>JAPKLW010000141.1:483695-534518 GCA_026898455.1 Plectranthus barbatus
CTAAGCTATCAACTGGGGAAGGGAAACTTAGATAATTTTCCCAACAACTTGACTGAAAAAAAATAGAAGTAAGAAAAGCAATAAATTGTTGGGTTACCTCCCAACAAGTGCTTGGTTTAATGTCGCTAGCTCGACAATACCTGGACTTTCATGGGCGATTCAAGTAGTACTTCTCCACCACTCCGACTTGGAGTGGGGTGTAGTACGGTTTAAGGTTCTGCCCGTTCACATTGAAGTTCTTCCCATCTTGGCCAGCCAGCTCGACTACACCGTTCAGAAATTGACAGATCATGGTGTATGGTCCTGCCCACTTTGACTGCAACTTACCTGGCATAAAGCGGAGACAGGATTTGAAAAGGACTTTGTCACTTGAATGAAACACATGAGAGCGAATCCCTTTGTCGTGGAATCTCTTCGCTCGCTTCTTGTATATGGCATTGTTCTCGTAGGCTTCATCCCGAAAGTCTTCCAATTCATTCAATGCCATGGCGCGCTCTTTTGCAGCCGTCTTCCAATCCAGATTCAGCTCTTTCACTGCTCTCCAAGCCTTGTGCTTCAACTCAACAGGGTGGTGACATGACTTTCCAAAGATGAGCTGATATGGAGATGTCCCAATGGGCATTTTTGAGGCGGTGCGGTATGCCCAAAGTGCATTGTCAAGTATTACTGCCCAATCTTTCCGCTGCTTCACCGTCTTCTCCAAGATTTGCTTGATTTCTCGGTTCGACAGCATCGTCAGCCCGTTTCCTTGAGGATGATATGGGGTGGTAACGCGGTGCTTGACTCCGTATCTAGCAAGAAGAGAGGCGAGCCATTTGTTACAGAAGTGTGATCCCCCATCGCTTACCAAGGATCTTGGCGTTCCAAATCTTGTCATGAGCTTCTGAAGGAACTTGATGACGAGTTTGGAGTCGTTGGTAACTGTTGGGATGGCTTCAACCCATCGCGACACGTAGTCCACCACCAGTAGAATTTATGAGAACCCTTGGGATGGCGGAAAAGGACCCATGAAGTCGATCCCCCATACATCAAAGATTTTAACTTCAATCACCAGGATCTGTGGCATCTCGTCCCTCCACGAGATGTTGCCGGTCCTCTGGCAACTATCACAGCTCGTAATCCACCCACGGCAGATCTCGTGGATGGAAGTCCAATAGAATCCACTCGCAAGGATTTTGAATGTTGTCCGGTTGGCAGAATGATGACCGCCTCTAGGAGATGAATGACAGGCCTCAAAGATTTGTTGCCACTCGGATTGATGCACACAACGGCGAATGACGCCTTCAGCGCATCTACGCCACACGTAGGGATCCTCCCAATAGTAGAATCTGACGTCATGCAGAAACTTCTTCTTTGCATATGGGGAAGAATCCGGTGGAAGAACGCCGGCCACCAGATAATTGACAAAATCTGCATACCATGGTGTTTTTTACTCGTACGTCTCCCTCAAATCCTTAATAGCGTAGATCTGTTTGTCGGGGAATGTCTCTCGGATCCTCATCAGTTGATCATCCCCTTCGACTAGTGGCTCTAATCATGACAAATGGTGGGCAATCACATTTTCGCTCCATTTTCTGTCTTTGATCTCCAAATCAAACTCTTGTAGCCAGAGTATCCACCGGATCAATCTGGGCTTGGCATCGTGCTTCGCAAATAGGTATCTGATGGCTGCTTGGTCGGTGTGGACAATCGTCTTCAAACCTATCAGATAGGACTGGAACTTGTCAATTGCATACACGACTGCTAGCATTTCCTTTTCTGTGGTGGTATAGTTGGACTGGGCCGGGTTCATGCTTTTGCTGGCGTAGTGAATCACATGAAAGAGCCGTCCTTTAAGTTGGCCCAAAGCTGCCCCAACTGCATAGTCGCTGGCGTCGCACATTAGAATGAACGGCTCGCTCCAATGACAATTCCTTCTCCGACAAGTTGCACAAAGGCCGTGATATCTTTGAGAAGTCTTTGATGAATCTTCTGTAGAATCCGGCATGACCAAGAAAACTTCTGACTGCTTTGACACTTGTTGGTGGCAGCATCTTTTCGATGGCTGTCACTTTGGCTCGGTCCACTTCTAGTCCTTCAGCTGATACTCGATGTCCCAGCATGATTCCTTCTCGCACCATGAATTGGCATTTCTCCCAATTGAGGCATTGATTTGTCTCGGTACATCTCTCAAGTACGGTAGCTAGATTCTGCAAACAAACGTCAAATGAGCTACCAAAACCTGAGAAATCATCCATGAATACCTCCATGATTTGTTCGATCAAGTGGTGGAAAATTGCCATCATGCATCTTTGAAATGTTGTCGCTGCGTTGCACAATCCAAATGGTATCAATCGGTAGGCAAACACTCCGTAAGGACAGGTGAAGGTTGTCTTGTGCTGATCTTCTGGCACCACAACTATCTAGTTATACCCTGAGTAACAATCAAGAAAACAATAGAAAGGGTAACTGGATAATCGATCAAGCATTTTATCAATTAAAGGAAGAGGAAACTGATCTTTGCACGTGGCGGTGTTCAAGGCTCGATAGTTAATGCAGAATTGACATCCCGTGACTGGTCTTGTTGCCATTTCCTCTCCATCATCATTCTTTACTATCTGCATCCCCCTTTCTTGGCTACTACTTGTGTAGGGCTCACCCATTTGCTATCGAAAATTGGATATATCATGCCAGGGTCTAGGAGTTTGAGAACCTCCTTCTTTACGGCTTCTTGCATGATGGGGTTCAGTCGTCGTTGTTCTTGTCTCTTTGGTATGGCGTCCTCTTCAAGGATGATTTTGTGCATGCAAAGTGGAGGACTGATTCCCTTGATATCCCCCAAAGTCCATCCAATGGCGGACTTATATTTCAGTAGAACTCGAAGTAATTTATCCAACTCCCCCTGTGTAAGATAGGCAGAGACAGTAACAGGGTAAGTGTCATTAGAACCCAGAAAAACAAACCTGAGGTGCGCCGGAAGCGTCTTAAGTTCCAGAGTCGGTGGATCAGAGTTGGATGGCTGTTGTCCCAGATCTTGGGCATCGATCGACGTGCCTGGAGCATCGATCGACGTGGTTAAAACTGCGGCAATCCCTTTTCTATGTCGCGCTTTCTCTTTCGCTGGAAACTCTAACTCTAAATTCCTTCGGGCGTCGATCGACATGAATTTTGCATCGATCGACGTAGGATTTGAGGTGGCGTAGATCGATGAAATTCTGGCGACGATCGATGTGGTCTTTCTCCCACGTTTTCCTGGTTTGTTCTGGCTGTACCGACATGGCAGTCGCTCCCTCTTGTTTTTCTGTTCCCGAGTTATCTCCTCAAGCACATCCTGCTCCATGACGAGATCCAAAATCTCCTCGCCTGCTTCTTCTAGATTTGTCGATGAGAACAGCGAGTGTTGTAGCCAGTTTTCCAGAAAGTCCGGCTCACTTTTGAGAGAAGAGAAGGGAGAAGACATCACCTGGTTGAAGAAGTTGATCATGTGGCATTCTTCCTGGTAACTCCCTTCGTTGTGTTTCTGCATTGCCTTAAAGATCGAGAATGTGACTGACTCGTTGTTCACCCGAAATGTTAGTTTGCCGTCTCGAATGTCGATCAATGCCCCTCCGATTTTCAAGAATGGTCTTCCAAGGATCAGAGGAATATTCTGATCTTCTTCCATCATGAAGGAGCCCGTATTCTCTCTTTTGACTAGCATCTTCTTTTGAATTATGGCACTACATTCCTCGAAGAGATTGACTGTCTTGTGCTCCATGAAGGGTCTTTTCTGGGCTACCATGTCATTCAGGAATTTAATTTATCCGGGCATCTCTCGCAAGGCTTCAACCAATGGAATGTTGATGTGCACCTTCTTCATGTTCTCCAAGAAGCGTGCATATCTCTTGTCCATCTTTGTCTTGGAGAATCGCTGCGGAAATGGCAGAGGGGGTTTTTTTGGAGGCAAAATGGGCACTGGCGTCGATCGATGTGGATCAGCGTCGATCGATGGTCCCTTTTGAGCTGCGTCGATCGATGTAGATCCTGCATCGATCGACGGGGCTAAGTCTGCAATGGCTCCTTCGTCCTGTTCGACTTCTTTGTCCTCCCGGGTGTCTTCCCCTGCCTGCTTTGGCCCTTCATACGATTTTCCCCCTCTCAGAGATATGGCATTCACTTGGTTCCTCTGATTCTGATTCTTGGGGTTGACCTGAGTGTTGCTCGGGAGTTGTCCCGGCTTGTGTTGAGTTCCGAGGGCATCGACAATCTGGCTGACCTGGTTTTCTATAATCTGCACCTGATCCACTTTAGTGTTCACGCCTGTGATTTCCTGCTCCAGTTTAGCAACCTTATCAGTGGACCCTTGCATGAATTTAGCCAAAATCTCCTCTAGATTCGGCTTCTTCTTCTCCAGCACTGCTCCATCTTGCACTGCAAATCCAGGTGGTGGCTGTTCCGCGGCTTGAGGGTTTGCATAGGAAAATCCAGGGTGGTTCCTCGCGTAATTATAGGTGTAGGGTTGGTTGTGCTGTTGATTGTGTTGTTGATATCCTTCGCGGTAGTTGTTTTGATAACCACCTCTTTGGATGAAGTTTACATCGGCAAAATCCCCCTCTGGTGAAGCTTGCATTGGCTCAACTGCAGCAATTGTTTTCTCCTACTTCAGTGCAGTGAATACTTCCTTTAGCTTTTTTAGCTCGGTTGCCAAATCAGGGTGTTCGACAACTTTCTCCACCACTTTCTCGACCGCTTTCACAGGCCGATGTCGACTTGAGGACCACCGTTGAGTGTTGTTAGCCATCTTTTGGAAGAATTCCATGGCTCTCTTTCCGCTATTCGTCATGATGGTGTCTCCCAATGTGGTGTCCACCAACTCAATGGTTTTCTCATTGAGTCCCTCGTAGAATGCTTCAGCCTGTTCATCTGGCGGAAAGCCATGTCCTGGGCAAGATCTCAGTAGCTCCTTGAATCGCTCCCATACCTCGTTGAAGCTCTCATCAGGTCTTTGAGTGAATCTGATGATTTCCTTCCTTCTTTGTCTGATGACGTTTGGAGGGAAGAAATTTTCCAGGAATTCATTCCTTAGCTCCGTCCATGTACTGATGCTCCCCTTATCGAGTGCAGTAAACCAGGATTGTGCCTTATCCCTCAGAGAGAATGCAAACAGACGCATTCGGATGGCACTTTTACTGACTCCTCCGATCTTAACAGTTTTGCAGAGCATAATAAACTTATCGAGATGTGCATAAGGATCTTCAGTAGCTCTTCCTCCCAATTGATTCTGCTGCACCATCTCCACCAGTCCGGTTTTCAGCTCAAAATTGTTGGCGTTTATGCCAACTCTGAAGTCTGTCTCCTTGAATCGTGGTTTGTATCGGTTCTGCATAGCCTCCTCTTCTTCCTTGTCGTCAGATTCATCCGGCTGATCCTGGTCATCATCTTCTCCATCATCAGGATTGTCTTCGAACAGTGGACGGCGGCGGGGCCGTCGATTATCCCTGTCGAGGTTCAGCTGTAGGAGTTGGGCTCTCATCTCTTGGACTTCGTGGAGAAGCACAGCTTGTTCCTCTGTAGTCAGCATTGGTTGAGGTGGTTGATCAATTGGCGGTGGCACGTTTGGCTGCGGCACATGGTCCGGCGGCGGTACGTTGTCTGCCATTGTTTGATCGGTCAAACTTTCTTGGGCACGCTTAGCTCTTCGGATCTTTCTACACGTAGCTTTGATGTCCAGATGATAATAGAGCGAGTCCTTTCCTTTAGCTCTCGTACTCATGCACAACCTGTTCAGCAAATGAGGCAGTGAGGTAAACGGAAATTAAACCAAAACAACTGAATAATAAAAATACTGGAATTCTAAAAACACGACTGCGTCGATCAACGACGAATGGGTGTCGATCGACGTGGACACGAAAACTGCATCGATCGACGGTGATTGAGCGTCGATCAACGTAAACAACAAAACTTCACAAAAATTCAAATACGGGTACGAAAATTACAACCTAAATCAGTATTTCAATCACAGAATTAATAGTAAGATCATTTCTATTCTATCCCCGACAACGGCGCCAAAATTTGATCACTAAATTATTTAACTAGTGACTTAGCAAAGCTAATAATATAGTGGCAAATAAAATTATCGAATCCCAGGGGAAAGAAGTAACGAAAAACCTTAAGTACTAAATCATATGTTCTCAAAATACTGGTTAGGAAAAATTAAATTTTGGGTTTTGTTTATTTCGAAAATCTTAATGCTTGCAAATTAAAATCAAACAGAAAAATAAAATACTTTTGATGAAACGATTATGAGAAGTACAAATTCCAGGGATATCTACCTATCAAGTATGACATGTATGAGTAAATTGATTAATTCCCAATTTAATTCCTCTTCGTAGTGAAACATCAGAAAAAGTATTATGAACTTCTTTGTTGGACAATTCATAAAGTAGATTAATTATTTACCTATCTCCGCTCAGTCTCAAGATGAATTAATTAACTCCATAATTCTACGGATCTATTCCTATAATTTATCTCCTTCAGTTACGACAAGAAATCAAGTTATATTGTGAAAAACTCTTTCCATTGAAAACCATTACAGTTCCGTCTCAAGTTCCAATTAATTAATCCTAAGATGTGGCCAGCAAACTCATACATTGATAATCCGAAAACCTAGAATCTGAAGAAAGATTTAGCTACACATATTCATGAATAAAATCATAGAGATGAAGAAAAACATGAATTGCATAAAGATTTGGGTGTAGATGTCTTCCCACAAAAACCTATCTTCAAACATAAACCTAAGAAGTTCTTGGAAATCTTCTAAAACCTTCAACTCCAAAATCTCTTAATTGCTATATTGATTTCCACACTTAATTTCAAATTTTACATGGCTTTTTATACTAGTGAAAGATGTATCAAACAGTATCTAGGATTAGATATGTCTCTATCTTTAAATCAGGATCAGATTAGGAAAACCCGCCACCGCATCGATCGATGGTGAAATCCTGTCGATCGACGGCCCTGAGGAACCTGCATCGATTGACGAAAATTGGGCATCGATCGACGGCCTTGAAAAACACTTCATCGATCATCTTCAACCTCTTCGTCGATTATCGTCCATTGAATTGCCCTCGTCGATCGACGTGCCCTTGGCATCGATCAACGTGGCCCTGGAACCTCGAGCAATTTCTGCTTCTTCCCGTTTCTCCTACTAAAACCTGCATAATTCATCAATCGCAACATTACAAGCACAAAAGCCAATTCATGCACCAAAAATACGCATAAAACAATCTGAACATCACTTAATTTGCCAAAGAACAACCAGATAAGTTGTTAAAAATACTTACTTATCAATATCGAACCCTAGAGAGTGTATGATTAAGTAGAGCACACAAAATTGCTTGCAAATTAAGTTGGATCTGATATGAACTCTATTTAAAAGTGCAAATAAGAATAAATGATAAAACCAATATTCTTGCCACAAAATGATCGTGCCAAACATATGAAATACAAAACAATAAGGATAACAACACACTTGCGCTATGGAAATTCTAGATTATCACTATTCTATATGTTAAAGAATAGACCTCACACACCTCTTAGTCTTAAAACCATGCAATAGTGCCTAGAAAATTGTCACCTACTAGATTTGTAATCTCCTACTATATATCATATGTATGTGCGTGATATTTTATTAAAATGCACAAAATCAGAATAGGGGTCAATATTAAGCTACACTTTTCTATACGTCTATGAAATAAACATGGTTGATCATGATTTCCTCATCCTATCTATCGTTTCGGCCTTGATAAGTGATAAAACTCTATCCACTGTCGAGCTCAAGAGATCAAACATTTCAGAATCAAGATCAAACTTAGATTTAAGAGAAATCAATCATTAACATATATTCAAGTTCAAGGTTAAATAGAAAATCCACAACTAAAGTGCTAGATAGTTTAGGTCATACTTAAAGCAAACATAAAATAAAGCTTAAAATCATTCACCATCCTCTAACTTATGATTTACAAAAGCTGAATTAAAACAATATAAACGCTGGTGTTGATCTTCAAGCTGGCAGAGTTCTTCGCTTGGGCTACAAGCTTCCTCTCTCTCTCTAAAATCACTCGAACCTCTCTCTCTAGAATAAGTTCTTGTTTATTCGTGTGTTGATACTCTCTATCCTCTCCTTCTTTCATTATCACTTCTTCCCACACCATATTCCTAGACATGGATTCTCTTTTTGCCCCTCTAGTACTGGCTTAGTTCGCACAGTGACACCTGTCCAAGTTTGTAGACAAGATCCAAAAAGGGGCTGATCTTTGTCTAAAAGTGGTCCCATAAGTTATCTCCTCCTAATTGTCTTATTGCGACTCCTATGCTCGAGCACAACTCCTTGCTAGAATGTTGCCAAAAAGCTTTAGCTTACCAAATTTGGTAAAAACTTTCACAAAAACTTGGAAAGTTTTCTTAAACACCAAGTTAACAAAATAAAGCATAAATGTAACTAAGAAACGGATAAGCAACAAAAAATCTTAAACGAGGACAAACTTTATTAGAACAACATCATAAATAAGCTTGAAAAGAACATAAGATAACTCTTTATGCGAGTTATCACCCCCCTAAACTCTAGATGTTGCTTGTCCTCAAGCAACCAAACTAAGATTTGAACAAACAAAATCACAAATGCCACTCTAATCTAGCTAATTTCCAATCTCATCATCAGCCCTCAGCAAAAGGTTAAAAAGAAAAGCTTAATAGAAAACTTTCTACTAATCAAGCTTCAATCTCCACAATCTCAAAAGTTTAGTTGAATACACTGATGCGGTGTAAAAACAACACTAAGTCAAGTTAAATTTTATAAATCCAAGGTTCTTTTCAACTTCGCTCAATAGAATACTCCCTACTCGTATGGAATGTTTGTAGTTAGGCAAAACATATATCATTGAGTTTTTCTATTAGCAAGGCAAAATCAATAAGTAAACTAAGCGTAAATGAAGTAAACAAAATAACAATCATATTGAATAAAAACTTTTTGAAACAACTAATCAAGCTTTCCAAACTAGGTAGATGAAGTAACAAGTTCAATCAAACGAGATAAGAGTGAATGTTGTATGGAAATCTAATGTGTTCAACTTAGATCGAATTGTGATGTAAACTCAATTTAATTCTTATGAGATTGAGAAATCCAAACTAAAGTAGATGATCCTAGTAATCTCAAACAGTCATGTTATCGATTCCTATTCCACTCCTTCTAGAACGTAGATTATTGCCCTATGACCTATTTCCGTACATGGATTGGATGTAGAATCATATGAATTCACACTATTCACAACGATTCCACCCGCGTGTTGGCTGTAGTGTTCAAGTCAAAAACCACCTACGTTGGCTATTACCTACACCTAGGTGATTGGGGATAAGATCTAGTGTGATTCAAGCTCTCACAGGAAGGTAAACATTCAACATTCAATCTCAATTTCACACATTATCAATCCAAACGACACACACAAGGAATTAGTTCTCCATAACTTTCAATTGATTGTATACGAGAGATAACGTAAGGAAATTCATTACAAATTGAAAGGTCAAATGTAGATCTTCCCCAATTGTTGACTTGTACTTGATCTACCCTTAGATCTTCCTTGATCTTCAACAAATGTAGTGGAATGTGTCCTAGATCCTGTTTGAATGTGGATGGAAAGTGGATAGAAGATGGAATGGGAGAGAATTTCCAAGTTGATTTAATGAAAAATGAGCTAAAGTCCTCTAAAAATTTGGAATTAGCCCTTTTATAGATGAGCAAACAGAGCCTCGGATTGTCTGGGCCAAGGTAGGATCGCCAGGGATAGCTCAAAAACTTAAATAACCGCCAAGACACGTTCTGGCTCGGCCAAGCTGGACTGCCTCGACCAAGCGAGCTCTCTGAAAGCCATGGCTCGGCTGAGCACTACAGGACCGGCCAAGCGAGCCCTTTGTCTGACATGGCTCGACCGAGCTTGCTCTTTGAAAACTGGATTACTCTGCTCGGTTGAGCCTTACTTCCTTTGATCCCTAGCTCGGGCGATTTTCCTCCAAAACTAAGCCGAAATTGCTGCTTTATGCTCAAAACTCAACCTACATCATCCAAAACTCAAAAACACAAAAACACAACAAAAGAACATCAAAAACATATGATATGAGAGTAAAATGGCCACAAACATGCACATTCACACATCGAAATATAGGTCATTTTACGCACATATCATAATCCCCCAAACTTGAACCTTTGATTGTCCTTAATCAAAACAAAGTAATGCCATTAATCTACCTCGTGAAACACCTCATAGCTCATCAAGTTAATCTTAGCATGCTCAAGTCAAACGAGATTATCATCTAATTTTGAGACAAAGTTAATGCTAAGGACATGAACCACTCATAAAAAATGGATACAAGAAAAGAAAACACTCCCTCACGTGTTTAGGGACGATGAGATTCACTCAATCACAAGATATCGAGCTTGATTTCCATAAGCTTGCATCCATTCTCACCACTACACTACAATGAGTTAGTTTCTAGAATCAAAAAGGTCTTTTCAAGGGATGTAACGTGGCTAACTAAGAGGTGGGTGGTTTTGGGCCAAAGTGACTAAACTTCTCAATTTCCCAAAACCCCCAAACTTGTTTTCTTCGATCCACTTCAACCCTGAGGCTTATTCATTTCACAAAATTTTATTTTATTTTTTCTTCTTCTTTTTTTTCTTTTTTTCTTCTTTTTTTTCCTAGCACCATCATTCATTCATTTCATGGGTGCCACTCCCGCTATTTTTTTTTCAAACACTTGCACCATAAAATTTGTTGGTGCCTCATTTTCTAGGATTCAAAACAATCCTTTATTTCACGTCTTTCATGCTTCAACCCAAATACAATCAATTCCCAACCCAACTCTCATCACCGTATTCCCCCTCATACACTCTTTCCCCCCAAACTTGATCCTAATCATATCAAAGAAAATTCACCAATAAAGCTCAATCACGGGGTCAAAGATATGAAAGGCAAATAAATGACAACAAGCACCTTATACGCCCGGTGTGAAAGGTAGGACTAAGAATCGATGGCCTAATATAATTTTCTAGTTACACACTCATGCCAATAAATACAGAATAGATGCAAGTTCTTGATTTTTTAGTCTCAACCTTACCACTCACAATCGATAAAGATATGACAATCTCATAGCTCAAACCTCACAACTTTTTTTGTCAAGTCCTACGCATTAACTAAACACAAAACTCGGCAATTCAAAAGTTAAACATCAAACTTCACTAAGTAAATCATTATTAAATCTCAAGCCTCGTTTGGGTTCATCACACACACACAAGCACACAACAACCTAAAAACAATCTACATGCAACGAAACAATTGGCAAGAGAAACTATAAGATGCGTTACCCATCGGTAGCCACGATCGGACCGCTCTCCCATGCCTTATTGTACCTACTCAAAATCAACACAAACACCACCAAACGATTGAGCATAAAACAAACCAATAAAGCTCTCATTTCCACAAAACTTTCCACAAACCAATATTCGACAAAAATACAAAAATATCCTCAAGCTCTCCATACAACCCAAACTATAAAGAGATGAAGGAGGAGAATGAACCAAGGCACCGACTACCAGCGATCCCCCCCAAACTTAGTCAAGTGAGACTAAGTTTGTCAAAAGGTAGGCGGTGCGTCATCCCTCCAACGTTCCTACTAAGAAAATCAAACAAACAAGAAACATTGTTAACACTATCTAGGCAAGATTTAAGACAAATGAAAGAAAAATGGTTGGGTTGCCTCCCAACAAGCGCTTCCTTAACGTTGGTAGCTAGACGACCTAACCATTCTCATCCATTATCAAAAATCTTGTGGATTTTTAATACACCTTTCTCCCTTGTTCGGCTTTTACTTGGAAGCAATTTGTCAAGGGCAATCCTCCTTTCACCCCTCTCATCCTTCCAAGGAAGATTGCATGTCTTGACGAACTCAATTTGCATGAATGAGTGCTCCTTCTTTGAAGTGATCTTCACCGTCTCCTCGATGCCATCCTTCATGAGCTCTTCTTGATGAACACCCATTATCTCTTCACGTCGAATTTCTTTAGTTGCCTCCTCCTCTTTGCCATATCCTAATATATTCTCGGGTTTCATCACAATACTCGTACTCTCATCCTTCTCCATATATTCAAATATTTGTTCCGACTCCTTGATGTCCTCATTTACCTCATCAACTTGAAGTATTATTCCATCTCTTGCTTTACTTCATGCTCTTTCCTTGATCTTTTCATCAAATTAAGTTTTTATTGCATGAGATCTATTTGACTCCTCCACCAATCATTCTCATGAGATTCCTTTACAACATTCACCGTTTGATAAAGTTTTTCCTCTTCCGGCCATTGGTAATTACATTCAAACATTTCTTCATACACGTTTCGGATAGGCCTCATCGATCATTGTCTTTCTAACATTTTGGCTTTCAATTCCTCAATTTGTCTTTGCAAATTATTAACCCTTTCTGCATTAACTCCTGTTTAATTCTCCAATTTTGCTTCCCCTTGTCAAGCCTTGGACCTTGTAGTCGTATACAACTTACAAGAAACCAACAACTCCAATTACCAACAAATAACAAAAAACAAACAACAAAATACTAACAATCATTCTAATATAAAAATTAACAAACACCTAACATACAATATCCATACTTTCAACAATATCTATAGACCTACTAAAAAGAATTCCCCGGCAACGGCGACAAAAACTGGATGCAGTGTAAAAACAACACTTAGTCAAGTTAAATATTATCAATCCAAGGTTCTTTTCAACTTCGCCCAATAGAATAATCCTTACTCGTATGGAATGTTTGTAGTTAGGCAAAACATATATCGTTGAGTTTTTCTATTAGCTAGGCAAAAGCAATAACTAAACTAAGCATAAATGAAGAAAACACAATAGCAATCATATTGAATAGAAACTTTTTGAAACAACCAATCAAGCTTTCCAAACTAGTTAGATGAAGTAACAAGTTCAATCAAATGAGATAAGAGTGAATGTTGTATGGAAATCTAATGTGTTCAACTTAGATTGAATCGTGATGTGAACTCAATTCAATTCCTATGAGATTGAGCAATCTACTCTAAAGTAGCTAACCCTTTGTCACGGCGAGTTAACTGTAGATGATCCTAGTAACCTCAAATAGTAACGTTATCGATTCCTAGTCCACTCCTTCTAGAACGTAGATTATTGCCCTATGACCTATTTCCGCACATGGATTGGATTTACAATCATATGAATTCACATTATTCATGACAATTCCACCCGCGTGTTGGCTGCAGTGTTCACGTCGAAAACCACCTACGTCTGCTATTTCCCACATCTAGTGTGATTCAAGCTTTCATAGGAAGGTAAACATTCAACATTCAATCTCAATTTCACACATTATCAATCCAAACAACACTCACAAGGAATTAGTTCTCCATACCTTTCAATTGATTGTATACAAGGGATAACGTAAGAAAATTCATTACAAATTGAAAGTTCAAATGTAGATCATCCCCAATTATTGACTTGTACTCAATCTACCCTTAGATCTTCCTTGATCTTCAGCAAATGTAGTGGAATGTGTCCTTGATCCTGTTGAATGTGGATGGAAAATGGATGGAAGATGGAATGGGAGAGAATTTCCAAGTTGATTTAATGAAAAATGAGCCAAAGTCCTCTAAAAATTCGGAATTACCCCTTTTATAGACGAGCAAACAGAGCCTTGGTTCGCCTGGGCCAAGGTAGGATCGCCCGGGATAGCTCAGAAACTGAAATAACTTCCAAGACACATTCTAGCTCGGCCGAGCCAGATTGGCTCGACCGAGCGAGCTCTCTGAAGGCCATGGCTGGGTCGAGCACTGCAGAACCGGCCGAGTGAGCCCTTTGTCCGAGCCTTCTCTCTAAAAATTGGATTACTCTGCTCGGCCGAGCCTGACTTCCTTTGATCCCTAGCTCGGGTGATTTTCCTCCAAAACTAAGCCGAAAGTGTTGCTTTATGCTCAAAAGTCAACCTACACCATCCAAAACACCAAAATACGAAAACACAACAAAAGAACAACAAAAACATATGATAAAATGGCCACAAACATGCACATTCACACATCAAAATATAGGTCATTTTACGTACATATCATCAACTAATAAAGTTAGAAAGCCAAAGATCCAAACCACAAATTTTGCAATGATAGCTGGTATATTATCAAGCTTAACCTTAACTACCCTCTCAAGTGCCTTTGGTCATCAATGTCAGTATTTTTAACTACCTATAAACCTCGAACTTGCTCTCCACTGATGGAACTCATACTACACTTAGATCAAAAGGTCTTTAAGAGCTTCTAATATTAGATTGTGGGTTAAAGGTAGGATGATTTCGGAATAAGTGATTAGAATCTGGAGGCTTCATCACATCTCAATTCAAACAAAGGACTTATTTCGAACAACAATCAACCTAAAAATAGGTAATAAACTTATTAAAAAAATAATCAAAATTGTGCATTCTTTGCACAGACAAAAATAACAGCAGGGATTCATCTAACAAATCTCTTCTGCTCTTTCTTTTTTACATGACTACTAACATAAATATGAATCCCCTTTTTTGACTTTATTTTAATTTTCAAAGAAAATAAACAGAAAGAAACACTACGGCTGGAGTGTTACCCCCCCCCCCCCAAAAAAAAAAAAAACTTTAGATTGAACATTATCTTCAATGTTTAAAATGAATAAAGAGAACAAGAATCTGCCTCTAGAAATGGGCGTACATGGATCATAGCCTAACATATTGAAGGTAAGATGGAAAATATAGGTTCAAGCTCAAGATCAAGGTGCAAGGATAATTAATCATCATTCAAAGAAAAATTTGCAGGCAAAAAGATGGAACAATGGCCTTAATTATTTCTCATTTCGCCTCAAGCAAGCCTAAATCTCAAGGTAGGTGCTATCATAAGAATTTCGTACCAGCTAAACTCGAGCGTATATCCAGCATATCAAGTTTTTCAAAGAACAACGAACCATGAACTTTGCACCTCGAACGGGATTAAATGTATAAAGTTAAACTTTAAGATAGCATGGGGATTGATTCACAATCAGATTACTTATCACGTATCATGCAATAAGAAAGATAGAAAAGTGACTGCTTCATCGGGCTTAAGACATCAATATCTAAATTAAAGCAACATTCTATTCACTCACCCAACAGACTTCATGCTTTAACATAATACTAGCAAGAAACATCACAAAAACATAACAAACACTAAATATCCATCACACATGAATAAAATTAAAGTACACAACCAAATTAAAAACATTGTATTTAGCAAAATTAAGTTTACAAGAAACCCAGGTCCTCATGTCGTCATTTCCTCCGCTCCTTTCTTTGTCTTGCTTTTCAGTTTCTTTGCATTTTTCAGCAGCTTGCTGTTAAGAGTCTGCACATCCATCAACACCTTGTGCAAGATCTCTTCTTCAAGTATTGAATATGATAGAAAAGTGGACCTGTACTCTTCGAAGCTTGAACAACTGTGTCATCCACAATAAAGGGAGCAATATTGATAAGAATCTCCCTTCATGATGGTTGCTGCCATCAGTATTCAATCTTGGCTGACCACGCTGTTGTGTGTAGTGTGTATAATTTTATTCTTCATAAATTGTAACCACAAGTTGGCCTCAACATTCAGAAACTTGGAAAAAACTATCAGATTGTCCTTGCTCTCATCAATCCATTTAGCACCATGTATCCCCAAAACATGTAGAACTTCATCCAACTGTTCCCTGGTTGTTGAAGTATACAAGTCCATAAACTCATCTGGCTGCGGTGGATAGGTATCATAAACTTCTACAAAGTCTTGGGGTTTAACAATGCAATCGTTCTCCCTTAAAACAACAACTGATTCATACTCTTTGGTGGTTCATTGCTCACGATTCGCATAGAATTCCTTTACCAGAGCAATGATTGGAGAAGGTTGTAACCCAACAAATAATTCCCATCCCTGGTTCTCATTCCTCTTTACCAGATCTTTGGGCAATTTCTTAAAATCTTGAAACCCTCTTTCCATCAACAATTTTTTGTTGGCCACTTCTTGCATTCGTGCTTTATGCCCGGCAGAAGAAAACTTTGGTAAGTTTTCTATTTCCTTCAGTGTGAGGTGTCCTAGTTCAACAATCTTTGCCTTTCCTTTCTTCACTTGCATTCTCATCTCTATCTCAGCAGCTTTCTTCTTCAAAGTCTCCCCTTTTTCCTTTAAAAAGTAGCTCATCTCGTTTTAGTGACAGGGTTCCTTGGTATCTCCTCCTCCTCAACAACTAGCTCATCTCGTTTAACTATAGCTTCATTCTTTCTTTGCTTTTCTATTCAGTAACCTCCTCCTCAACCTCTTTGTTCTTTTAGCTTTAGTTTCCTCAAGTGAATGCTCCTCAGATGCTTCAGCTTCCATTTCTTCTTGTTCTTCATATTTTCCCTCAAACTGCTTCTCTGGTTCTTCTTCATTTTGATCATCATCCTCTTGATTCTCTTCAGCCTCCTCTTCATTTTCTTTTCACCTTCATCCCTTGTAATTCCAGGTTCTTGTTTCTCCTCAGACTTCTTTGGTTTTTCTTCAGCAGGTTCCTTTGGTTCTACAGATTCTTCTTGAATATTGTCTCCACTTTTCTCATCTTGTACCTCATATTGCTCTTCATAAGAAACTTCCTTCTCTGGAGTTGATTCAACTTCATCTTTCTCAAACCTCTTAGAATTGGAACTAGATCCTTTTTAGCTTATTACTCAGCAATGAATGTTGCAGCATCAACCAAATCCATAGCAATTGTTGCCCTGCTTGATCTCCTTAATGGTTGTGTAGGCTCCTTTGGCTTGGCAGTAGACTTGTCTTTCTTCTTTACGAGGGTAGTTCTCTTTTTCTTTGAACTTGACTCTAGAGTCTCAATCTCCATCCCAGGCCCTTTTTTTCACTTTGCTTGTTTATTATATTTAAATTTACAGAAATCGACAAGTTAAGCACAAAGAAGAAATGCTATCGTTCTATGCTAGAGCTTCTGTCTCGCATTCATCTGAGCCTTAGAACTTTCTCGAATCTGCCTAGCAAGCTTCCACTCTACTAGATCTGCACTGTCCTACTATGCATCATATGCCTATGTCTACCACAGATTTCCAGTGACAAAATCATAAATTCTAGTTCTCTTAAGTTGTATTATCTCATATGCCTATGGGATTAACACAATTGTCTATGATCTTCTCGGCCTATTTCTCCTTCCGGTTTCTATAGGTGATGTATTTCTTTCCACTTCTGTGCTCACAAAATGAGAGTAAACAAGATCAAAGACTAGCCAAGACGTACGAAACATCATTCTAACATATAATCAAGCGTAAGTAATTGTTCCACAACCCAAGTGTAAAATGGAATTAGCTCATACTTGCGAAGAGAATAAAATAAAATAGGAAATCGTTCACCATCGTGTACGACTCAAAATCTAAAAACCAAACTATCCATGATGATCTCTCTATCTTCAATGGCTTCTCTTCCAAGCTTGTTACTCTTTCTTCCTCTGCTCGCGTAATCTAATTCTCCGTGTGTGTTCTATGTCGTGTATCCCTTCAGAATGTACTCTCTCTCTCCTTGATATTTTTGCATCTCCTTCCTATACCGTTGATCCTTCTCTCTCTCTGAGGATTCTTCCACGTGTAGAAGTGTCATTGTTCCTCCAAGATAAAAGTTCAGCTACCATTGCGACACCTGTCCTTCCAACAGACAAGATCAAAAAGGGACTTTATCTTTGTCTTTAAGTGGTCCCGGAGAGAGAAGGTCTTCTTCATTCTGCTCTTTTGCGTTTCCTATGCTCAAGCATAGCCATTGACTATCATGACATAGATAAGCTCTAGCATTCCGATCCTGGTCAAAACTTCACAAAAAGCTTGCAAAAACATATTAAAACTTAAAATGGCTAAAATAAAGTGCAATGATCACAGAGATGTAAATAAGATCCTAAATAACTCTAAATAAGAACAATCTTATTCAAAACAACATCCAAAGTATGGAAGAAAA
Source organism: Plectranthus barbatus (assembly GCA_026898455.1). NCBI lineage: Eukaryota > Viridiplantae > Streptophyta > Magnoliopsida > Lamiales > Lamiaceae > Plectranthus > Plectranthus barbatus. The sequence continues at coordinate 501,736 of JAPKLW010000141.1, forward strand.
GATCAAAGGATAACTCTTTATAAGTATCACCCCCCCAAACTTAAGATGTTGCTTGTCCCCAATTAACCAAAATAGAACTAAAAAGACACCTACTAAATTCTAGAAGTAATAAGCTAGAATTGTTAATCTCCTCTTTTAAAATCCCTTAGCAAAAGTTTAAAAAGAAAGCATGAACGGAAACTCTCTAAATTGTCAAGTTTGAGTCCTCATTCTTCTCAAAGTTTAACAATATACATTCATCGGTTTTCGCAATCAAAGTTAAAAAAGAACAATCAATTTTTTTTTCAAGATAGCTAATGTATAATTGAGCTTAACTTTAACTACTTATTCAAGCATTCATGCTCATCAATGCCACTTTTCTTTTTCTACCCATTCATTCTCTCTTGTTCTCCACTAATAGGTTTCACATTCCACATAGATCAAAAGGACTTTCATGGCTTCTAATGTTAGGCTAAGGTTCAAGGTATGGAAATTTGAATGGAGTGGCTTTAGTCTAGAAGTATTGTCCTTCTCGTTCCAACACAGGACTTATTCTATCCCTTTTTTTCTTTCAACTTTTCTCTCTTCTTCTTCTTTTTTTTTTCTTTTTTTTTTACTAACATACTACTATAACATATAGCTGAATTGACATATAATGAAGAAATCAACCTTATTCGCACACATTTCTTTATTCTTTTTTTTCAGGCCTACAACTTTGCTTATCCTTTCATCGTTTTCATTTTATTTTTCAGGTGGGGGATATATAAAAAGAACACTTCAAGTAGATGTGGTACCCCCCAAACTTTGAACAAAACATTGTCCTCAATGTTAAAGGAAAACTAAGTCAGATCAATCCTCTAGACTAGGATGTGCATGGAAATTGGCTAACATTAAGCAGGTGTAAACAAGAATAAGTCTTAGGCTCAAAATCTAGGTGCAAAGAGATATTCATTTGAAACACAAAAACATCTGAAGGCACGAAGATCAAGCAATGGCCTCAATCATCTCTAAATGTAAAGTTCATTCCCATTTTGTCTAAAAAAAGATCAAACTCAGGGTAGGTGGCACTTCACACTTAAAATTTTTTGATGTAATACCAACTAAGCTCAAGCATATGTCTAGCATATCAGGTTTTCAAAAACAAAGACAAATGAGAACTTTGTCTCGCAAACCAGATTTGCATGTACAGAGCTTAACATCAAAAAGTAAATGTGGATTGACCCTCAAAAATCGTGATCATCACCAATCATGCATAGGGAAAAGAGATAAAAATCGAGACATCATTGGGCGAGAGGAGATATAACTACTAGACTTAGAACTTTTATTAAAACGACCATATGAACTTCATGCTTTAACATGATACTAGCATGAGGTTAAGACACTAAACCAACAAAAACTAAACACCAAAGCATGAAATAAACATAAACAGAACCAAATTAGAAATTGTTTTTGCAAAGAGCTAAATGGGTTCAGAGTTGACCCTGTTCATCAAGCGGAACTCCCGGCAGCTTTCTTGGTTTTCTGGTGGCGGCCCTTCTTCCTCAGCAGCTTTGTTGTCTAGGTTTTGATTGTCAGTAGCACCTTATGCATGAGCTTCAATCCTCGCCACAGCTTTAGCTGCTTTTCCTTTATTTCCAACAGCTCATTCTGCGAATTTGCCAATACGTCTCTATCTGCAGCAGGCGTTTCACCCTGAGCTCGAGATTATGTTTGAGCGTGCCTCTTGGTCAGATAATGGATGATGAAGTAGCTCTTGGAAATGCTTCTCGGCTCCTCGGAATGAAAAAGGACTCCAGCTCGTTTGCACAGCTTTGAGATCAGTGAAGGATAGAACAACGGTCCAGCCCTCTTTAAAGCTTGTTAGGCTATATAATCAATGATAAAGGGCACGATGTCAATTGGGTCCCCCTTCACAATTGCCGCTACCATCAGGATTCGATCCTGACCCACCAGAGTGTTGTGAGTGGTGGAGCTTATCCTGTTCCTCAGAAAATGGATCTAGATATAAGCTTCAGTGGTCAGAAAGCTGGCAAGGGCAAACAGGTTGTCCTTTGTCTCATCAACCCATTGTGCACCGGGCACAGTTACTACACGCAAAGCCTCATTAAATTGTTCACGTGTTGCCGAAGTATGCAGATCTATGAAGTTTTCTGGTTGAGGTGGGTGTGTGCCATAAACTGCATGCACCGTCTTTGGATTCAGAATCACCTTTTTCCATCACACTATTGCTCGGAGCTCGTAATCAACTGTTGTAGACTGTTCACGATTTCCATAAAACTCCTGAACAAGAGCAATGATGGGTGCCTGCTGCATCACCACAAAGGGCTCCAACCCCTGATTCTCAACACTTTTAATCACTCCCTCTGGTAGTTTGGACAAGTCTTTAGACCCTCGCTCAAGCATGAATTTGCGGCTTGCCAGTGCCCACATTCTTTCTTTGTGCAGATCAGACGAGAATTTAGGAATTCTCTCAATCTCTTCAGCCGAGAGTTCTACCACCTTTGCTTTTCCACGCTTGATTTCCTTTTTCTTTGACTTGTTTGTTGTCCCCTTTGAACTCTCTCCAGTCTCCTTCACTGCCACAACCTTTACTCATTTTCCAATTTTCGAATTTCTCAGAACTCCCTCTTGATCTTCCAGAACTACATCTTGCTTCCTCTTTTTGGTTTTGGTACCTTTCTTTGACACGTCTGCCTTCCCTTTCTCAATAGTGGGTTGCTCATCAATTTCAACCTTAGGCTTGTCAGATGTTGTCCTATTTGTTTTCAGAATTATGTTCCCCAGGTACATTGTCACTTTCAATTGTCTCTTCTTCTCCCTTGGTATCTGATTGGTGCTGCTCGTCGGAACTTTCTTGATCATCACCTTTGTTCTCCTGGTCTTCTGGTTCTTGTTCTATCTCAGGCTCCTCAGACTGGCCCTGTGTGGTTTCTTCAACACTCAGATAGGCTTCCTTAGATTTTTTAGGTTCACTGCCGGCGGTATCTTTCTCTTCCTCAATCTCCTCTGGAATCTCAGGTTCAACCTAGGCAGTAGCTGCTTCAACCAAATCCATCAAATTTCCCTTCTTGGGCTTTGTGCTCTAAGATTTAGACTTCTTCTTGGGTGCATCCAGATCACCACATGGTTCTCTGCACTCGTAGGAGGTAACTTAGCATTCCTCTTGGCCATGATAGACACAATAGCCCTATTGGGTCTCCTTAACCCTTGAACGAGTTATTTCTTCTACGCTTTTGGTTTTCCCTTGGGTTTCGTTGAAGCTGGACTTACTTTTTCTAGACTGGTTTCAATAGGTTTGATCTCCATGCCTGGTTGTTTTTAACCACTCAGCTTTTTCCTCATATTTGACTCTGCAAGAATTTTGAATTCAGAAACCCAATACAACCCAGATTACTGCAAAGGCATGCTTTGACAAATTTTTGGCATTCGATCTTTTTTTTTTAATTTCCAACACGACAGATATCTACCCCGAAACTTTGAGTTCACTCACAGTTTATCACAGACAAATAAACCAAAGATCATGGAGTTAAGATATAGTCTAATCTCTAGAACAAAAATTGTCACCACCTCTTATCAGAACTATTGCATATGACTAGCAATGATCAATCTAACCCGAAATAAAATTTTCTCCCATAATATTGAATTTACGAGTCTACAAATCATGCTCACAGAAATTTTAACTAAACAAACCGAAATAGTTCACAGATGCGAGGCAATGTTACTTCGCAGACATACCCGACATTCTGGCTTGCTAAGAATTTTCTCTCCTTTTTATTTCAAACAAAATTCTGCAGTATTTAAAGAGAGAAAAGAAACCCAAAACAAAATATTAGAAGTAAAGGAAGAATTTTTACCTGTTTCGCGACAAGAACTTTGATTTTTTACCACAAGACCTTCCAAACTTTTCCGCTTGAATGCTCAAAAAGGATATGGTTTTGTTCGCTTTTCACAATATGTACAATATTTACACACCCAATTTAAGTATTAACCGACACGAAAAAGGGAAGTTGCCGAAACCGTCATTCCTAGGGGTGGTGTTAAACTGATGTCAGCATTCTCTCTCCTCTCAATGGCTATGTTTGATCCACGCCTACTCATGCAAAGTGTTACCCACTTACCATCGCGTAATTTCCATTTTCTTTTTTTCTAGTGTAAATAATAAACTTAAAAGAACTAATACACCAAATAAATTTCTAATTTAACTTAAGTAAATTCTATTCTACCTAATACTTATGTTACTCACAGGCTGTAGCATTCAATCTCCTAAGACTTAATCAAAACTAAATTAAAATTAAATCTAACTAGGCATGAAACAAAACGTAGAATTAAAGTAAACATCCTAATCTATCTCCACATGCTTCATCTAACCTCATGATGGCTTAGGTTACCTTGATTTTCAAGGCTCCTGCACTTGAGTGGAAGCCTGCACCTTCTCCCAGCTTCCTCCATGGTATTGTTTCACCCTTTGTCCATTAACCTTCAAGATATTCCCTGTGCTTTCATCCTTCAGCTCCACAGCTCCATAAGGGTAGAATTTGACCAAAGTGAAAGTTCCTGACCATCGGCACTTAAGCTTGCCAGGAAACAACCTCAATCTGGCATTGAAAAGCAGGACCTACTGTCCCTCTTCCAGAGCTCTATCTACAATCTTACTGTCATGCCATCTTTTCACTTTGTCCTTGTAGATCTTAGCATTCTCATAACTTTGCAACCTCAGTTCTTCAAGTTCATTAAGCTGCAGTATCCTCTTATCTCCACTTGCCTTAGGATCAAAATTAAGCTTCCTAGTGGCCCAATATGCTTTGTGCTCCATCTCTAAAGGCAGGTGGTAGGCTTTACCAAAGACAAACCTGTAGGGAGACATCCCCAGTGGTGTTTTGTACGCTGTTCTGTAAGCCCATAATGAATCATCCAAATGTTTGGACCAATCTTTTCTTGTAGTGTTCACCAGTTTTTCTAACACACTCTTCACTTCCCTATTTGAAAACTTAGCTAACCGGTTAGTCTGAGGGTGGTATGCAGTTGAAACCTTGTGATTAATGTTGTATTTGGCAAGCAGAACAGACAAGCTATTATTAATAAAATGGGTACCCTCATCACTTATTATTGCCCTTGGAGTTCAAAACCTTGTGAAGATATTCTTATGCAAAAAATTTATAACCGTGTCAGCATCATTGTGAGCACAAGCACAAGCTTCCTCCCATCTAGACACATTATCAACAGCTAATAAAATGTACTCATTCCCAAAAGAAGATGAGAATGGTCCCATGAAGTCCATTCCCCACACATCAAATAATTCTACTTCCACAATATTATTCAGAGTCATAGTATTCTTGGCTGGTAAATTTCCCACTCTTTTGCATCTGTCACAATTCTTTACAAACTCAAATGCATCCTTGAAAATTCCTGGCCATTAAAATCCTGATTGGAACACTTTAGCTGCTGTCCTCTGTCCACCAAAAAGCCCTCCGTATGCTGAAGCATGGCATTCACTCAAAATGTAGGGAATCCTGTATTCTGGAACACACCTTCTGAATACCTGATCAGGTCCCAACCTATACAGAGTTGGATCATCCCAATAATAGAACTTTGCATTATGTAAAAACTTCTTCAATTGTTGTCCATGCAAACCATATGGTTTTCTGCCTGTAGCAAGATAATTTGCAAAATCTGCAAACAAAGGTGCATCCTCCTTGTATGCCATGAGTTGCTCATCTGGAAAATTATCATTTATCTAGATTGTGTCATCCACTCCAAATGGATTTTCCAACTTGATAGATGATCAACAATATAATTTTATGTTCCTTTTCTGTCTTTGATTTCTAAATCAAACTCTTGCAAAAGAAGTATCCATCTGATGAGCCTTCGCTTTGCATCTTTCTTAGTCATTAAGTACTTGATTACAAAGTGATCTGTAAACACAATCACCTTAGCTCCAACCAGATAGGACCTAAACTTATCAAAGGCAAACAATATTGTTAAGAGTTCGTTTTCTGTAGTAGTGTTATTCCTCTGTGCTCCATCCATTGTCTTGCTTGCATATGGATCTGAAGATTTTATCTTTTCGCTATCGTAACACTGCTCCCACTGCATAGTTACTTGCATCGCACATTAGCTCAAAGGGTTCATCCCAGCTTGGTGGTTGCATTACAGAGGTTGTGACAAGTGCAGCTTTCAACTTAGTAAATGCCTTCATACACTCACTGCTGAAGTCAAACTTCCTGTCTTATTCTAGCAGTTCTTGAAGTGGCTTGGCTATCTTGGAAAAATCCTTGATAAACCTTCTATAGAAATTAGCATGGCCCAAATGACTTCTAACTGCTTTCACTGAATTTGGCACTGGCATCTTGTCAATAACTTCGATTTTTGCAGGATCCACCTCTATGCCTTTGTTAGAAATCTTGTGCCCTAGAACTACCCCCTGTTGTACCATGAAGAAGCATTTATCCCAGCTCAAAACCAGCTGTGACTTCTCACAAAGTTGCTAAACCTTTTCTAGGTTTCCTAAACAAGTGTTAGAATCCTTTCCAAATGCAGAGAAGTCATTCATAAACACTTTCAATCCATTCTCAATCATCTCAGAAAATATTGCAATCATGCAACGCTGGAAAGTTACTGGAGCATTACAAAGGCCAAAGGGCATCCTTCTAAATGAAAAGGTTCCATAAGGGCATGTGAATGTAGTCAACCCTTGATGCTCTGGGGCTATTGCTATCTGATGGTAGCCAGAATACCCATCTAAGAAGTAGTAATAATCTTGACCAGCTAGTTTGTCCAACGTTGATCTAAAAACTACAGTGGGAAATGATCCTTCCTGGTGGCATCATTTAATTTCCTGTAATCTATACAGATCCTCCACCCAATGACTGTCCTTGTAGCTATCATCTCTTTCTTCTCATTCTGCACAATAGTTACTCCCCCTTTCTTAGGCACACACTGCACTGGACTCACCCATGAGCTGTCTGAAATGGGGAATATGATTCTTGCATCCAGCCATTTGATTATTTTTTTTTTCTTACCACTTCCTTCATGTTAGGATTGAGTCTCCTCTGTGGCTGTATTGAGTTATTACTTCCATCTTCTAGCATTATCTTATGCATGAAGATTGTGGGGCTGATTCCCTTGGTATCTGATATTGTCCATCTAATTGCCTGCTTGTGCTTCTTAAGCATCTACTTTAATCTCTGCTCATGCTTCTCCTAAATACACATATTTCAGGTGATCTTCAAAAGGCTTGAGCACCAGTTCAGGAGGTTCTTCAAGGAAAGACTTTGCCTCCTTCTGTTCTCTACTCATAAGATCCAATGATTCAAAGTTAGGTTTGTACCCCCCAAACTTTGCACCATGCTCTACCCTTGCTAAAACATTTTCTTCAAACACATCCTCATTCTTAAATCTTCTTTTTGCAGGTTCGCAGTGTACTCCTCTACTACTGATTCCGAAATTCCAAATGTGAAGCAATTCTCTGATTCATCTGGTAATTTCATAGTATTATAAAGGTTAAAAGTAGTCTGTGCTTCATGGACCCTCATGATTAACTCCCCTTTCTCCACATCAATCAAGGTTCTGCATGTGGCTAGGAAGGGTCTTCACAAAATAATGGGTACTTCTCTATTAGCTTCATAATCCAAAATAATAAAGTCTGCAGAGAAAATAAAATTATCTACCCTAACCAGCATATCTTCAATCTTTCCTTCTGGGTGTACAGTTGATCAGTCTTGCAAGCTGCAAGGTAATAGTTGTGGGTCTTGCTCCTCCTATGCCCAGCTTCTTGAACATTTATAATGGCATTAAACTCACACTGGCTCCCAGATCATAGAGTGCTCTTGCTACATCCCTTCCTCCAATTGAATAGGGGATGGTAAAACTCCCCGGATATTTCAGCTTTGCTGGAATCTGCCTTCTCAAAGGCCCACTAACTTCCTCAAATAAGGATACAGTCTCAAGCTCCTTCAGCCTTTTCTTTTTAGTCAGAATGTCCTTCAGGAATTTGACATAAGTAGACATTTGCTCCAATGCTTCCACCAAATGTACATTAATGTGAATTTGCTTGAGCATATCCAAAAACTTTTTTAACTGCTCCTTTTCATTCTGTTTCTTGAATCTAACAGGGAATGGTGGCTGGGGTGGATTGTAATCGTCTTGCACAGATTTTCTATTACTATTGAGTACATTTCCCTCATGAGCTTTAGTTTGCTTTTCTTGATTTAACAACTCCTCATTAATTGAGGGATAAACTTCCTTAATAGGAGCTTTTCCTTCTCTGTGTGTTTTGATCCCAGTCTGATCCTCTTTTGCAGGTGATTCCACCTCTTTTTGTTGTGCATCAACTGGTCTTTCATCAAACGGTTTTCCACTCCTTAAGGTCACCACCTTGCACTGCTCATTCCCCCCTCTAGGGTTCTCTGTGTTGCTAGGTAAGCTTCCCTGTGGTCTGTTCCTAATATCATTGGCCAATTGACTCATTTGAACTTCCAAATTTCTCAGAGAAGATGTATGGCTCTGTATCAGGGCATCCTGATTTTTCAGCCTTACTTCATTCTTAGTCATGAACTCTTTCATCATTTCCTCCATGGTTTTCTTAGGTTTCTGAGGTGGTGCCTCCAAACTTTGTTGCTGGTTATTCTGTTGTTTGTTATAACCATCTTTGTTAAAATTGTTGTGTTGTTCCCGTGTTGGAGCATTCTGGTGTCCTTGCCCAGACCATGAAAAATTGGGGTGATTCCTCCACTCTATATTGTATGTGTTAGAGTAAGGATTATTGTTTCCCTAATATTGTTGAAGTCTGTTTCCCATGTAACAAACAGATGTTGGGTTCGAAGGACATTCCTAATATTGATGACCTTCCTCACAGTAAATGTAGCTTAGAACCATTGCAGACTCTGTTGGTGTCGAAGGGACCATGGCCTGACTGGTGCTTTACTCAATATTATTCATGGTTACTCCTAATGCTTCCATTTGTGTAGTGAGGGCCTTCATGGAGTCAACTTCCAGAACCCCTGCAGCCTTTGGAGTAGAAATAGTTGCTGCCCTGGAATTAGCCCAGAGATAGTTGTTTGCAGCCACTTTATCCAAGATTTCGCATTGATAAGCTCGTATTTCGCCTCACTTATCACGTCATTTTCTTATTGTTTTATTGCATTTACTTAAGTTTTTAGTTAATAATCGAGCATGAAGTGTTTATAGGGGATATTATGCTTGTCATGGTAATATTTTGCAGGTTTTAGGCCAAATTCAATGAAAACCCGTACCGAAAGCAGCAGATGTTCAAAGGAACAGTCACGACTTCTTCCACAGATGGAATCTGAACTAATGGAGCACATGGATGCAAAGATCTTCGAGTTAGCTTTCCAACGCAACTGGAATCGGGTCAATCGGAGTTCGGGAGCGAAAGTTATGGCCAAAACCGTGAGACTGCGCAGAGGAATGTTTCTGTGTCGAGCGACAGAAATTGTGTCGACCGAAATGAAATCCTGTCGACCGACAGGAACTGTGTCGAGCGACACGCGCACCGGAAAGGCAGTTTTTGGCCCAGTTTGGAGATTTTTCCTTCCCAAATCATTACCTTTTGAAGATATACTTTCTCCCCCTATAAATATGACTTATTAAGCTCGAAAATTAGGTTTTTTTAGTTCAGTTTTTCAGCACCCTTTTACTTTAATTTCAGCATTAAACACTTTAATTTCTAGTACTCTTTATTTTATTGTTGCAATTGGATTCAAGTACTCAAGGTTCCTATTTCTTTAATGATTCAAGTAAGTTTATTTATATTTCTTGCAATGTTTATTTCAATTATGTTAGGCTAGAACCCTTAACAGGTTCTAGGGTTTTCTCCATCCTCTTTAGCATGTGTTAATTCAATTAAATCTAAACCCTAATTAATTGGTTCAAATTCTATGCTTTTGATTTTAAAATCTATTTTCAATTGAAGGATCGAGAGATGAAAATTAGATTAGGTTTATAGTTATTAATTTGAGACCGAGAGGAGATAATTAATAATAGGAAAATAGAATTTTGATACAACTGTTTTCTGTCTCAAAAAGAAGAATTAGTTGTAGGGTTTTCAAATCTGTATCTTTATTGAGATTGACTAGTTTGTGTTATTGAGGCCGAGAGGTAAAATTCACTTTCTAGTAATCTAGGTTTTAATTGCCCAACAAAGGAATTAATTCCAATTTATCAGATTTCCCACCTTAATGATTATTTTGGGTTTGGATTGATTGTTTATGCATGTTGAATTGGATTGGTTGATTTCCCTAGAATCTGTGCTTTTTATTATTGAATTTTATTCCAAAAGTTATTCTGTTTTTCAAAACAAAACCCTCTACTGAAAATTGGTTCACTCAAACAAAGAATTGATAAACTGTGTCCAGTACATGAGATGACTTCGTTGCACTATCCCTGTGGGTTCGACTAGCCTTCGGGTTATTATAAATTTATTTGCTGCTGTATTTTTACAGTTATCACGCATGCTTCATTATATGTTTTATCCAATAATGCTCCTCCTGCAGTAGCATTAATCATCATTCTTGAGTTTCTAGTTAGCCCATTATAAAAGATCTCTATCTAAATACAGTAGGGTATCCCATGAATTGGACATCTTCTCAGCAGTTCTTTATACCTTTCCCATGCCTCACTGACTGATTCATCCTCTTGCCTAAAAGAAATGATTCCATTCCTACACCTAGCATTCCTGGTAAGAGGAAAGTACTTCATTAAGAAAGTCTCTGCCAACTCATTCCAAGTTGTCACAGATCCGGGTGGCAGATTTGTGTGTCACGTCTTTGCACTGTCCCTTAAAGAGAAAGGAAATAATCGCATCCTCAATGCTTCAAGTGTCACTCCCTGCAGTTTGAAGTTATCACAGATCTCCAAGAAAGATCTCAGATGTAGTTGTGGATCTTCTGTAGCTTGTCCACCAAACAGCCCCAGACTTTGCAACATTTGAAACATAACAGGCTTTAGCTCAAAATGTTGTGTCTGCACTTCAGGTCTTACCACCCGTGGATCAAAGTCAGTGAATCTTGGTGCCATATATGTCCTGATTATTTTGTCCTTATCATCAACATTCATTTCGGGATTTTCTTCAGCCATTTTCTTAATTTTTTGTTTTCTTCTATTTCTCCTAAAAGTTCTCGCAATTTCTGGATCAAATGGAAACAGTTTTTGTGCAATCTTGTCACTCATAAACTACTGACCCCCCTGCATAAATAAAAGTATTAGTTTCCAAAAGCATTCAGGTCAGGTTATATACTGTAATACTCATGCAATTCAAAAGCATTCAGATATAATTTTAACCACTCCCCGGCAACGACACCAAAACTTGTTTTTTGTTATAGTATACCTATAGAACCATGAGTAAGTATACGCAATCTACAAGTAGTAAAGACAAATGAGACCAAATATCGAACCCTAGAGAGTGAGTACTAAACCGTGCACTAAGAATTGCTTGCAAATTAAGGTTGTTTGTCACTAACTTCTACTCAAAACATAAACATACATAAACTATAACTCCAAATAAAACTAAAATCAGTATTACTTCTTCGTTACACAAAATAAACATATACTTTGTAAAGTTATCACAATAATGAAAGGTACACTCGGGTTATGGAATACAATTTACACTTACTATCTTATATGCTAGAGCTTCTGTCTCGCATTCATCTGAGCCTTAGAACTTTCTCAAATCTGCCTAGCAAGCTTCAACACTACTAGATCTACATTATCCTACTATGCATCATATGCCTATGCCTACCACAGTATTCCAGTGATGAAATCATAAATTCTAGTTCACTTAAGTTGTATTATCTCATATACCTATGGGATTAACACAATTGTCTATGATCTTCTCGGCCTATTTATCCTTCCGGTCTCAATAGGCGATGTATTTCTTTCCACTTTCGTGCTCAACAAATGAGAGTAAACAAGATCAAAGGCAAGCTCAGACGTACGAAACATCATTCTAACATATAATCAAGCGTAAGTTATTGTTCCACAACCCATGTGTAAAATGGAATTAGCTCATACTTGCGAAGAGAATAAAATAAAATAAGAAATCATTCACCATCGTGTACGACTTAAAATCTAAAAATCAAACTATCCGTGATAATCTCTCTATCTTCAATGGCTTCTTTCCAAGCTTGTTAGTCTTTCTTCCTCTGCTCGTGTAATCTGATTCTCCGTGTGTGTTCTATGTCGTGTATCCCTTCAGAATCTACTCTCTCTCTCTCCTTGATATTTTTGAATCTCCTTCCAATACCGTGGATCCTTCTCTCTCTCTTAGGATTCTTCCACGTGTAGAAGTGTCATTGTTCCTCCCAGACAAAAGTTCGGCTTCCACTGCGACACCTGTCCTTCCGGCAGACAAGACAAGATCAAAAAGGGACTTTATCTTTATCTTCAAGTGGTCCCGGAGAGAGAAGGTCTTCTTCATTCTGCTCTTTTGTTTTTCCTATTCACAAACATAGCCACTGTTTATCATGCGATTGATAAGCTCTAGCATTCCGAGCCTGGTCAAAACTTCACAAAAAGCTTGCAAAAACTTATTAAAACTTAAAATGGCTAAAATAAAGTGCAATGATCAAAGAGATCTAAATAAGATCCTAAATGACTCTAAATAAGAACAATCTTATTCAAAACAACATCCAAAGTATGGAAGAAAAGATCAAAGGATAACTCTTTATGAGAGTTATCAAATATATACAACAATAAAAGTTCCTATCTTAATCCAGTAATTTGGACAGTGGCTTTGCATCTTTTATGAATATGCGGTAGAAACCAACATGTTCTAGAAAACTCCTTACTGCTTTCACTGAACTTGGTATAGTCATGATGTCAATCACATCAATCTTGGCAGGGCCTACTTCATTCCCTTTCTTAGATACCTTGTGGCCTAAAACCACTCCTTGCTAAACCATGAAACAACATTTCTCGCAATTGAGTACTAGATGTGATTTCTCAAATAACTATGACACCCTTTCTAGATTATTCAAACAAGAAATGAAATCTTCTTAAAATCATGAGAAATTACCCATGAAGATTTGAAACCCATTTTCTATCATTTCTGAAAATATTATGATCATGCAATGCTGGGAAGTTGCTCGAGCATAGCATAGCCTGAATGGCATTCTTCTGAAAGCAAATGTGCCATAGGGACAAGTAAAAGTTTTCAAACTCAGATTCGCTCGAGCTATGGTAATCGGATGATATCCTGAATATATATATAAGAAGCAGTAATATTCTTGCCCAGCTAACCTATCTAACATTTTGTCTACAAATGGAAGTGGGAAAAGATCTTTTTTGTTGCATCAGTTAGCTTCCTATAGTCTATGCTGATCCTCCAACCAGTGACTGTTCTAGTAGTGATCATTTCATGTTTCTCATTCTGGACCACAGTGACTCCTCTTTTCTTGGGAACACACTGCACAGGGGTTACCCAAGAACTATCTGACACTGGAAATATAATCCCAGCATCCAACCATTTAATGAACTCTATTTTCACCACTTCTTTTATGTTGCGACTCAGTCTCTTTTGTGGTTGAGAAGAATTTTTGCATCCTTCCTCTGACAGTATCATATGCATACAAATAGTAGGGATGATCCCCTTAATATCAGATATTGTCCATCCAATGGCCTGTTTGTGTCTCTTATGTTTTTAAAGCAAGCTTTGCTCATCCTCATCCTTCAGATTAGATGCAATAATAATAGGCAAAATTTTATATTCTTCCAAGTATACATATTTCAAATGAGCTGGCAAGGGCTTTAGTACCAACTTTGAGGGCTCCTCCGATGATGATTTTGGCTCTTTGTACTGTCTCTGCTCATCAGATTCAACGGCTCAAATGAAGCTCTCACTCCTCAAACTTTCTGTCCTTCTATACCCTTGTTACAACATCTTGTTCTATCACTTCTTCTTCATCAATTTTTACTGCCTTAACCTCTATTGCCTGTTTTTCAACTACAGATTCAAATATTCCCACAGCAAAGCAATCTTCTGAATCATCATATAACTTCATGGTATTGAACATGTTAAAGGTAGCCTGTTCCTCATGAACCTTCATATTTAATTCACCTTTTTCAACATTAATTAAGGTTCCTCGTATGGCCATAAAAGGTCTGCCCAGAATGATTGGCACTTCCCTATCTACCTCACAATCAAGAATTATGAAATCAACTAGTAAGAGGAACGTGTCAACCCATACTAAAACATCTTCAATCTTGCTTTCATGGTTTATAGTTGATTTATCTGCTAACTGCAATGTTATTGTAGTGGGCCCAGCTCTTCCAATACCCGATTTCTTAAAAATTGAGAGTGGTATTAATTTCACACTAGCCCCCAGATCACACATGGCTCTCCCCACATCTCCTCCTCCAATTGAACAAGGTATTGTAAAACTTCCAGGGTCCTTAGGCTTTACAGGGATCCGCCTTCTCAGAGTTCCATTGGCCTCTTCAAACAAAGATACTGTTTCAAATTCATTCGGTCTTTTCTTTTTCGTAAGAATTGTATTTAGAAATTTCACATAAATGGGTTTTTGTTCCAATGCCTCCACAGGAGACACATTTATATGTATCTCTAAAAACTTCTTGAATTTCCCTTCTTCTATTTGCTTTTTGAATCTTATAGGAAATGCTGGTGGAGGTGGAATATATTCATTCTCATCCTGTCTATACTTTCTCTTACTTTAAACTGCACTTCCTTCCGGAACCTCAGCAGGTTTCTTAATGACAGCATGATATATATTTACTTTAGGAATAGCCTCACTTATTGGTGTTTTTCATTCTTTGTGTATCCTTTCTTCAAATTGATCATTCTTTTCAGATAATCTAGATTCTTCATCCTGCTGTTCTCCATTTATTCCTCAAATTGCTTCGCACTTCTTTAGGTCACTATCTTGCACTGCTCTTTTCCTCATCCAGGATTATCAGCATTGCTACACAAAGTGCCTTGAGGTCTTTTTTGAATTTCATTTGCTAGATGCCCTATTTGTACTTCTAAATTCCTTAATGAAGATGCTTTGCTCTATATAAAAGCATCCTGACATTTCAGCCTCACCTCATTTTGAGTCATGAACTCTTTCATCATTTCTTTCATAGTCTTCTCAGGCTTTGTTGGTGGTGCATCTTGACACTACTGATTTTGCTACTGTTGATTCAATCCTCCAATCTTTAGTTGTTCCCGTGCTATAATATTATTATTTCCTTGCCCAGACAAAGAGAAATTTAGATGATATCTCCATCCTGAGTTATAGGTATTTGAATATGGATTATTCCCCTGATGGTACCGATTCCTATTGCCCATATAACAGATAGAAGCTGGATTATATGGACATTCCTCAAATCTGTGCCCATCTCTCCGTAGATGCAATTCAAGCCAACATTTGCTTCCATTGGTGAAGTTGTCACCATGCCTTGACTAGTATTCTTTTTAATGTTCTTCACTGCTGTCCCGAAGGCCTCCATCTGCGCAGTCAGAGCTTGCGTAGGATCAACCTCCAGAATTCCTGCTACCTTAGGTGTAGAAATAGATGTTGCCCTTGAATTTGACCAGAAATAGTTGTTTACATCTACTTTGTCCAAAATTTCACAGGCTTCATTATATGTTTTATCCAATAAAGCTCCTCTTGAGGTAGCATCAATCACCATTCTTGAATTTGCATTCAATCCATTGTAAAAGATTTCTATCTGAATGCAATACGGAATTCCATGGTTTAGATACCTCCTTAGGAACTCTTTATACCTTTCCCAGGCTTCACTAACTGACTTATCCTCTTGTCTAAAAGACATGATTGTAATTCTGAAGCGAGCATTTCTTGTGGGAGGGAAGTACATTAGTAAAAATATCTCAGCTAGTTCATTCGAAGTAGTGATAGATCCAGGTGGTAAGTTGATCAACCAAGTCTTAGTACTGTCCCTCAAAGAGAAGGGAAGTAACCTCATCCACAAGGCCTCAAGTCTTACCCTCTGCAATTTGAAATTATCACAAATCTCCAGAAAGGATCCTAAAATGTAGATGTGGATCCTCTCTACCTTGTGTATATTGAGCTTGTACTTCTGGTATGATAACTCGATTTCTCTTATCTACAGGATTCAATATATCTCTGGGTTGTTAATTTCAAGCCCCTGCTCCATCAAGTTGCCTTTCTAGATTTGGCTCAGCCATTCGCTTTGCTTTATATTTCCTTCTATTTCTTTTGAAAGTCTGCTCAATTTCTGGATCGTATGGAAATAATTCTCTTTCAATCTTTTCATTCCTAAATCACTAACTCCCTGCATACAGAAAATGTTTAGTTTTTAGTAACATTCAAGTCAGTAAATATATTAGAATACTCAAGCAATTTAATAGCATTCAAACTCAAAAATAACACTCCCCGACAACGGTGCCAAAAATATTTTGTGTACAAAAAGGTATCAACAAATTAGTATGCATTTGCATGCAATCTACAAGTAGTATAGTCCTAGAAACCAGATATCGAACCCCAAAGAGTGTATGATTAAGTCGTGCACACGAAATAGCTTGCAAATTAAGTTGATAAAACCAATTAAAGCAAGTAAAATTAACAGTTCTTCTTGCCAAAAAATGATCATGCAGAACTTATGAAATGCAAAACAATAAGGATAAAAGCAAAATTGAGCTATGAAAATTCTATATTATCATTATCCTATATGCTAAAGCATAGATCTTGCACACCTCTAATTCTTAAAACAACACAATAATGCCTAGCAAGTTGTCACTATACTAGATCTGCAATCTCTTACCATACATCATATGTCTATGCATGATATGATATTCATATGCACAAATTCAGAATAGGGGTCAATATTAATTCACACTTTTCCAAGTCTATGAAATAAACATGGTTGATCAAGATTCTCTCATTCCATCGATCTTTTTATGCCTTGATAAGTGATAAGACACTATCCACTGTCATGCTCAAGAGATCAAACATTTCAGAATCAAAATCAATCTTACATTTAAGAGAAATCAATCATTAACATATATTCAAGGTCAAATAGAAAATCCACAAGTCAACTGCCAGATAATTTAGCTCATACTTAAATTGAAAATAAAATAAAGTTTTAAATCATTCAACATCCTCTAACTTAGGATTTACAAAAGCTGAATTAAAATATTAAAACTTAGATGATGATCTTCAAGCTGGCTGAGTACATCGCTTGAGCTGCAAGCTTACTGTCTCTCTCTCTAAAATCTCTAATAAGCTTGTATTTACACTCACTTATCCATGTTTTTCTCCATTGTTTTAGCTCATTTACACTCATTTAAATTTATGCCTAGAAAAAAATATAGATATAGTGTGAAGATAATTGTAGATTTTTGAACCAATTTAAACTGAGTGTGAGTTTGAAATCGATTGATGATGAGTTTAAATTTGATTTATTGTGGTTGATTGCCTATGAATGTAGAATTGCGCATGATATGATTGAATTGAAATCTACACTTGCCAAACACTGTCCCTTATAATATTTTATCCCTAGTAAGCACCTTTGAACCTTATTTCATTTTTTGATCTTGTCTATGAGATTTACATGAAATAGGTAAAATGTATCTGGTCTATTAGGTTTGGAAAGAATAAGGATGGAATATTTGTGAGTGGATTAAAAATCCTTATAGTTGGTGTGAAAAAGAAAAAAAAAGCTCTAAGAAAAAAAAAAGCAAAAAAAGTAAAAATATGTCCTTATAACCTCTACAAAGAAGAAAAGATTATTATCAATAATAGCATAAAAAGGATGCAAATGAAAAAAAAAAAAAAGAAGAGAAAAAGTGAGAGTTGTGATTTGAATTGTAATATTTGAATTTATTCCGAGTCGCGAACTCAATCTTTTCTTTTTAGTCACTTGGCCTTATTGATAACTCTCTCATGAGAGTTATATTTATGCCTTCAAATTAATAAATTCGAGTCATTTGAGTCTTGTTTGAGTCCAATTAGGTTTAAATAAGCATGTTTGTGCATGAGTGGTATTCAGGGGAATAGTGTTTGCAAATTAACTCTTCTAATGTCTAGATTACCATAAAAAAACGCAGGTTAACAATGAGTGAAATTTCCAAAAGAGAGTGAACACGCTGAGCAAAGATGTTGGATGCATGTTGTAGCATGGTGACCATTTCAAGAGAGAAAGTCGGGGAGAGAGAAAACTTCAAATGGGTCACATGTGCATTGCTGACATTGGCAAAGTGATGCTGAGCTGAGCTGGGTAATAAAAGCACCTATAATTGTTGCCACCTAAGCAGGGATAATTAAGGCATTGCAGAGTCAATTGCAGAAACCTAGAATGATATTTTCTAGAAGTTTGGAGCTGCATATAAAAAGGGGGGAAAAGCTAATTTTCAGAGTGTGCAATAATTTACCGAGAAAATACGACTAAGAATTGCAGATGAAGGAAGGTTGAGCAACAAGGAAGGAGCTGGGCAGTGATCGAAGGAGGAATCCTGAGGGCACTATCTTAAGATTGAAGGAATTCGACCCTTTAGCTACTTCTAATTTATATTCCAATTTTTTTATTTTATTTATATGTTTATTTGTGAAGAATACTTGGATATGAGTTGTTTAGTATTAGCCATGAGCTAATCTCTTTAGACTTGGGTTGTTGACTATCTTGTTAAAGCTTATTGCAGTGTTTACATTGAGTTCTTGCTGAATCTATAAAACTAAGTGTTTATCATTCCTTTCTTACTTTGTCTGGCCAACAAAGCTGAGAATCATTTATGCTCATGCTTGGAAAAGTATGTTTATGATAAAGCTTTGTTTTGAACTAATTCTAGCCATTGGAAAATGTGTAGAGTTAGTGTGCTGTTGAACAAGTCTTGTATTGAGCTGGATAATCTTCTGTTTGGCATAGGAATTTGTGGATAGGGATTTATCTTAGCTAGATCTATAGTTTGGAAAAGCAAGTAGAACAAATCTGTGGTTCAGCACTAGATGCATGCTAGGATAATGCTACAACATTTCACACAGCAAGAGTAGTTAGCAACCTGAGTTGTTTCTCTTAATTGCATTCTTATAAACTTGTTTACTTCATTTTGTTAGTTACCTGTCATTTCTTTGTTTATGTTAATTTAGTATTTATGCAATAGAATCAACTCCAAACAAAATTGATATAAACCCCAGTTGGAAGTTAATGTGTGCACTATTCTACACAAAAGGCATTCCCTGTGGGATTCGACTCTAGCTTACTCCTAGATACTGCTTGACAGTGTACACTTGCACTTTATTGCACATTCTGCATGTATCAAGTTTTTAGCATCATTTCCGGGTGTGCGAGCGAATCTTGTTGTTATTTTAACTGCAATTATAGTTAAATATAGTATCCTAAAAATAACAAAAACACTGAAGTTATTAATATTGAAATTGTTGTTGATTTTCAGGTGTGTTCTGTGTATGAACCAGAAAGAAGCACCTGAGGTTCTGATATTTGATCCAAAAATCAAAGAACATTCAAAAGAAACAGAAGAATACAAAGGAAAAAGAGACCTCAAATGGCTAACCATGGTGGTGGTGCAGGAGAGCAGGACTTGGGGATTGCATTGATTATGACTGATGACAAAGACAAATGTATTCTAGCCTATGCAGATCCTAGGTTTAATTTGTTGAAGTCTGGAATTGTGCAATCTGAGATTGAAACAGTGCAGTTTGAATTGAAGCCAGTGATGTTTCAAATGCTTCAAACTATAGGGCAATTCAATGGGTTTGCTTCGGAAGACCATCAACTTCATCTGTAATCTTTACAAGATGTGAGTGACAACTTCAAATTACCTAGTGTGTCTAAGGAAGCATTAAGGTTGAGGCTCTTTCCCTTCTCTCTGAGGGACAGTGCCAAGTCATGGTTGAACAATTTTCTAACAGAAATCATCACATCCTGGAATGATATTGCAGAGAAATTCCTGCTGAAGTACTGCCCTCCTACTAGAAACAAA
Source organism: Plectranthus barbatus (assembly GCA_026898455.1). Taxonomy (NCBI): domain Eukaryota; kingdom Viridiplantae; phylum Streptophyta; class Magnoliopsida; order Lamiales; family Lamiaceae; genus Plectranthus; species Plectranthus barbatus. The sequence goes on from JAPKLW010000141.1 coordinate 521,648, forward strand.
AGGTGCATAAATGACATCTTGGCATTTAAGGAGGATGATCAATCAGTCAGTGAAGCTTGGGAAAGATACAAAGAATAGATGAGGAAGTGTCCACATCATGGGATACATCATTGCATTCAGTTGAAAATTTTTATAATGGATTGAATCTCAATTCAAGGTTGGTGTTGGATGCCTTTGCAAATGGAGCCATATTGTTGAAAATGTATAATGAAGCTTTCGAGATTTTGGAGAGGATTTTTTAGAACAATTGCCTTTGGTCAAATTCCAGAGCACAAACTGTTAAGAAAGTAATATGAGCAGTTGAATCAAGGGTCTTGACTACTATGCAAGCTCAGATTGAAGCAATAAGAACCGCTGTGAAGAGTATAAAAGCAACCATGGCAGCAAATCATGCTCCACAACAATCACAGCCATTGCAGCAAACAGTAAATCATGTGTTGGTAGACTCTTCTTGTATATACTTTGGTGAAGCACATTTATTTGATGAATGTCCACACAATCCTGTTTTGTCTGCTATATGGGGAATAACAAGAATAACCCATAATCATCTACTTATAACATAGGATGGAAGAATCATCCTAACTTCTCTTGGTCAAATTAGGAAAATTATTCAGGGACACAACAACAAATGCAACAACCACCAATGTAGTAACAAGGCCAGCAGCCACAGATGCTTCAACATCAGATGAAGCAGAATGCTCATGGTGGATTCCATGAACAGCAGCATATGAACCAAGAGTAGACGTAGAATCCAACTCAAACTTATATGTCCTTGGAGAATTTAATGAAGGAGTTTATGGTAAAAACTGAGGTAAGAAGCCAAAGCCAGGAAGCAACCATTAGAAATCTGGAAGTACAGATTGACCAGTTGGCTGGGGATATTATTAATCCCAGACATGGAAAAGAGCAGTTGAAGGCAGTAACTCTAAGAAGTGGTCCCTAGTTGGTCGATGTATCTCCTGCATTGCAAGAGCTGGGAAGCACATCTGCACCTTAACAGAAAGATACAGAGTATGGACCTAAAGCAAGTTGGAAAGCTTAGGAAGATGCTAAAGATCATGCTGCAGAAAGTCAGCAACATGCTAAACCTAAAGTGAAACCAAAGGAGAAGGAGACAATTAAATACACTCCTCCACCTCCACCTTTTACTCTGAGGTTCAAAAAGACGAAGGATGATCTTAATTCAGAAAATTCTTTTATACGTTAAAGCAGCTGCACATTAGCTATGCTAAATTTCTGAAGGATGTATTAACAATGAAAAGAACTCTTGGAGAATTTTAAACTGTGGCCATGACTGAAGAGACAAGTGTCTTATTCAACCAGAAATTGCCAACTAAACTCAAGGATCCAGGGAGTTTCAAAATTCCTTGCTCTATTGGATAACAAGATGTGGGCAGAGCACTATGTGACCTTGGTGCCAAAAAGTTGAGGATAGGAGGAGCCAGAACCACCACTATAACCTTGCAGTTAGCAAACAGGTCAACTGTTTATCCTGAAGGGAAAATTGAGGATGTATAGGTGAAGGTGGAGCAGTTAATATTTCTAGCAGACTTTATCAATTTAGATTTTGAAGCAAATGATGAAATACCTATCATCTTGGGGAGACCCTTTCTAAAACTGGAGGAGCGTTAATTGACATGAAGAATGATGAGATTACCATGCATGTGCATGATCATTAGGTTACATTCAACATGTCCAAGTCTATGAAAAACAAAAGGTATGATTTTGAAGAATGCTCCATGATAGACCTGGTGGATTCTCTGGTATATGAGAAGCTGGATGAAATTTATGAAGAAGATTCAGAATTCTTAGATGAGCTTGAGTCCATTAAAGAGCTGAAGGAGGAGAACAAGCCAAGGATGTACAAGGAGAGATTTGAGCTGTTGGAAATGCTTGCAACAGGAACTCAAGCTCATAAACCATCTATAGAGGAACCACCTCAGCTGACACAGAAACCATTACCAGCTCATTCAAAATATGCATATCTTAGGGATCATGAGACACTTCTGGTGATTATAACCACAAATTTTGAACCAAAGAAAGAAAAGAGGTTGATTCTGGTTTTGAAGAAGTACAAGAAGGCTATTGGATGGACAATTGCTGATATAAAAGGGATCAGTTCAGCCCTGTTTATGCACAAGATATTCTTGCAAGATGATTCGAATGGGTCTGTGGAAAGCATAGAAGATTGAACCTATTGATGAAGGAAGTGGTGAAAAAGGAAATCATCAAATGGTTGGATGCTGGTATGTTTTTTCCAATTTCTGACAGCTCATGGGTGAGTCCAGTCCAATGTGTTCCATAGAAAGGAGGAATCACAGTGGTAGAAAACAAGAATAATGAGGTTATTCCTACAAGAACAGTCATGGGCTGGAGGAATTGTATCGACTACAGGAAACGTAACAATGCAAAAAGGAATGGTCACTTCCCATTACCAGTTTTAGACCAGATGCTAGATAGATTAGCTGGTAAGAAGTACTACTGCTTCGTGGATGGGTACTCAGGATACCATCAAATCACCATACAGCCAGAACACTAGGAGAGAACAACTTTTACTTGTCCTTTTTTGTACTTATGCTTTCAGAAGGATGCCCTTCGGGTTGTGCAATGCACCAGCCACATTTCAGAAGTGCATGACAGCTATCTTTTCAGAAATGGTGGAGGATTACCTTGAGATTTTCATGGATGACTTCTCAGTATTTGGGATTTATTTCAATACTTGTTTGGATAACTTGGAGAAGGTCTTAGCACGATTTGAGAAATGAAATTTGGTTTTAAACTGGGAAAAACGCTATTTCGTGGTGAAATAGGGCATTGCCTTGGCACACGAGATCACAAAGAAAAGGATTGAGGTAGACCGATCAAAAATAGCTATTATTAAGACATTGTCTCCCATGTTATCAATCGAAGAAATAAGAAGCTTTCTGAGACATGCAGGGTTTTATAGACGTTTCATGAAAGATTTCTCAATGATATCTAAACCTTTGTCTTCCTTGCTGGAGCATGACACAACATTCAACATTACAGCTGAATGTCAGACATCTTTTGATACTCTGAAGGAAGCTTTACTTACAGCTCCTATTAGGTGTGTACCTGATTGGTCGTTGCCTTTTGAAGTCATGTGTGATGCTAGCAATTTTGCTATTGGGGCTGTACTTGAGCAGAGGAAGAAAAAAATTTTCCACCCCATTTACTATGCTAGCAAAACATTAGTGGATGCCCAAGTGAACTATACCACTATAGAAAAAGAGTTGTTAGTCGTGGTCTTTGCCTTTGAAAAATTCAAAGCTTATTTGTTGGGAACAAAGGTTGTAGTTCATACCGATAATGCAACTATTAAGTACTTTTTATCAAAAAAAAATATGCTATGCCACAATTGATTAGATGTGTGCTTTTGCTGCAAGAATATGATCTAAAAATCCAAGATAGAGAAGGGACTGAGAACTAGGTGGCTGACCACTTATCCAGATTAGAGAGAGTTTCAAAAGATGAGTAAGCTACTCAGGGTCAAGAATAGTTCCCTGGTGAGCAGTTGTTTACTGTTTCATACAACACTCCTCCCTAATTTGTTGATTTTGTAAACTACAAGGCTAGTGGGCTCCTTCCTCCAGATAGAAAAGGGAGGCAGTTGAAGAAGTTTTATCAAGATGTTAAACGTTATTTCTGGGATGAGCCCTATCTTTACAAGCTTTGTGCTGATCAAGTGTTGCAGATGTGTGTGCCAGAAGTGGCAATTCAGATATCTTACAGAAATTTCACAAAGCTCCCTATGGAGGTCACTTAGGAGGATAAAGAACAATAACTAATGTATTTCAATCTGTTTTTTATTGGCCTACAATCTTCAATGATGCTCATGAGTTGGTGAAGAATTGTGATAAATGCCAGAGGGTAGGTAACTTGCCAGCCTCAAATGTTATGTCTATGACATACATTATAGAACCTGAGTTGTTTGATGTTTGGGGGCTGGATTTCATGGGCCCATTCCCACCTTAGTTTGGAAACATCTACATATTGGTTGATGTGGACTATGTATCCAAGTGGGTGGAAGTTGCAGCATGTGTAAAAAATGATGCTAAAACATTTATGAAATTTCTGCACAAATATATTTTTACTAGGTTAGGTACTCTTAGATCTATCATTAGTGATGACGGATCCAATTTCATAAACAAAAGTCTAGCTTGCATGTTGGCAAAGTATAAGGTCAAATACAAGGTTGCTATTACATATCACCCGCAAGTAAATGGCCTAGCTGAACTTTCCAACAAGGACATTAAGAGAATTCTTGAAAAGGTTGTGAGTTCAAACAGGAAGGATTCGTCGAAACATATGGATTATGCACTCTAGGCTTACAGGACAACCTTTAAAACACCTCTAGGAATGTCACCTTATAGTCTAGTGTTTGAAAAAGCATGTCATTTGCCATTGGAAAGGAAAGGAAAGAAGTCAAATGTGGCATGCAAAAATGATTAAATTCAAAACTTTGGAAGCAGGGAATCAAGTGCTATTATTCAACTCCAGATTGAATATCTTTCTAGGAAAGCTAAAGTCTAGATGGTCTGGACCTTTCACCATCACAAAGGTTTATCCCGATGGAGCAGTGGACTTAAAGGATGAGGAATCTGGAAGAGAATTTAAAATCAATAGTGAGGGAGTAAAGATCTACCATGGTGAAGTCTTAAAGATGTTTGAGAACATGAGGTATCACTAATTCTCTCTCTTACTTGTGGTAACAAGTTTGAGTGGAATCGGCTTTGCTTGTAAATATTTCAATTTGCTTTACTTTTAATTTTGCAGTAGATTAGTTTTAAATTTGTTTCACTTCTAGTTTTGATTTAGATAGAGAGAAGTTAGTTGAATTCTATGTTTTTAGGTGCTGAAATTATGCTAAATATCATGCCGATTACATGCTATAGCCTGGACAATGAAGTCTAACTGTAATATTTTGGATGTGAATTTGCTTAGGCTCAGCGCAAAAAGGTAATTTTAAAATAGTTTTTCTGGATAAAATCAATACTTTGAAAATCTTTATCACCCATTGTGAGCGGTTATAAAGTTTAAGCCATTGTACCTTTTCTCTCACCCTTTCAACTTGCTTTCTCTCTCTACCTCGTGATTTTACTGTTCCATGAAACCCTACAGCGAGTTTAACGTTGCAATCTGAAGACAAAGGTAAGTTCTGATTAATCTCTCACTTCAGTTCATCTTAGGGTTGTTTTTACAAGTTTTCCAGAAGATGTCTGTGCGTATTTGGTTGAATTTTGTTGCCTTGCATGAAACACTTTGGGTTGAATTACGTGGGTTTGCTAAGAGCCAACGTTCGAATAGAGTGAATATATGTTGGAATTCGAAATTTTTGATAAATTGTTGCGTGGGTGTATTTGAATAAAGCTCTAGCTATTCATAGGGATTGTTCAAGACATCAATCTGGTTGTGTAGGTGAAAAGAAAAGAGTGGGATGGATGCCTAAATTTTCAAGCTGTGTTGTGCGATTCTTCTTTGTTGAGGGGTTACTTGGCTGAAATTTTGCTTCATGCTCTATCTCTAATTTTGGGTGTAAGACATTGATTAAGGGGAATGTAAGAGATATTTACTTGTTGCTTCGAATTATTGAGCTTTAGCATCAATAATATCTGAGCATGTTGTTTCTTAGGGCTTTGTTTACTAGCCCGTGTTCTGCAATCTCGTATAAAAGGCTAAATAAGTGTTTTAAATACTCATGTGTTATCTTTGCACAAATAATGAATGTGTGTTCTCTATTTGCGATTGGCAGAGCCTGCACAACGAGGACTAAGCAAAAGGTCCCTCGCAAGACTAAGAAGATTTCTCCCCCAGTGGAAGAATGCTCCACCTATTCCACTACCCCAACACCACCAAATGAGGAGCCTCAATCTCCAATTAGCCATGGTTCAAAGAGGGCCAAGCCATCAAACGAATCCATTCATGTACCCAGGACCAGAACAACAGCAAGGCTGGCTAAAGGAAAAGCCTATGCAACATCTAGTACCTCCCCTGTATAGTTGCACCCAATGCAAAACCTCCAGTTCAGCCTGATAAGGATGCTGCAGTTCCTTCTCCCAAAAAGAAACAGATCAAGAAGGCGTGCAAGAAAACCTCAATCCCCAGGGGTTGCAAGAAAGTGATGAAAACGAGAGTGAAAAAGGTAGCACAACCAACTAGTGAAGAACTGTATTCCCCTGTGCCTCCAAAAGGTCTCCTACCTATGTTTACAACGAGAGGCTTCCCTACCGACTTGATGGCTTTGCCCAAAGATTTTCAACTTGCTATCACCCAGCAATGTTGGGCAACATTTATGGTTGTCCCAGATGCTCTAGTGGTCCGTATAGTGATCGAATTTTATACAAGTTTGCTAAAAGTGGGAGAATGGGAATTCAATTCTGAGATAAGAGGAGTTAAGGTTAATTTAAACCCTCGGTTGGTACATTGGGTATACGGCACTTCACCACCTCAACCAGACCCCTATTGGGATAGATATGTCAAGCCGTCAGAGGAAGATCCTGAGTGGGCGCTGCAAACACTTGCACCTTAAGGGTCTGTCATTTCTTGGATCTATCAAGAAGGAGGAGCCCCATTGTTGGTCACCAACCAGCTTAAATGAGAGGCTAGGTTGTGGTTCAATTTTATTCGCTGTCGAATCTCTCCAACAACACATGAGAACCAAGTGAATGATCAGAGAGCCATGTTCTTTGTAGCTATTCTTACAGGTACCCCGTTTGATTACGCTCCTCTTTTGCTTGAATCATTAGAGAGCTGCACGAAGCAATCTGCAGGACCACTTTATTTCCCATCCATGATTAATGCGCTTTGCAAGAGGAAGGGTGTCCCGGTCCATGCTAATGATGAGTGTGATTGGACTCATGGATCGATCAATCTTCATGGGACGTTGTGGAGTTTCAACAGAACACCTGGACATGGAACTTCAACTCCAAACAATGCTGCAGCATTAACCCAACTTGTTGGAACCTCCTCGGACCCCAATCGACCTACAAATGATCAGCTCATGGAGAAGCTTGAGCTTATTGTGAAAGGCCTAAAAAACTTCCAACGCACTGCTGGAAACATCAATGCTCAAGTTCCAACAATCAAGAGGACCATGAATAGGAAGCAGAAACTCCATGTGGAGAGGATTACCAGACTCTAAAACTACATGGTTGAACGTGATGTTATCCTTCAGTGGTATTGCAATCGTCTGCCTAACTTCGCTCCTATTTAGTGGACCTCTTGGAATGTTGATGATGATCAGGATGCCTGACCATTCAGCTGGTTAACTCGATCCCCACCACTCTTTTATCTCTCATGAATTTTGACCCTTATTTTGCTGATTGTTTTGATTTTGTTCTTTCGATTGGGTTGTACTTGGTTGATTGGCCTGGATGTTAGTTGTTTTTGTTATGATGGATGTTTACTTTATTGGGTGGTAATGTTTTGTTGAATTCGAGTTTATGTTTAGTTAGGGAATTGATTGTGTTATCGTGCAAGATCTCATGCTCGATGATGAGAATGTCCCTCCCATTCTTAGCTTGTTGCCATACTCATTTGCAACACGACACTTATCTCAAAATAATTCGTATGTTTAAGCATGTTAAATTCCAAAATGTTCACTAATCCTTCTTGTTGTAACATGCACTCAGCATGTTTAAAAAAAATCGTTTTTCAATCATGATTTTGCTTTTCGAGTTAATCACACTTTCATTTGTTTTGCTTAGGATATTGAAGACCAACCTTCGCATTGGTTTCATGTATATGTTGAGGCGAAATTTTGTGTGATTATGTCCTTAGGATATGATGAAGGCCATTTTTGTTCACTTCTAGCCTATGTCTTTGGTAACCTTGATAAGCTCGTTTTTCTACTCACTTATCGCTTTGTTTTTCTTTTCTTTTATGCATTTTAGTACATTTTCTTGAATAAACTGATCATGAGTATATATTAGAGGGTATTATGCTTGCCATGGTGAGATTTTACAGGTTTTAGGCTAAATCCAATGGAGAACCCGTACCGAAAGCAGCAGATGTTCAAATAAACAGTCACTACTTCTTCCACCGTTGGAATCTGAGCTAATGGAGCATGGCAATTGAAAGATCTTTAAGTTAGCTTTCCAACGCAACTGGAATCGGATCAATCGGAGTTCGGATGCGAAAGTTATGGCCAAAACCGTGAGACTGCGCAGAAGGGTCGGAAGTGGCGAAACGTCTCTGTTTCGGCCGAAACGAAACCCATCTCGGCCGGGCCGCATTTTTCATCTCGGCCGGGGCAAGAGCCATCTCGGCCGAGACAGACATGAATGGCGAGATTTGGCGAGATTTTCACATATTTTGGGCGAGAATTGCTTGGGGAACAAGATATACATCAATATGGAAGCAATCAATCATACCTTTTGAAGATATCCATCCAAGGCCTCAACCCTACTTCTATATAAACTCATAATTAGCTCAGAATTAGGGAGCCTCTTTAGTTTTTATTTCTTTTCCCCCTTTACAGTTTTTACTCCTTTATTTTATGTTTGCTTTAGAATTCCTCTTTACTTTTTGTTGAACCTTTACTTTTTAATGCAATCTTTATTTTTCCTCGCAATGTTTTCTTTCAATATGTTAGGCTAGAAGGGTTCTAGGGTTTCTCCTTCTGTGATACATGTTTTGATTCAATTGTTCAAACCCTTTTATTGGTTTAAATCCTATGTTTTTATTTAAAATCTATTCTCATCGAAGGATCGAGAGATGAAGATTGAGGTAGGTTTCAGTTAATTAATCGAAGGACCGAGAGGTGAAGGTTAGTAACAGGAAGTTAGGGTTTAAAACTTTTGATTATCTGTCCGACCAAGAAGATTTCAATTGTAGGAAAATCTAGATCTTTATGAAATTGATTAATTGGTGTATTTTTGAGACCGAGAGGAGATAGATCACTAATTAGTAATTTAGGTTTTAATTGCCCGACCAAGGAATTAACTCCACAATAAAAGGTTTTCCACCAAAATTGTCTTTTCTGGGTTTGAATATTTGTTTCTTGCATGTTGATCAGTTTGGTAGATTTCCCTAGGATCTGTGCTTTTTAATATTTATTTTTATCCCTTTAATTTCCTTGTTTTGAAAAACCCAAAACCCTGAAAATTGATTTACCCAAACAAAAGTTTCAAAAACTATATCCAGTATATGATTTCCCTTCATTGCACTATTCCCGTGGGTTCGACAACCTTCGGGTACTTATAAATTTATTTGTCCTATGCTATAATTTGTATGCAGATTTAGCATCGATCAAACCTCACTTAAATAACATAATCCTTTGATCCCATTTTGCGCCTTATTGTCGGTTTCTTTGTTTACCCTCATTATATTATTACCATATTATCCATTTTTTCTAAATAATTTTGAACCCTTATGAGCATTCTTAGGTTCTTTTGCAACATTGAGGACAATGTTAGTTTCTAAGACTGGGGGTGGGGGTGCCCTTAAAAAAAATATTGTGTTTATGGCCTATTATGTATCGAAAAAAGATCACAAGAAATAGAGAATGAAAAATATGTCTAGTATTGTTGCTCTAATAAGGATTGCACTACTTACTTAAAATGCTATAACACGTAGTTAGCATGTGTTCTGAGCCTTGTATCTCATTTTGGCCATTTTAAAAAATTGCAAAGAAAAAGAAGGCACAAGAGGAATTGAGTGGGATTTGTGAGGCACCAAACTAGGTGGAATTATAGAGAAAAGATGCATGTAGAAGGCCTTGGAATGCTCATAATTTAGTCAATTTCATCCATACTATCCAACATTGACCCTAGCCTATCATTACAAGCTGAAAAGCCCTTCTGATCCTTTGGATTTGAGAACACCATTGGTGGAGAGGTTTGCATGTAATCCATTGTGAAGAAACGAAAAGTAGGTTTAATGATCATGATGGCTTATGCACTGAAATGTGTGTGATGCTTGTCTAGCTTAAGGCATGTGTACTTTGTTGAATAAGCTTCATGCGGGTTGGATTATATGAGCTGGAGAAATTTACTTGCTAAACCATTTAGAAATATGATGACATGATTTGTTGTTGAGCTTATGGTGTGTGGTTATAGCTAATCTTCTCCATTATGTTAAGAGTGAAATGCATCCATTCCGAAAGCATTGAGCTATCCTTAAGCATTGTTTTGATGATTTTATTTATGCCTTCAAATTAATAAATTCGAGTCCTTTAATTCTTGTTTGAGTCCAATTAGGTTTAAATAAGCATGTTTATGCGTAAGCGGTATTCAGGGCAATAATGTTTGCAAATTAACTCTTTTTGTGCCTATATTAGCATAAAATAATGCAGGTTAACATCAAGTGAAAATTATAAAAGAGAGTGAACATGTTGAGCAAAGATGTTGGATGCATGTTGTAGCATGGTGACCATTTCAGAGAGCGTAAGTCAGTGAGAGAGAAAGCTTCAAATGGGCCACCTGTGCATTGCTGACATGGGCAAGCTGATGCTAAGCTCTGTTTCAGTGTTTACATTGAATCCTTGCTGAATCTATCAAAAATGAGTGTTTATCATTCCATTCTTGCTCTGTCTACCTAACTTTGTTGACAATCATTTCTGCTCATGCTTGGATAAGTATGTTTAGGAGAGAGCTTTGTATTGAACTAATTCTAGCCATTGGAAAATATGTAGAGTTAGTGTGTTGTTGAACTAGTCTTGTATTGAGATGGATAATCTTCTATTTGGCATAGGAATATGTGGATAGGGATTTAGCTTTGCTAGATCTATAGTTTGTAAAAGCGAGTAGATCAAATCTGTAGTTCAGCACAAGATGCGTGCTCGGACAATGCTACAACATTTCACACAACAAGAGAAGTTAGTAACCTGAGTTGTTTCTCTTAATTGCAATCTTATCAACTTGTTTAATTCCTTTTCTGAGTTACTTGTCATTGTTTTGTTTATGTTAATTTACTATTTCTACAATGGAATGAACTTCAAACCAAATTGATAGTATGGTTTAATTCCCGGTTTTTATTTAATCAAATCTATAATTAATGAAGGATTGAGAGAAGAAGTTGATCTAGATATGTAGTTTTCAATTGAAGGACCGAATGGTGAAAATTGGTAATAGGAAGAGGGAATTGAATGCATTTGTTATCTGTCTCACAAGAAGATTCAAGTGTAGGTTTGAATTAGATAATTATCGAGATTGATTAATGTGTGTTCTTAAGACCGAGAGGAGATAGTCACACATTAGTAATCAAGGATTTCAAATTGCCAAACAAGGAATTTGATCCATTTGAATCTAATTTTACCCCATTGCTGAGTTGATAAATTTGCATGTTGATAGTTTGATTATCTTCCCTGAAATCTGTATCTTTAATTATTGTTTTCAAAACCCCTTTAATTTCTGCTATGTGATCTTTCAATTCCAAAATCAAAACCCTATTTTTAATTTACTCAAAAAATTATAATTTGGAAACTATACCTAGTATATAGAATAGATTCTTTACACAATCAATGTGGCTTCGACAACCTTTGGATTTTATATATTTATTTGACCACTATATTATAATTTATATGTAATTTTACAGTGGATGAAATTGGCACCGTTGTCGGGGACTACTAGTATCGATTTTGTTATTAGTTTGTTTTTTTATTTATTGAATCAAGATTTTTATAATTTTTGTTCACTATTTTGTGTGGTATGTGCGCGTTGGTTTTTTGAAATTTGACATCTATATCGATCGACACACTCCGTGTCAATCAACACCTCCTGGTCTTTTGCATTGATCGACACCCCACGTGTCGAACGACACAATTGATATTTTTGTATCTGTTCTTAGGCTGCATGAACACGAGGGCTCAGGGTAAACCACTCAAAACCTTCAACCCAGAAATCGGTGCCACGGTCAAGAGAAGGAAAAAACATGGAAAGGAGAAGCACAATAATCAACATGGAACCCACGCACAATCATAATGAGAGGATGATCCCAACATGCCACCTTTGGAGGATTTGGACACTCAACTCACCACAAGCAATGCTCTTCTGCTGGTCCAAGAGGTGAATCGAATGAGAGAGTTGATCAAGCAATTGATGGTAGAAAGAGAAGCAGAAAGAGCTGAGCCTGCAAAGAGCAAAAGAGAGCTTGAACGAGAAAGACTGCACCAAGAGAACATTGATGATGAGGATCCCAATGCCATATCATGGAGGTATAGACCGCAGCCCAGTAATGAGGGATTCATTATTGGTGTCAATGACAATAACTTTGAACTTAAAACCGGTTTAATTTAGAAGGTTTGACAGAACCAATTTGGTGGACGAGTTGTAGGGGATCCATACACACACCTCCGGATCTTTGTGGAGGTGTGTGAGACTGTTAAGAAAAACGTAATCAGCCAGGATGTGATCCGTCTGTGCCTGTTTCCCTTCTCACTTCGGGATCAGGCTCAGACGTGGTTAACAACTCTAGATTGCAGCAGCATCCTTACTTGGACCGATCTACGAGCAGAATTCCTTACCACCTTCTTCCCACCTTTCGTGATTATTCACAAGAAGATGGTATTTTATAATTCCACCAAAGGATTGATGGGACCCTATTCGAGGCGTGGAGCTAATTCAATGAGGGATGAATGAATGAACTCAAGAATTAGTGCACAAAGCAGTCGGAGGTTCTGTGATGAGCAAGTCCGCCGACAGCCTAGCATACTTAAAAGTGGGCAAATCCTAGAAGACCTCAAGTGAAGGCGGTGGAGATGAAAGAAGACGATGACACCCTCAAGAAAGAGATAGAGAAGCTCAAAGGGAGATGGAGAAACTGACATCTAATGCATCTTGTGTTTTTGTTGCATAGGTGATCCTGATGGATTTATATACTGAAAGCATTATGATTGGTATATTATGTACAAGGT
>JAPKLW010000141.1:534918-564824 GCA_026898455.1 Plectranthus barbatus
ATTGTCCAGAGTATAACTCATATGTGAAGTCCCTGCTCAGTAGGATATTATGGTCTTAAGTTAGTCTCCAATTATTAATTCCATTTGTCTAAGGAACCCGGACATGGATTGGAATTAAAGGACTGGAATTGAAAGATGCAGTCTGGTTAGGTGTTTTGTTGTAAACGTCCACATGTGTGGCTTGCAATAGTAACACTTGGGCAAATTGGAGGAAACATTAATATTGTTTTATCATAAGGTTTCAATATTTAATTATTTCAATGTTCTGCGACAATGTTTTAAATGGTGTTTTTTAATTTATTGTTTTCAGACATGTCTATTCATATTGTAAATCTCTTAGCAACAAACCCTTTAATCGGTCACAATTTTCCTGAATGGAAGTTTTGCCTAATGGAAATACTCTATACTGCAAAACATGCCTATGTACTTTACATGGACCCATTATCTCCTCAGCATTGGAAATGTACTGGTTATGAGCGAGAATTCTATGACAGATGGAAAGCTTCTGATGATTTTGCCTACTTTTTCATCATGAACAATCTGTCTAGAGAATTAAGGCTCAAGTACAAGAAATTCCGGTCAGCTATTGAGATATGGAGGGACCTTGTGAAAGTATATGGGAAGGTGAGACGAACTATCAGTTATGATCTTGTAAAGGACCTGATTTGCAAGAAAATGACTGAGGGGAGTTCGTTAGTTCTGCACTTCATCAGTATGATGAGAATCATGAGAAAGTACAGAAAGAGAGGTGGACAAATTAATAAGCGGGCAGAAATAAACATTGTCTTGCACTCTCTATCTGATTCTTATGGTGATTTCATCAAATCTCTCGGTGCCAGGTGCAAGTTTCCTCTTCATGAGTTACTCAGGGCCCTATTGCGAGAGAAATCTAACATGATGGCATTTGAGCTTGCTCCAACTTTGTCAGCTCTTGACAAGGCAGTTGTTGAAGCAAAAGAAACGCTTAAGAAGTTGGATGAAATAGATGAGGCAGAAATTATCACCAGGCCATGCAAACGCAAGCGAAGAGAAGTAAATTGTCTAGTGCCTAGCACGGGTAGACAAGGTACGTCATGTGCATTTATAACGGAAAAATGTTTAGCATCAGTTTCTACCCATTCTTGGGTTGTGGATACTGGAGCTACGGATCATGTTTGTTATACTTTGCAGGGGTTCAGGCCGACAAGGCAGTTGAAGCATGACGAGATTACCATCTCAATGGGCAGCGGGGAGCAAGTCTCAGCAGTAGCCATTGGAGATTTTACTTTATGCTTTGAAAACAATGTTCTGATTTTGAGAGATGTTTTATATGTGTCGGTTTTTCGGCGGAACTTAATTTCAGTTTCCAAGTTATTTTGTGATGGATATTCAGTTATTTTTTATAGTGGAATTTCTATCATTGGTAATAACGGTGTTATCTGTCATGGCAAACTGATTGACTCTCTCTATATCATTCATTGTATGCATAAATCTTCCGTGAATGTTGCAAACTCATCTAATAATAATAATCATTTAAAGAGAAAGTTTTCTTCCGATGAGGATCAAACATATTCTGGCACTTGAGATTAGGTCACATCAATCTAAAGAGGATTAAACGACTAGCATGCGACGGTCTCTTGGATTCTTTCCAAGTGGTACCGCATCAAGTCTGTGAGTCCTGTATAGAGGGAAAGATGACGACTAGGCCTTTTAAGGCAAGTCAATCTCGAGCAGAGGATGTGTTGCAATTGATCCACTCTGACTTATGTGGACCAATGTCCACGCAAGCTCGTGGAGGTTATGAGTATTTCGCCACATTCATTGACGATTACTCAAGATTCGGATATGTCTATTTGCTTCGCCATAAGTCTGAATGCTTTCAGAAATTCAAAGAATTCCGGACTGAGGTAGAAAAGAAGCTTGGTAAGACTATCAAGACACTACGATCAGATCGTGGTGGGGAATACCTCAGCAACGAGTTCTTGCAGTACTTGTCAGATAACGGGATTACATCCCAGTGAACTGCACCGGGAACCCCTCAACAAAATGGTGTAGCAGAAAGAAGAAATAGAACTCTCTTGGAAATGGTCAGGTCGATGATGAGTTATGCAAGCTTGCCGATTTCATTTTGGGGATATGCCTTGGAAACAATGGCCTATTTGCTTAACCTGGTACCTTCTAAATCAGTTCCTAAAACACCTCTGGAACTCTGGTATGGGCGAAAGCCAAGTTTGAACAGAGTGAGGGTTTGGGGTTGTCCAGCATATGTGCTGACAAAGGAACCTGATAAGTTAGAAAGCAGGGGCAAGCTGATGTTGTTTGTAGGATATCCCAGGCAAACGAAAGGTGGTTACTTCTATTGTCCTGAGAATCAGAAAGTCGTTGTCAGTACCAACGCAAGATTCTTGGAGGATGAATATGTAAGAAACCACAGATCCAAGAGTGAAATTATTCTCCACGAGCTTAAGAATAAAGAAGCAATTCCATCAGGAAAGCCCAGTGTAGTGGTAAATCCACCTATAACAGGTGAGAATATACCAACACTGCCACTAATGCAAGGTATGGGACAAACGCGTACTGTGCCAACTTCTGACACAGTTCAGATGCCTCGTCGCAGTGGGAGGGTTAGTCACCAACCCGAGAGGTATATGTTCGTGGCAGAGTCTTCTGACTTGATCCCGGAAAATGGACTAGATGATACTGATCCCTGGACGTATGATGAGGCGGTATCTGATAAAGATGCGGACAAATGGGCTGATCGCCATGGATTCTAAAATAGAATCCATTACTGCTATGGATGTATACCAGAAAACTGATTTGCCGGATGGCCATCGAGCCATAGGGTGCAAATGGGTATACAAAAGAAAGAAAGGATCGAATGGGGAAATTACAGCTTTCAAAGCAAGGCTGGTGGCGAAAGGTTATAGTCAGAAAGAGGGTATAGACTATGACGAGACTTTCTCACCGGTAGCCATGCTTAAGTCCATTCGAATACTCCTGGCCATAGCAGCACATAAGAACCTAGAAATCTGGCAGATGGATGTCAAAACCGCGTTTCTAAACGGGTACCTTGAAGAAGGTAGGGACATCTATATGCAACAGCCAGAAGGTTATGTGCTGAAGGGCGAAGAACATTTGGTCTGGAAGCTAAGGAAGTCGCTGTATGGACTTAAACAAGCTTCACGATCATGGAATCTCCGTTTTGATGAAGTGATTAAATCTTATGGATTCTCACAATGTTCAAACGAGAGTTGCGTGTACCGTCTGTGTGTCAGCGGAAGCGTAGTATTCCTTGCACTTTATGTAGATGATATTCTCCTATTTGGCGACAATGTGGAAATATTGTCGGGCATAAAGGGGTGGTTATCCGAGCAGTTTCATATGAAGGACCTTGGGGAGGCAGGATACATCCTAGGGGTAAAAGTATTGCGGGAGCGCAATAAAAGGATGTTGACCTTGTCTCAAGGGTCATATGTGGATACTGTGGTTGCCCGTTTCAACATGCATAATGCCAAGAAAGGTTTGTTACCCTTCAGACATGGCATACATCTTTCCAAGGATCAGTGTCCGATGACACAAAAGGAGAAAGATGAGATGAGCAACGTGTCGTATGCATCAGCCGTGGGTAGCCTCATGTATGCAATGTTATGTACGAGGCCAGATATCTGCTTTGCTGTAGGCATGGTAGCAAGATACCAGTCTAACCCTGGACAGGCGCATTGGGCCGCGGTAAAGCACATACTCAAATACTTGAAAAGGACAAGGGACTATTGTCTTGTTTATCAGTGTCATGAGTTGTGCCCTGTGGGTTATACTGATTCGGATTTCCAGGCAGCCCGAGATGAAAAGAAGTCCACCTCTGGCTATGTGTTTACATTGGGAGGTGGGGCCATATCATGGAGGAGTGCAAAGCAGAAGTGCATAGCGGACTCCACCATGGAAGCCGAATATGTGGCAGCTTCTGAAGCTTCGAAAGAAGCAGTATGGTTTCGAAACTTCCTTCTGGAGTTGGACGTGATTCCTCAGCTACCCAGAACAATCACGGTGTATTGTGATAACTCGGGAGCTGTGGCTAATTCTAAGGAACCACGAACTCACAGAGCAACAAAACACATTGAAAGGAAGTACCATATTATACGAGAAATTGTAGCAAGGGGTGATGTGCTGATAGAAAAGATTGATACGAAAGATAATCTAGCGGATCCATTCACAAAAGCTCTGCCTCAGAAGGTTTACGAGATGCATGTACGTAGCCTTGGGCTGAGGGCAAAGCTAGCCACGTAGAATGCATGATGTAATAGCTAGATTAGTTTAGACGCGTTATACTCTGGAAAGCAAATGTATAATGCTTTGAGTATAAGTGGGAGATTGATGGATTTATATACTGAAAGCATTATGATTGGTATATTATGTACAAGGTTTATTGGTTAATATACTGGGAATCATAATTGTTGTATGTTCATCTCCTGTCTGAATTAACAAACATGTGTCACAAACACAATTATCCTCTTATCTCGTCGATAGGGAGATCATACGGTGTGTAGAAGATCACGGAAGATCGTATGGATCGTTTGACCTAGCGAGATATAAATAGTCATCACAACTGAGACAGTTCTAGGATAAACTGTCGGTATAGGCTGCAGCATATGCGGATAAGCATCTTATCTTGGATGTCTTGGTATGCTGGTGTGGGGCACACATTGATGAGGACCTAAGTCAAGATCGATTCTTTTATCTGACATTAAACGAATCTAGATCTTTATGACTCGATGGAATCTTAAACCTATATGAGGATACAGAAGTATACATATATTGTATATCACTTTGAGTTGTAGAGAGGGTTCTAGTTGAGCCTGTAGTTCTGCAGTCTTGGGTGATATCAATCTGTGTATGACTGTCTGGTATCTGAACTAGGTAACCACATCCAGTATAGGATGGTGACATTCCCTGAACAGCTCAAAAGGTTCGTTATGCTAAAGTCCTGCAGGCTGATTAAGTTCAAGCATAAGTGAAAAGGTTTGAGTGGATTGATTCAGGAATTAAAGATGTTAATTAATTAAATAGCTTGTCAGAGCTTAAATTAATTAACGAATGTCTGTAACCTTAAATGTGGGGATAAACCGAGTCCAATGCAACTCGTTCCTCAAACGTGGTAGCAAATAGGTTGGACAATATTGATTCTCTGGTGGCATGAATCAATATTAATTAATTAATTATATTTTGGGTTGAATATGGGAATTATTTAATTGATAGGCCTTATTTGCTATTTGCATTCTGGTCCCTGGTCTGGCCCATGATAACTCAAGCCCAATAGAAGCCAAGAATTTCCTATAAATAGGCCTCAGTACCTCAGAACTCACTACACCTACAACTCATAAGATCACAAGTTGCACACAGCAGACCAGAGCATTGGGAGCTGTGGTGATCGATTGAGTTTGAGATACGAGGAGGAAATTCTGCTTCTCAACCGGGCAAAGGATCTGATAGATAATCTTCACCAGATTTTCAGATTGAGTTGGGATACAGATCAGAAGATCAGATCAGGAGGATTCTTCTTCTTCTCTCTCCTCTTATTTTCGAAAATATTTGTTTATTTTCTTTAGATTAATTTCCTTAATCTGTTAGGAAATTAAATCTTGGTGCGTGGGAAAGATCAAAGGGCATCTCCGCGCACGCGTTCTTCATCGTTCATCGATCCAGGTATTCCGCATAACCTTCTTATGCATAATAATATAGGAGCATGCTAGGATTGTTCATAGGCATAGCAATTTATTTTTGATATTCCAATTAACGATCCTTGGCAAACGGACTTCGTGATTCAGTTCACGAATCCCTTCAGATCCCGTAGCCGTCTTTAATTACATGAACCGATGAGGCTTCCAAAATTAGTACCGGCAAGGGGTATACCAGCATTACACACCAAGAGCTCATCCAAGATTCTCTTATGCTCAGCCGGAAGGCACGGAACACCCTCCACCTGGTTTTGATGTTTAAAATGAGGAGATTGTAGAGAAAAAGATGGACAACCTCGATGAGGTACTATCAAAGTTCATCAATGCTTCTGAGCAAGAAGTGGCAGAGGTCAATACTATGGTGGATCGACTTGGAAAGCACATGAATATGATCAAAACATCAGTCAGTTAGATTGCTATCTCACTTGGTACGAAACCCAAGCAAGGGATGTAGGGATTTCATGGCAAACCGAATTACTAAATCCAAATAAGTTGGACCGTTCATGGATATTGAGAACAATTTTCAATTCAATTAACCCTAGCATGCTCCTATGAATTTAATGTAGTGGATACGAGTTTACCTTAAGTTCGTAGTGTCTAATCCGATCTTTCGTATTTGAATTCCAATCTCCGGATTCAACCATGCGAATTAATCAAATCTGCGGAAACAAAAGTTAGACAAATCCAATTTCTAAATTTAATTAATGAAAAGATAAAAGGGAAAGAAAATATGTTCTCTAGATTAGGTCTTCGGATTTGTAACCCAATGTTGTTCAATCCTGCTACTGGTGAGGATTCCGCAAGACTGTGAATGTCTAAGCCAGAGTCGTAATCCTTTGTCTCTCAAACACACATGCGAACTAGGGTTTCAACTGATTTGAATTGTGATACAAACTGAGAGAGAGAACTTTCTATTTATAGACCTAGGATTTCAACCCTAATGGGCTACTGGGCTTCTTTTCAGCATATTTAATTTGGGTCAGACCTGGGACCTAATGCAAATAATAAAGTGGGCTTATGAATTAATTAATTCTCATGTCCACAATCCTGGACACAATTAATTAATTAATATTAATTCTTTTTCACCACAAAATTAATTCTCACCTACCCCTTTATTACCACGTTATGAGAACGGGCTGCATTTACTTGAGAATCCCCATATTTGAGGTTACTGGACATTCATTATTTTATTGGAGCTTCTGAGAAGCTACCCTAATTAATATATTTCTTATTTCTTGAGCAGTACCACTCAAATGTTATCACTCGTGCTTGAAGTTAATCAGCCTGTAGGACATTAGCACGGTGAATATTATTGAACTCCTCAGGGAATGTCCCCATGCTATTACTCAGATATAGTTACCTAGCTCCAGTCTCAGGTTGTAATACACGAACTTTTGTTACCCAAGATGCGGGTATACGAGCACATTCCTCAAGTTCTGCACCATGGCAAGTCAAAGCAACAGTCAACCCGTGCATATCCCTGAACCTTCGTTAGGATTTAGATCAATCTAGATCAAGATCTTGTATTCTCTGATGTTAGACAGTAGAATACATCTCACTGTGGTCCAATCAATACGCAACCGCACGTCCCTGCATATCAAATAATCAAGATAGATTACTTCTTTCCAACTATGCTGCAGCCTATACCGATAGACTTATCCTCATACGTTGTCTCAGTTTTGATAATATTTATATCTCACTAGGTCAAGTGATCATACTGTCTTCAGCGATCTACAACACGCTACATGATCGTCTCTATCGGTCAGATAAGAGGATACCGTTGTTACTCGCATGTAAGTTTGTTTAAAAGATGCGAAATACCGTTGAATGTATACTCATTGTAATAAATGCTTTCTGTATACAAAACCCAACAATCTCCCACTTATACTCAAAGCATTACACTCGCTTTTACAGAGTATACATTGTCTCTATCTAGCCTAGTTATTAAATCAATCACTTCTAGTGGTAGACATCCACCTCAGACCTAGACGACGAATATGTCTTTCGTAAACCATCTGTTGCAAGCACTTTGTGAATGGATTAGCTTGGTTGTCACTAGTGTCAATCTTCTTGATCTGCACATCGCCCCTCGATACGATCTCTCGTATGATGTGGTACTTTCTCTCTATGTGTTTGCTCGCATTCTGAGTCCGTGATTTCTTCGAATTTGCCACTACACCAGAGTTGTCACAATGAATCTTGATAGTCTAAGGCAAACTCAGAATCACATCCAACTCTAAAAGGTAGTTCCTGAGCCATACCCCTTCTTTCGAAGCTTCGGAGGCAGCGACATATTCTGCCTTCATGGTGGAATTAGCAATGCATTTCTGTTTTGTGCTCCTCCAAGATACAGCCCCAACTCCCAAAGTAAACACATAGCCTAAGGTTGATTTCTTCTCATCGTAGTCCCCTTGGAAATCCAAATTTGTGTAACCTACAGGGCACAAATCCTCACATTGATAAACAAGGCAATAATTCCTAGTTCTCTTCAAATACATAAAGATGTGCTTTACCACAGTCCAATGCGCCTGTCCAAGGTTAGACAGATATCATGCTACCATGCCAACGACATACAAATATCAGGTCTGGTACACAGCATTGCATACATGAGACTACCCACCGCAAATGAGTATGGTACAATACTCATCTCATCTTTCTCACTCTGTGTCACTGGACACTGCCCACCAGAAAGATGTACGCTAGGTCTGAAAGGTAGCAAACCTTTCTTTGCGAGTTGCATGCTGAACCGGGCTATCACAGTATCCAAATAGGTTGCCTTGTATAAGCTTAACATCCTTCTCTTACGATCCCGTAAGACCTTAATCCCAAGGATGTACCCAGCTTCTCCCAAATCCTTTATTTGGAACTGTTTGGATAACCAACGTTTAATCTCCGACATCACTCCCTCGTTGTCTCCAAATATGAGTATGTCTTCCACGTACAGTGCAAGGAAAACCACACTCCCACCGACACAAAGTCGGTATACACAACTTTCATTCTCCAACTGTGAAAATCCATATGATTTAATCACATCGTTGAAATGTAAGTTCTACGACCATGAAGGTTGCTTAAGTCCATACAAGGACTTCTTAAGCTTCTGGACAAGATGTTCTTTGCCCTTACGCATATAACCTTGATTTTTTTCATATAGATGTCACTACCTTCTTCAAGGTAACCGTTTAGAAAATCAGTTTTGATATCCATTTTCCAGATCTTGAGGTCCAAATGCACTGCTATGGCAAGAAGTATCCGGATGGATTTGAGCATGGCTATGGGTGAAAAGGTTTCATCATAGTCTATGCCCTCTTTCTGACTGTAACCCTTTGCCACCAGCCTGGCTTTTAAAGTCGTAACATCTCCATCCGCTCCCTTCTTTCTCTTGAATACCCACTTGCACCCTATGGCCCTAAAGCCTTCAGACAACACAGCTTTCTGGTTTACACCCATAGAGATTATGGACTCAATCTCAGAATCCATGGCGAAGCACCACTTCGCAACATCCTTATCATGCACTGCCTCTTCGTAGGTCAGTGGGTCAGAGTCCTCATGTCCGTCTTGAGGGATCAAGTCCGAAGACTCACTCACGAACATGTACCTTTCCGGCTGAAAAATAACTCTCCCACTGCGACGAGGCATCAGTGCCATGTCTATAGTTGGTGCAGCAACTCGTGGTTCTGTACATTGCACTAAAGAATGCACCGGTGGTGTTGTACCTCTAACAGGTGCACTCACGTATGCACGTTCCCCTTCCTTGGAATTTCAATCTCATCTTCAATTTCTTGACGAACTATATCACTCCTTGTCCTTTGGTTTCTCACATACTCATCATCTAAGAATCTAGCATTGGTGCTAACAACAATTCTCTAACTCTCAGGACTTTAAAAGTAACCACCTTTCATTTTCCTTGGATACCCTATAAACAACATTACTTGGTCCTGCTTTCTAACTTATTAGGTTCCTTCGTCAGCACGTGTGCTGGACAACCCCATACTCTAAACTTGCACAAACGGGGTTTGCTCCAAGAAAGAGCTCACAGGGTGTCTTAGGAATCAATTTAAAAGGCACCAAGTTTAAGATGTAAGCCGTTGTTTCCAATGTGTATCCCCAAAACAAAATGGTTAAGCTTACATAACTCATCATTGATCTCACCATCTCCAAAAGAGTTTTATTCCTTCTTTCAGCTAAACCATTTTGCTCGGGTGTACCCGGTGCAGTCCACTGGGATGTAATCCCATGATCTGACAAATATTGCAGGAACTCGTTCCTGAGGTATTCGCTACTGCGGACAGATCGCAGTGACTTGATAGTTTCCCGACCTTCTTTTCTACCTTAGCCTTGACCTCTTTGAATTTCTCAAAGCATTCAGACTTGTAACAAAGCAGGTAAGCGTATCCTTATCTTGAGTAATTGTCAATAAAAGTGACGAAGTACTCATATCCTCCACGAGCCTGTGTGGACATGGGCCCACATAAGTCATAATGGATCAATTCCAACACATCACCTGCTCAAGACTGATTAGCCTTAAAAGGCCTAGAAGACATCTTTCCCTCGATGCAGGATTCGCAGACTTGATAAGGTACAAACCGGACTAAGTCAAATGTACCGTCATCTGCAAGTCACTAAATCCGCTTCAAATTGATGTGACCCAGTCTCATGTGCCAGAGATATGTAAGATCCTTATTAGAAGAAATAAACTTTCTCTTTCTAGGATAATCAATTTAAGATGATTTAAATGCAAAATTCAAGGACAGTTTTGATGGAAGTAAGCAACACAAAGAGAGTTTATCAACATCCCAAAATAGATAACATCGTTATTCCCAATGACAGAAATAAATAACTATCATAAATAACAAAAATATCCATGTGAAGCTGATAAACATTTGTCCTGCCGAAAAAATACGGCCCAAAATAAAACTCTCAGAAGTACTTTATTCATCAAAACATAAGGAGAAAGAAAACTTCATGAGGCTCCGTCGAAACATTGTCTTCCATGCAGCTGATACTTTCTTGCTATTACTGTACAGTCTTATCGGCACGGTTCCCTGCAAAGTACAACATCATGGTTACCAAGTTAGTCTCTACAGCTCTTTAAAGAGCAAAGATAGACTTTAATCATGTTTTGATTATACATGCAAATGGCATACCTTTTCTAGCTTTGTCGGTCTGACAATCTTTCTTCCAGTGTCATTTCTTACCGCACTTAAAACACCTGTCCTTCATAGCCCTGGGCTTCTTATCAGCCTCCACGTACTTTACAGTTGTCTTTACAACTTTTTTCTTAATCCTACTTTTCCATTTCATACATTTCGAAATAGCAGAGAGATTACTATAAGTACCTAAGACAACCTTTTAAGGATTCATGACTAATTTCGCAGCCATCAAGTCATTGAGTAACTCGTTCACAGTATACTCTTCCTTGTTCATGACAACATTTAGTTTAAAACTCTCCAAAGACTTGGGTAGAGAGTTCAGTCTGATATCGACTTTGGCCTCTGCGTCAATACCTCCACCGTGCACAGTCAGCCATCCATGAAGTGATTCATGGAAACTACGTGCTCTCTCACTGAGCTACCTTCAGTCATTTTTCTACACACAATTTTCATCATGAGATTAAATCTGATAGTGATCACTGTAATTTCTACAGATTAATTATAGAAATAGTGGCAAATAAATTTGTAAACCCAAAGGTTATCGATCCAGGGGAATGAAACAACGAAAAAACCTTAAGTACTAAGTCAGGCGTTCTTGAAAATACTGGTTAGGAAAATCAGATAAAAAGTTTTGGTTGTTTTGAAAATTGCAATACTTGCTAATGAAAATTAAACAGGAAATTAAAAGGCTTTTGAATTCAAATAAGAGAAGCACAGATTCCAGGGATATCTACCTATCAAGAATGACATGTATGAATGAATTGATTAATTCCCAATTTTAATTCCTCTTCGTAGTGAAACATCAGAAAAATATTATGAACTTCTTTGTTTGACAATTCATAAAGTAGATTAATTAATTACCTATCTCCGCTCGGTCTCAAGATAAATTAACTAACTCCAAAGATCTACAGATTTATTCCTACAATTAATCTCCTTCAGTTACGACAAGAAATCAAATTATATTGTGAAAATCTCTTTCGATTGAAAACTATCACAGTTACGTCTCAAGTAATCAACTAGATAATCCTAAGATGTGGCTAACAAATCAAGATTATGAATAAGCACAGATTTCACAAACTACGAAGGGAAAGGGAAAATAATTCAATTAATCAAACATGTATACATTGATAATTCGAAACCCTAGAATCTGAGGAAGAGATTAGTTACACATATTCTGAGTATTATTCATCATAGAAAAATATAACCTGATTTGCATAAAAACTTGGGTTGGAATGTCTTCCCACAAAATTTTGTCTTCAAACATAAACTCTAAAACTCTTTGAATCTCTCAAAATCTGAAATCTGGAATAAAACATGCTTAAAACTCGATTTTACAAGGTTATTTATAGAGGTGGAGGTGTATCATATCAAATATAGGGCTAAAGATATGAAAAATCTCGAATTCAGCCAATTTCCCGCGCCAGGAGGTCTCCGTCGATTGACGCAGCATCCCCGTCGATCGACGTGGAAAACTGAGGTCAGCCTCGTCTGCGCGGTCTCACGGTTTTGGCCATAACTTCCACATCCGAACTCTGATTGACCCGATTCAAGTTGCGTTGGAGAGCTAACTCAAAGCATCATCCATTTCCAAGCGCCAATTGCCCGAATTACTCTTGTGGAAAAATTTTTCACTGCTACTCTTACACGTCACTGCTTTCGGAACGGTTTTCTCGTGAGTTTAGGCCTAAAAACCTGCATAAACATCAAAACCCACCTAAAACCACCTAATATTGACATCATGCATAAAATATATATATAAACTCAATAAATCTACATAAAATAGTATAAAAATAATATAGATAAGTGAGTGAAATAACGAGCTTATCAAATCCCCCAAACTTGAATGTTTGATTGTCCTCAATCAATATGCAAGAAAGAAATCAAAAGATCAAGTGGTTAAAGTGCAATGCCTCACAAGATTCATCACAGTCAAGAACCAAGAATCCACTACCCACAAGCAATTTGAAAGAGACAGAAAATTCATCAACCGTGGAAGAACTCACAGGAAGTGTATCGCTCAACTCTCAAGTGTTTAAGGCAAAGATGAAAGCACTCAAAAACATGTATGAAGAAATTTCTACCATAGGCTTGCAAATTTTCTAATATCTCCACTGCTAGAATGTGCACACAAGTCTAGAATCAAAAAGGACTTTCATTAGGTTGTAACGTAGACTTTTTGTGAAAGGTAGGGAAATATGGCCAAGTGACTAAAATCAATCAAGTTGTACTTCCTCAATCAATCCAAACCACCTTCTATTCATCATCCACCTCATCTCCTTAAATATATCAACAAATACACAAACCCTCTCTTTTCCAGCTCATATTGAATCTCTTATGCTCTTTTTCGATAATTTTGTATTCTTTTCTTTTCAGAGAGCTTATGAGAATTCTATTATTTCTTTGAGCTTCTTTTTCACACATCTTTTCACCACTAATTTATCATATCTTATCACCAATTCACTAATCAATCCCCATACATACCACAACTCAAGACACGAGTGAGACAATACTTTTCTTAATCTCATAGACAAGGAAAGAAAAACTGTAAAGGCTCAAAATGGCTAACTAGGGAAAATTTTATTGTGAAGGGACAGTGTTTAGGATATTGGGTTAACAAAGATGGCCTAAGATCATTTCCTAAACTTGTGCACACTATGCAGTCTCAACATAGAAAATAGGCAAGTTCTAGAGAAATCAAAACACACATGTGAATCTCACATCAAACGAAATAAAGGCTCAAATTTCTCACACAAGGATTCAAAAATTTTCTTCCACAGTCAATTTCAAATCAGCTCAATCATCATGCAAGTATAAGTGTCAAATCAATCCTATCATGCGGTATTCTACATTCATAGGCATCTAACCACAATCTCAATCAATTCAATACTCAACCCTCAATCAATTCTAATCTCACAATCTCATTCAGGTTATCTCAAAACTCAAATTTTTTCTCACAAAATAGCATAAACATACGAAAAATTAAAAACAAAAGCCGAAAAAAATTTAAAGACGGAAAGCATAATAAATAAAAGCTAAGGCGTTCCATCTCTTGTCCACATCCCCCCAAACTTATTTCCAACTCGAAGAGTGGAATAAGTTTGAAAATCAGACAAAAGAGGGAACGATACCTGGTAGTTGATCTCAGACATCAACTTTTTTATCCCCCGGAGTCTTCAATCACCATCAGGGAGGTCGGGTCCAGGCAGGTCCTTTCGCAACCTCCTTTCCATCTCTGTTCTTGACAACTTGCATCCCCCGTTTCTTGGTGTCTCTCAATGTCCCCCCAATGGCGGACTTGTACTTCCGTAGAATTCGTAGTAATTTTCTCAACTTGCCATACCTGAGGTGTGCCGGAAGCATCTTGAGTTTTAGAACCAACGGATCAGAGTTAGTTTGCAGCTTTCCCCGATTTGCCTCGGTTGACATTGGTGAAACTGCCGCAATCCCTTTTCTACGTCGCGCTGCTTCTACTGACGAATGCTTCGAGTTTTGTGCGTCGATCGACGTGACAGTAGATTCGATCGACGAGGACCCTAAGGCTGCGTCGATCGACGAGGCTCCTTCATCGATCGACGTGGGTGCTTTTCCATGTTTTCTTTTCTTTTTCTGGCTGCGTCGGCTTGACAACCGCTTCTGTTTGTTCTCTTTTTCATGTGTTATCCCCTCGGATACATCCAGCTTCATCACCCAATCCACGAGTTCATCGTCTGCCTTATCCAGATCTGAAGACAAAAACAAAGAGTGTAGTAAGCTGTTTTCCAAAAAGTCCGGATCAGTTTTAAGAGAAGAAAAGGGAGAGGAAATCACCGGATTTGAACATTTGATCATGTGGCACTCTTCCCGGTAGCTCCCTTCATTATGCTTCTGCACTGCTTTGTATATGGGGAAGGTGACCAACTCATCATTAACTCGGAACGTCAGTTTGCCATCTCGAATGTCGATCAATGCCCCTCCGATCTTCAGGAATGGTCTTCCTAGGATCAGAGAAATGTTTCGATCCTCCTCCATATCAAGAACCACAAAGTCGGCTGGAATAATAAAATCTTTTACCTTTACTAACACGTCTTCCACGATGCCTTTCGGGTAAGTGACTGATCGATCAGCCATCTGAAGTGAGATTGTTGTGGGCTTGATGCTTCCTATCTTCAACCGCTTGAAGATTGACAGCGGCATTAAGTTTATGGATGGGCCGGAATCGCAAAGGACCTTCCCAAAGGTCTCTCCTCCAATGAAGCAGGGGATCGTGAAGGATCCCGGGTCTTCTCTCTTCAGCGGCATCTTCTTCTGAATAATTGCGCTGCACTCCTCGAACAAATTGACCCTCTCGTGCTCCACGAAGGATCTTTTCTGTGAGACCATGTCCTTCAGAAACTTGATGTACCCTGGCATCTCACGCAATGCTTCTACCAGCGGAATGTTGATTTGCACCTTCTTCATGTTCTCCAAGAAGCGTGCATACTTATCGTTCATCTTTGCTTTGGCAAACCGCTGCGGAAATGGCAGGGGAGGCTTATACATAGGTAGCTCAACAGGAGTGGATATCGATCAATTTGAGGTCACGTCGATCGATGTGGCCTTTGGATTGGCGTCGATCGACGGCACTCCTCCGTCGATCGATGGGGCTGCGTCAACGACAGCTTCTTTTTCTTTCTCGGCTTCTCCTTCATCTCGGGTGTCTGTCCCTGCTTGCTTTGGCCCTTCATAGGATCTTCCCCCTCTTAGAGTGATGGCATTCACTTGGTTCCTCTGATTCTGGTTCTTGGGGTTCATCTGAGTGTTGCTAGGCGATTGCCCGGGTTTGTGCTGGGCTTCTAGGGCTTTGGTAATCTGAATGACCTGAGTCTCTATGATCTGTACGTGTTTCTCGACTCGGTCCATCTTGGTATCCATGGCTGCAATTTCTTGCTTCAACTTGGCTACAGTATCAGTAGAGCCTTCTATAAACTTGGCCAAAATCTCCTTGAGATTTGGCTTCTTCTTCTCCACTATTTCTCCATCTTGCACTGCAAACCCAGGTGGTGGTTGCTCAGCTGCTTGGGGGTTTGCGTAGGAAAATCCAGGATGGTTCCTCGCGTGATTGAAAGTGTAGGGCGGGTTGTGTTGCTAATATCCTCCACGGTAGTTGTCTTGATAACCACCCCTTTGAATGAAATTTACAGCGGAAGATTCCCCCTCAGACGGAGCTTGCACTGGCTCTACTGCAGCATCTATTTTTTCCTGCTTCAGTGCAGCGAAATCTTCTCTGAGCTTTTTCAGCTCGGCTGCCAAATCGGGTTGCTCGGCAACTTTTTCCACCACTTTCTCCTTCTCGATCGCCATCACAGGCCGACTTCGACTTGAGGACCACCGTTGAGTGTTGTTGGCCATCTTTTGGAAGAATTCCATGGTCTTCTTTCCACTTTTCGTCATGATTGTGTCTCCTAGTGTGGTGTCCACCAACTTGGCTGTCTTATCATTGAGCCCTTCATAGAATGCTTCGGCTTGTTCTCCTGGCGGAAAACCATGTCCGGGACAAGATCTCAGTAGCTCTTTGAATCGATCCCACGTCTCACTGAAGCTTTCATCGGATCTTTGAGCGAACCTGATGATTTCTTTCCTTCTCTGCCTGATGACATTCGGAGGGAAAAAATTCTCCAGAAACTCATTCCTCAATTCGGTCCACGTGCCTATGCTTCCTTTGTCCAGTGCGGAGAACCATGACTGTGCCTTATCCCTCAGAGAGAATGCAAACAGACGCATTTGGATGGCACTCTTGCTGACTCCTCCAATCTTGACAGTGTTGCAGAGCATCAGGAACTTATCCAGATTTGCATAAGGGTCCTCAGTAGCCCTTCCTCCGAATTGATTTTGTTGCACCATCTGCACCAATCCGGTCTTCAGCTCAAAATTGTTGGCATTGATGCCAATCCTGAAGTCTGTCTCCCTGAACCGAGGTTTGTACCGGTTCTGCATGGCTTCCTCTTCTTCCTCATTGTCGGATTCCTCTGGAGGATCCTGATTGTCGTCCTCTTCATCGTCGGGCTTGTCCTCAAACAGTGGGTTATGTCGAAGATCCCTTCCATTCGGATTGTTCCCCTCGAGGTCTCTTTCCAGATGGTATTGTTGGATTTGTGCCCTCATAGCTTGGACTTCTTGGAGAAGCACAGCCTGCTCCTCTGCAGTTAGCACTGGTGGAGGCGGTGGTACGTTATCTTCCATTGTGTGATTATTTGAGCTTTCCTGAGCACGCTTATTCCTACGGATCTTTCTACAAGTAGCTTCAATGTCCGGGTAGTAATACACCGGGTCCTTTTCTCTGGCTCTTGTACTCATGCACTACCTGTACCGCAAAGGAGGTAGTGAGGTAAAACTGGAAAATAAAAGAAACGAATTGAAATAAATAACTGAAATTCTAAAAAAAAACAAAGCGTCGATCAACGAGGCAAGGCGTCGATCGACGAAAGGAAAATAACTTCGTCCTCGATTAATCTATAGACAGAAAATCAAACCAGCATGCAAGATACGAATTTTTCAATGCCTCACAAGTCTCCAAACTATCTAAGTCACAACGATCCACATGTAGTGCACAATCAAGACTGCAATCAAACAATCCAATCATCAAAGGGAAACCTCACATCGAAAATTGTTTTCACTCATCCCTCAAGTGTTTAGGCTGTGTAACGACTCTCAATTTCAAGGTTAATGCGCACTTACCATATGTTTGACAAGTTTCTCATCTCTCCACTGCTAAATAGTGTAATAAATCAAGTAATCAATTAGGTCTTAATTGGGTTGTAATGTGGCTTCCTAAGATAGGTGGGATGTTTTTGGCAAAGTAACTCACTCCGACTCTCACTCAATCATCTCACCATATTTGATTATTCAACCTCAGCCACTTTATCCTTCCTCTTCTTTTTTTTTTCTTTTTTTTTCAATTTCTTTTCTTTTTCTTTTCTTTCTCTTCCCCCTTTTTTTTTGTTTTTCTTTTTAAATTTATCACGAAACTAGTGAACTTGACAAGACTTAAAGCAATGCAGTTCTAAGTTCACCTTATTGTTTTCTCAACTCAATTTCTTTTTCTCAACTTTTACAACTCTCAACCATGATTTAAATACCAGATCAAAATCCCTTTTTCAAATAAGCATACCCCTCTCACTAATTAACCATTCTAAACAAAAAAAAACAAGTTACATGGCTCAAAAGGGCTACGAGTGGAGATTTTTAAGGTTAGTGTATAGGATCTTGGCTAAGAAAGAACATGCCTAAAATTATTTTACTCTTATTATCGCACTTATGCAACCTTGAGAGAGAAACAAGTCAAATTCTAGAAGATTATTGCATACGCACCTTGTCACACATCAAAGAAAAAAAAAAGAAATTTCGCCTCGGCCGAGATGGACTCCATCTCGGTCGAGACAGAGGCGCGGGATTTAAAACTTTTAAAAGGAACGAACAGCACTCTTTCCCCCACTTCTCCACACACGCACGCACGAAAACAAAAACACTCTCTCGCCTTCGTTTCTCCGCGCGAATTCAACTTCTCCATGGAAGGTAAGTTCCTAAACTCGATCTTCTACAATTCCCTTGCTTTTTAGTTGATAATCATGCCCCATACATTGTTAAATTAGGGTTTTTACTTTATTTGGAAATTTGATTGAAGTATGAACTTGAGTTGAAATTTGTGTGAATACTTCGATATGGATTGCGTGTTTAGTCGATATACTTGCCATATTGTAGTCCATTGCTCTTGAGAAGTTAAATTTTACTTGGCTAGGGCTCCAATTCGTTAGACGTGATGTCCCCTCAACAATCATCAGGTTCAATCTTAGTCTAATCATGCACCAACACACTTCACACAGCAACTCATCAAGCAGAAGATTCCTATCATTGGCTATCAATTGCAAGCAGATTCTCAATTTAATGTCCACAAACCAATCAATCATCAATCACAGTTAACGCATGTGGAGGATTTTTCACAATCTCAAGCCTACAAATCTTATGAGTTCCGACTGTCCTATGTTCAAGCACATGCATGCAATGCAAAAACTTAAATACTTACGAGCTAACTTGCTAAAGCAATAAAAACATAGAATAACGACAAAATTTTCCAAGGCAGTCAAATCAACAAAAACAGTGTCAAATCAACAAAAATAGTAAATAAATAAATAACACAAGTTTTACAATCCCGGCCGTCATCCCCCCAAACTTATTCAACAGTATGAAAAATAAGTTTGAAAATCGGGCATGGGAAAGTAAAACTATACCTCACTGGCCTCCCTGGCCGTCCTCATCAGCTGGCATGTCCTCAAGCTCCCCCTGGGCTCTGCGGCGGCGGATACTGCGATGGCGGACGTAGGTAGTTTCCTCCGGGCTATCATCACCACCAGACAGCAGCCGTCTCATCTGATCATCGAGCTGCCCAAGGGGAAGATAGACATCCTTCCAGAACCTCACACTTCGGGAGTACTCTGTTGCTGTCGTATCCCGAGCTACTGCTGCGGCCACTCTCTCGGCAGCCTGGAAATCAGCCTGCTGCTGCATATACCGGTAGATCGTCTCTAAGTCCATGCCGGAACTGGAGGTATAAGTACCCCCCGTATAGTGGCCTGAGGACCCTGCTCCTCCCCACTGCATGTGCTCATCATGAATGTGGTGCTCCTCCTCACCACGCTCCTCATCGTCGTGCTCTGGCTGCTCTCCCCATCTCCTCTCAGTGGTCTCTCTCTCTGTGGCGGCTCGCTCAGCTACAGCTCTGTCCCAACGCTCCCTCTCTGCCACCATGTCGGCTATCTCCTCGTGAGTGAGCCTCCGGTGGTCCGGCTGGAATCCCAATCTGTGGAGTAGGCAACTCTGTGATGCCACTCCATTCGCTGCTACTACTAGGGCCATGTGTGTCGGTGTACTCATAAACCAATTGGTCTTGTACTCCAGATCGGTGACATGGGTGAGCGGGGTGTTAGGCAAAGGGAACAAGTCTCCGGTGGACAGCTTCAAATGGTGAGGTGGGTCTAGAACCAGCATAGTCCGGGTAACCAAATGACTGACGTCCAAGATGCGCCGTCCATGTGTCAGTCGGAGGTCGTCTGTAGGATATCCATAAGCTAAGGCGATGGGGGTGACGGCAGAAGAAGACGAAGCGGGGGGATGTCTGGTGGGGTGGTCTGACCACCCCACCAGACATCCCCCCGCTTCGTCTTCTTCAGCCGGCTAATGTTCTCCATGATGCATCCGGCCAGGCTGACATGGATCCCTGCAAGCATGCAATAGAGCACGTGGACCTCCTTCTATCGGGCTTTCCCACTCTCATGCCTCCCGAAAATACAAGACCCCATCCACGGGAGAATGTAGCGGAGGATGGGGTTGTCCACATGCGAGGACTTCATGTTCCCCGTGTCAAATCTGCCTTGACCCACGGGGGTAAGAGCAGCAATGTCTGTCCAAAATTCAGCCACCCTGAAGTCGTCGTGGTCCTGGAAGGTCCCCCCTGGTGGGCACCCCAAGATGGTGTCAAACTCTGATCGGGTGAGGCGGTTGACTGATTCATCAACTGGAAAGACATGGACATCGGCTCCGGTCCCTTCCCCTACTCATGTGGACCTGGACAGTAGCCATGAACTCTTGAGTGAGAGTGGAATAGGTAGGCCATGTCCTGTTGAGCAAACAGCCCCAACCAATGCGGCGAAAAAGGGCGGAAGCATCCTCGTCAATCCCGAGCTGCTGCATAGTCTGGTGGTCGAGGAAGGGAGTCGCCTTGACTGGGTACGTGAGCAACTCCTCATATCTAGCACTCTCTGACTCCTCATCAAACTCCGGGACGTACTCATTGTCCATACCTATGAGGCAAAAATCTCCCAGTTAGCATAAATTCAAAAAAACAAAATATTCCCCCAATACAAGTACCCATATCAAATTAGCAATCAAACATGGCTCATAAAACTATACAAAACCCAAACAATGTAACAATTTGAGAAAATAAGACATGTTTCGAATTTTTGTCAAATTGGGGGAAATCACGTCTAACGAATTGGAGCCCTAGCCAAGTAAAATTTAACTTCTCCAGAGCAATGGACTACAATATGGCAAGTATATCGACTAAACACGCAATCCATATCGAAGTATTCACACAAATTTCAACTCAAGTTCATACTTCAATCAAATTCCCAAATAAAGTAAAAACCCTAATTTAACAATGTATGGGGCATGATTATCAACTAAAAAGCAAGGGAATTGTAGAAGATCAAGTTTAGGAACTTACCTTCCATGGAGAAGTTGAATTCGTGCGGAGAAACAAAGGCAAGAGGGTGTTTTTATTTTCGTGTGTACATGTGTGGAGAAGTGGGGGAAAGAGTGATGTTCGTTCCTTTTAAAAGTTTTAAATCCCGTGCCTTTGTCTCGACCGAGATGGACTCCATCTCGGCCGAGGCAAAATTTCTTTTTTTTTTTTGTTTTTATATATAAAATAATAGCGAAACGGGGTGCGAAACACTTACCTCGCCCGAGATAGGCATATCGGCCGTGGCGGATGCTGCCTCGGCCGAAATGCAGGTGTTCTGTCTCTGCCGTGTTGCGTCCTGTCTCGGCCAAGACAGAGGCTTGTTTCTCGCAACCTTACAACTTAAACAGACGATATTGAAAACATAACATGATTAAATTAAAATAACTGGACCGAGATCTGACTCGACTCACCAAAAACTTAATAACTTAATTAATTAACTGAATTATTGGGTTACCTCCCAACAAGTGCTTGATTTAATGTCGCTAGCTCGACATTACCTTTTTCTTCAAGGTCTGTCTAGGTAGTAGGTCTCCACAACACAGATTTGTTGTGGGCTGTAATATCTCTTCAGGTTACTACCGCTGACTTTAAATGTTGTACCATCCTGGCCTGCCAGCTTGACTACTACATTTGGGAAGGCTCTAACAACTGTGTAAGGTCCCTTCCACTTAGACTGCAACTTACCGGGCATGAACCAGAGACGGGTGTTGAAAAACAGCACTCGATCGCCCGAGCTGTAAACCTGGGAGCGAATCCCTTGGTCATGAAACTTCTTGGCCCTTGTCTTGTAAATGACGCTGTTCTCATAGGCCTCATCCCGCAAGTCTTCCAGCTCGTTCAGGGCCATAACTCGAGTTGCCGCAGCGTGTTTCCAATCCATGTTGAGCTCTTTCAGAGCTTTCCATGCCTTGTGTTCCATCTCTACAGGCAAATGACAAGACTTACCAAAAACAAGCTGATAAGGAGTCATACCTATAGGGGTTTTGTAGGCAGTGCGGTAGGCCCATAGTGCATCATCCAAGTTGATTGCCCAGTCCTTTTTCTGCTTGAATGTCTTCTCCAAAATCCGCTTGATTTCCCTGTTGGAGAGCTCAGCCAGTTCATTCCCTTGAGGGTGGTATGGTGTGGTAACTCTATGCTTTACTCCGTACCTGGCAAGAAGTGAAGCAAGCAATTTGTTAAGAAAATGTGAACCACCATCACTTACCAAGGCTCTCGGCGCTCTAAAACGGGTCATCAGCTTCTGCAGGAAGTTGACCACGACTCTTGAATCATTTGTGGTGGTAGGAATGGCTTCCACCCATCTTGAGACGTAGTCCACTGCGAGTAAAATATAAGAGAAGCCTCTGGAGGATGGGAATGGTCCCATGAAGTCTATCCCCCAGATATCAAAGATTTCCACCTCGATCACAGGTGTCTGCGGCATCTCATCCTTCCGCGAAAGGTTGCCAGTCCTCTGGCATCGGTCACAACCAGTAATCCAGTCCCGACAGGTCTCGTGGATAGCGGGCCAGTAGAATCCACATGCCAGAATCTTGAAAGCAGTTTGGTTGGCTGAATGGTGACCACCTGTAGGAGAAGAATGGCAGGCCTCGTATATCTGCCACCACTCGGACTGCGGAACACAACGCCGAATTATGCCATCGGCACATCGGCGCCACAGGTAGGGATCCTCCCAATAGTAGAATCAGACCTCATGCAGGAATTTCTTCCGTGCATATGGGGAGCTGTCTGGAGGAAGGGCACCAGTGGCAAGGTAGTTTGCATAGTCAGCAAACCACGGTGTCTTGGATTCGAGTGTCGCTCTCAAACGCGACAAGTGATCAGCTATCACATTCTCACTCCTTTTTCTGTCCTTGATCTCTACGTCAAACTCCTGAAGGAGTAGGATCCATCTGATCAACTTGGGCTTGGCATCCTGTTTAGCAAAGAGATATCTAATAGCAGCATGGTCAGTATAAACAATAGTTTTCGACCCGATAAGATAGGGCTGAAACTTATCAAAAGTGTAAACGACTGCTAGCATCTCTTTTTTTGTAGTGGTATAGTTACACTGCACCGGATTCATGCTCTTACTGGCGTAGTGGATGACATGGAACAATTTCCCCCTCAGCTGGCCTAAGACTGCTCCTACCGCATAGTCACTAGCATCACACATAAGCACAAAAGGCTCACTCCAGTCTAGAGAAGTCAGAACAGGTGTAGTGACTAAGGCCTTCTTCAATTGCTCAAAAGCCTGCAAACAGTCAGAGTCAAATACAAAAGAGACATCTTTTTCCAATAAATTACAAAGAGGTCGAGACACTTTGGAAATATCCTTGATAAATCTTCTGTAGAATCCAGCGTGGCCAAGAAAACTCCTTACTCCCTTCACGTTGACTGGTGGTGGCATCTTCTCAATTGCAGTGATTTTGGCTCGATCCACT
Organism: Plectranthus barbatus; assembly: GCA_026898455.1. NCBI lineage: Eukaryota > Viridiplantae > Streptophyta > Magnoliopsida > Lamiales > Lamiaceae > Plectranthus > Plectranthus barbatus. The sequence goes on from JAPKLW010000141.1 coordinate 558,461, forward strand.
TCCAGTCCTTCAGCAGACACTCTATGTCCCAGGACAATCCTTTCACGTACCATAAAATGGCACTTCTCCCAATTCAGACATAAGTTGGTCTCGGTACACCTCTCTTTGACAGTAGCTAAGTTCTGCAAACAAATATCAAAAGAACTACCAAAAACAGAGAAGTCATCCATGAATACCTCCATGATGTCCTCTATCAGATCGTGGAAGATGGCCATCATGCATCTCTGGAAGGTCGCCGGAGCATTGCAAAGGCCAAAGGGCATCCTCCAGTAGGCAAATACACCGTAGGGGCATGTGAAAGTTGTCTTGTGCTGATCCTCATGTTCCACTGCTATCTGGTTGTACCCTGAATAACCATCAAGAAAACAGTAAAAGGGGTAACCAGCAAGTCTATCTAACATCTGATCAATGAATGGCAGTGGAAAATGATCTTTGCACGTAGCAGCATTAAGGGTTCTGTAGTCGATGCAGAACCGCCATCCTGTGACCGGTCGGGTGGCGACCTCTTCTCCATCATCGTTCTTGACAATCTGCATCCCCCCTTTCTTTGCGACCACCTGAGTCGGGCTCACCCATTTACTGTCTGAAATGGGATAAATCATCCCATGGTCAAGAAGCTTCACTACTTCTTTCTTCACTGCCTCCTGCATGATAGGGTTAAGCCTTCTCTGTGCTTGCCTCTTTGGATTGACATCTTCCTCCAAAATTATCTTGTGCATGCAAACAGAAGGGCTGATTCCCTTGATATCCCCCAGTGTCCATCCAATAGCAGCCTTATGTTGTCTCAGAACCCGCAGTAGCTTGTGTAGGGTTTTTACGTGAACCGAATCACCAAAACCAAACTGAACCGGATCGATCTATGGATATTGCCCACAATTCAAATTCTCAAAACCCTAGCATGCTCCTATGAATTTAATACATAATTGTGGATTGAGAGATTACCGTAATTCCGTCGTCTCTGTACCGATCTTTTGCGTTTGAATTCCAAAATTTAATTCAACCACGCAATCCGATTTCTCTGCGGAAACAGAAATTAGAATACTAATTTCTAGAGAAAATCAAAAATAAAGAAAAGGGAAGAAGAAATCTGTTCTCTAGATTAGATTTTCAGATCTGTATCCCGATGCTGGTCAGATCTACTACTAGTGAGGACTCCGTAGATCTGTGGCTTGAGCAGGACCAGAATTCAAAAATTCTCCTCCTTCTCCCATGAAAACGGCGCCCCCTCTCTCACTCTCTAGATCTAGGGTTTTTTCAAATTGTGTAATGAAGTGGCTTAGGGTTTCATAGAGTGAGAGGTCTATTTATAAACCTAGGGTTATAAAACCCTAATGGGCTCCTGGGCTCAATTCAGCACACTTGTTGGGCCAGACCTGGGACCTAATGCAAATAATAAAGTGGGCCTATAAATTAATTAATTCCCATGTCCACAACCCAGGACACAATTAATTAATTAATATTAATTCTTTTTCACCACATAATTAATACTGACCTACCCCTTTATTACCACGTTATGAGAACGGGTTGCATTAATTGAGAATCCCCATATTTAAGGTTACCGGACATCCATTAATTAATCGGAGCCTCTGAGAAGCTCTAACTACAATTAATTAATATCTTATAATTTCCTGAGTAGTACCACTCAAACCTTATCACTCGTGCCTGAACTTAATCAGCCTGCAGGACTTTGGCATGATGAATGTTATTGAGCTCCTCAGGGAATGTCCCCATCCTATTACTCGGATATGGTTACCTAAACCCAGTCTCAGGCGGTACTACACGAACTGCTGTTACCCAAGATGCGGATATACGAGCACGTTACTTAGGCTCTCCACCATGGCAAGTCAAAGCAACAGTCAACCCGTGCAAACCCCTGAACCTTTGTTAGGGTTTGGACTCAATCAATATAACGAGATCTTTTATTCGATGATGTCAGACAGACGAATATATCTCACTGCGGTCCATCAATACGCTATCTCTGCGTACCAGCATGTCAAGTAACCAAGACAGAATACTTATTCCGACAATGCCGCAGCCATCCGGACAGACGTATCCTCATACGCTGTCTCGGCTGTGATTAGGTTTATGTCTCACTAGGTCAAGTGATCATACTGTCTTCTGCGATCTACAACACGTCGTATGATCGTCCCTATCGGTGAGACAAGAGGATACCATTGTTCATACATGTACGATTGTTAACAGACAGGAGAAATAAACCGTTGTACACTCATTATAACAAATGCTTTCAGTATACAAAACCCATCAATCTCCCACTTATACTCAAAGCATAACTAATCTATTACAGAGTATACAGTCCGTCTATCTAGTCTGTTGTCTCTTTAACCACTATCAGTGGTCGGCATCCACCTCAGACCCAGCTCACGAATATGTCTTTCGTAAACATTCTGCGGAAAGCTCATTGTAAACGGATCAGCAAGATTGTCAGCAGTGTCAATCTTCTTAATCAGCACATCGCCCCTCGATAAGATTTCTCGTATGATATGGTACTTTCTCTCTATGTGTTTGCTTGCCCTGTGAGACCGGGGCTCCTTCGAGTTTGCCACCGCACCAGAGTTATCACAATAAATTGTGATGCTCCTCGGCAAACTCAGAATCACGCCCAACTCTAAAAGGTAGTTCCGGAGCCACACCCCCTCTTTCGAGGCATCGGAGGCGGCGACATATTCCGCCTCCATGGTGGAGTCAGCAATGCATTTCTGCTTTGAGCTCCTCCAAGATACAGCTCCACCTCCCAGGGTAAACACATAACCTGAGGTCGATTTCTTCTCATCCTGGTCCCCTTGGAAATCCAAGTCTGTATAACCCACAGGGCACAAATCCTCACTTTGATAAACTAGGCTGAAATTCCTAGTTCTCTTCAAATACTTGAGGATATGCTTTACAGCAGTCCAGTGCGCCTGTCCAGGGTTAGACTGATATCTTGCTACCATGCCAACGGCATAACAGATATCTGGCCTGGTACACAGCATTGTATACATGAGACTACCCACAGCCGAAGCATATGGTACAAGACTCATTTCGTCTTTCTCCCGCTGTGTCTGAGGACACTGCCCACTAGAAAGACGAACGCCATGTCTGAAAGGTAGCAAGCCTTTCTTGGCGAGTTGCATGCTGAACCGGGCTATCACAGTATCCACATAGGATGCCTGGGATAAGCTCAACATTCTTCTTTTACGATCTCGTAAGACCTTAATCCCAAGAATGTAGCCAGCTTCACCCAGATCCTTCATTGGGAACTGTTCGGATAACCAAGCCTTGATTTCGGACATCACTCCCTTGTTTTTTCCAAATAGGAGTATGTCATCAACGTATAGTGCAAGGAAGACCACGCTCCCACTGACACAAAGTCGGTAAACACAACTTTCGTTTTCCAACTGTGCAAATCCATAAGATTTAATCACATTGTTGAAACATAAGTTCCACGACCTTGAAGCTTGCTTAAGTCCATACAAGGACTTCCTAAGGTTCCAGACAAGATGTTCTTCGCCCTTGCTTATGTAACCCTGGGGTTGCTGCATATAGATGTCCCTACCTTCTTCAAGGTAACCGTTTAGAAAAGCGGTTTTGACATCCATCTACCAGATCTCGAGGTCCATATGCGCAGCTATGGCAAGGAGTATCCGGATGGATTTGAGCATGGCTACGGGTGAAAAGGTTTCGTCATAGTCAATGCCCTCTTTCTGACTATAACCCTTTGCCACCAGCCTGGCCTTGAAAGCCGTGATCTTTCCATCCGCCCCTTTCTTTCTTTTGTATACTCATTTGCACCCTATGGCCCTAAAGTCATCCGGCAAATCAGTTTTCTGGTATACATCCGTAGCAGTTATGGATTCAATTTCAGAATCCATGGCGACACGCCATTTGGCAACATCCTTGTCCTGCACTGCCTCTTAGTAAGTCAGTGGGTCAGAGTCCTCATGTCCGTCTTCCGGGCTCAAGTCCGAAGACTCACCCACGAACATGTACCTTTCCGGTTGGAAAATAACTCTCCCACTACAACGAGGCATCGGTGCCGTGTCAGTAGTAGGTGCAGTGACTTGTGGTCCTGCACCTTGCACTGAAGAACGTGTCTGTGGTGCTGTACCTATCACAGGTGCACCCACATCTACATGTTCCCCTTCCCTTGGAATTGCATTCTCGTTCTCAATTTCTTGAAGAACGATATCACTCCTTGACTTGTGATTACTCACATACTCGTCCTCCAAGAATCTAGCGTTGGTGCTAACAACGACCCTTTGACTCTCAGGACAGTAAAAGTAACCACCTTTCGTTTGCCTGGGATACCCTATGAACAGCATTACTTTTGACCTACTTTCTAACTTATCAGGTTCCTTCGACAGTACGTGTGCCAGACAGCCCCATACTCTAAACTTGCACAAACTAGGTTTGCGACCAAGGAAGAGCTCAGAAGGCGTCTTAGGAACTGATTTAGAAGGCACCACATTAAGCACGTAAGCTGCTGTCTCCAATGCGTAGCCCCAAAACGAAATTGGTAAGTTTGCAGAACTCATCATTGATCTTACCATCTCTAGAAGAGTCCTATTTCTTCTTTCAGCTACACCGTTTTGCTGGGGAGTACCCGGTGCAGTCCATTGGGATGTAATCCCATTTTCTGACAAATACTGCAGGAACTCGTTACCGAGGTATTCGCCACCACGGTCAGATCGCAGCGACTTGATAGTTTTCCCGACCTTCTTTTCTACTTCAGCCTTGAACTCTTTGAATTTCTCAAAGCATTCAGACTTGTAGCGAAGCAGGTAAACGTATTCGTACCTTGAGTAATCGTCAATGAAAGTGACGAAGTACTCGTACCCTCCACGAGCCTGCGTGGACATCGGTCCACATAAGTCAGAATGGATCAATTCCAACACTTCCTCTGCTCGAGACTGACTAGCCTTGAAAGGCCTAGTTGACATCTTGCCCTCGATGCAGGATTCGCAGACTTGATAAGGTACAGTCCGGCCTAAGTCCAATGTACCGTCATCTGCAAGTCTCTGAATCCGTTTCAAGCTGATGTGACCCAGTCTCAAGTGCCAGAGATATGTAAGATCCTCATCAGAAGAAGTAAGCTTTCTCTTCCTAGGATTATCAATTACGGATGAATTACATGCAATACTTGCGGAAGACTTATGATTACAGTTAACAACATAGAGAGAATTATTCAGCATTCCACGACAGATAACACCGTTATTACCAATGATAGAAACACCACTATCAAAAATAACTGAATATCCATCAACATAAAGTTTGGAAACTGAAATGAGGTTCCGCCGAAAATCCGGCACATACAAAACATCTCTCAATGTTAAAACGGAATCATCAAAATACAAGGTGAAATCTCCAATGGCAGCTGCACTCACTTGTGCTGCGTTCCCCATCGAGATGGTAACCTCGTCATTCTTCAGCACCTTCCTCGGCGTGAACCCCTGCAAAATGTAACAAACATGATCAGTAGCTCCAGTATCCACCACCCACGAATGAGTAGAAACCGATGCTAAACATGTTTCCGTTACAAATGCAAATGACGTACCTTGTCTCTTGCTTCCGCATGCCTTGTCACTTGAAGTGACACCAACCCTCTTCATTTCATTTGACCTCCTCTCACGTGATCTGCGATCAATCATATTCTTGCACACAGTATGAACCACATCTTTCAATGTGCCCAATTTATGCTCAAGTTCTGATAACTCAGACTCCCATGAAGGTACGAAGGACTGTCCTGCTATGAGATCAGTAAGCAACTCCTTGAAAGAGTACTCCCTTCTCTTAGCTACATCCTTCTTAAAGTCATAGAATGAAATCGGTAAGGAGTTCAGGATTATATCGATCTTAGCCCGATCACTGATACATCCACCTCCACGTGTGAATCGTTTCATGGTGTTATCCATGATCATCACATGCAGTGTCACGGAACTGCCATCAACCATTCTCTTACAGACAAGGTCTCTAACGAGATCACAGTTGACAGTTCGTTCCACTTCACCATACGTAGCCACTAAGTCCATCCAGATAGTAACAGAGCTACAATAGCCCATGTACTTGAGCTTAAGTTCTCTAGAAAGGTTATCTGAGATTAACTTGTAAGTAATATCCTCAGATGCCACCCAACTGTCATAGAACTCCTTCTCACGTCTAGATACTTTATGGTAACGTGGGGCAAGTGGCATCATAGTAAGAACAAACATGTGTTGTTTAGTCAGAAGAATATACTCAATGCAATATCTCCACTCATGGAAGTTCGGACCAGTTAGAGGATTGAGAGCAAGTATATGATCGACAGTAGACATAGACATATATGAAACAATAAAGAATCTTAAATAAGAACATACATGTTGAACTTCGA
>JAPKLW010000141.1:569824-590281 GCA_026898455.1 Plectranthus barbatus
CATCCATCTACCAGATCTCGAGGTCCATATGCGCAGCTATGGCAAGGAGTATCCGGATGGATTTGAGCATGGCTACGGGTGAAAAGGTTTCGTCATAGTCAATGCCCTCTTTCTGACTATAACCCTTTGCCACCAGCCTGGCCTTGAAAGCCGTGATCTTTCCATCCGCCCCTTTCTTTCTTTTGTATACTCATTTGCACCCTATGGCCCTAAAGTCATCCGGCAAATCAGTTTTCTGGTATACATCCGTAGCAGTTATGGATTCAATTTCAGAATCCATGGCGACACGCCATTTGGCAACATCCTTGTCCTGCACTGCCTCTTCGTAAGTCAGTGGGTCAGAGTCCTCATGTCCGTCTTCCGGGCTCAAGTCCGAAGACTCACCCACGAACATGTACCTTTCCGGTTGGAAAATAACTCTCCCACTGCGACGAGGCATCGGTGCCGTGTCAGTAGTAGGTGCAGTGACTTGTGGTCCTGCACCTTGCACTGAAGAACGTGTCTGTGGTGCTGTACCTATCACAGGTGCACCCACATCTACATGTTCCCCTTCCCTTGGAATTGCATTCTCGTTCTCAATTTCTTGAAGAACGATATCACTCCTTGACTTGTGATTACTCACATACTCGTCCTCCAAGAATCTAGCGTTGGTGCTAACAACGACCCTTTGACTCTCAGGACAGTAAAAGTAACCACCTTTCGTTTGCCTGGGATACCCTATGAACAGCATTACTTTTGACCTACTTTCTAACTTATCAGGTTCCTTCGACAGTACGTGTGCCAGACAGCCCCATACTCTAAACTTGCACAAACTAGGTTTGCGACCAAGGAAGAGCTCAGAAGGCGTCTTAGGAACTGATTTAGAAGGCACCACATTAAGCACGTAAGCTGCTGTCTCCAATGCGTAGCCCCAAAACGAAATTGGTAAGTTTGCAGAACTCATCATTGATCTTACCATCTCTAGAAGAGTCCTATTTCTTCTTTCAGCTACACCGTTTTGCTGGGGAGTACCCGGTGCAGTCCATTGGGATGTAATCCCATTTTCTGACAAATACTGCAGGAACTCGTTACCGAGGTATTCGCCACCACGGTCAGATCGCAGCGACTTGATAGTTTTCCCGACCTTCTTTTCTACTTCAGCCTTGAACTCTTTGAATTTCTCAAAGCATTCAGACTTGTAGCGAAGCAGGTAAACATATCCGTACCTTGAGTAATCGTCAATGAAAGTGACGAAGTACTCGTACCCTCCACGAGCCTGCGTGGACATCGGTCCACATAAGTCAGAATGGATCAATTCCAACACTTCCTCTGCTCGAGACTGACTAGCCTTGAAAGGCCTAGTTGACATCTTGCCCTCGATGCAGGATTCGCAGACTTGATAAGGTACAGTCCGGCCTAAGTCCAATGTACCGTCATCTGCAAGTCTCTGAATCCGTTTCAAGCTGATGTGACCCAGTCTCAAGTGCCAGAGATATGTAAGATCCTCATCAGAAGAAGTAAGCTTTCTCTTCCTAGGATTATCAATTACGGATGAATTACATGCAATACTTGCGGAAGACTTATGATTACAGTTAACAACATAGAGAGAATTATTCAGCATTCCACGACAGATAACACCGTTATTACCAATGATAGAAACACCACTATCAAAAATAACTGAATATCCATCAACATAAAGTTTGGAAACTGAAATGAGGTTCCGCCGAAAATCCGGCACATACAAAACATCTCTCAATGTTAAAACGGAATCATCAAAATACAAGGTGAAATCTCCAATGGCAGCTGCACTCACTTGTGCTGCGTTCCCCATCGAGATGGTAACCTCGTCATTCTTCAGCACCTTCCTCGGCGTGAACCCCTGCAAAATGTAACAAACATGATCAGTAGCTCCAGTATCCACCACCCACGAATGAGTAGAAACCGATGCTAAACATGTTTCCGTTACAAATGCAAATGACGTACCTTGTCTCTTGCTTCCGCATGCCTTGTCACTTGAAGTGACACCAACCCTCTTCATTTCATTTGACCTCCTCTCACGTGATCTGCGATCAATCATATTCTTGCACACAGTATGAACCACATCTTTCAATGTGCCCAATTTATGCTCAAGTTCTGATAACTCAGACTCCCATGAAGGTACGAAGGACTGTCCTGCTATGAGATCAGTAAGCAACTCCTTGAAAGAGTACTCCCTTCTCTTAGCTACATCCTTCTTAAAGTCATAGAATGAAATCGGTAAGGAGTTCAGGATTATATCGATCTTAGCCCGATCACTGATACATCCACCTCCACGTGTGAATCGTTTCATGGTGTTATCCATGATCATCACATGCAGTGTCACGGAACTGCCATCAACCATTCTCTTACAGACAAGGTCTCTAACGAGATCACAGTTGACAGTTCGTTCCACTTCACCATACGTAGCCACTAAGTCCATCCAGATAGTAACAGAGCTACAATAGCCCATGTACTTGAGCTTAAGTTCTCTAGAAAGGTTATCTGAGATTAACTTGTAAGTAATATCCTCAGATGCCACCCAACTGTCATAGAACTCCTTCTCACGTCTAGATACTTTATGGTAACGTGGGGCAAGTGGCATCATAGTAAGAACAAACATGTGTTGTTTAGTCAGAAGAATATACTCAATGCAATATCTCCACTCATGGAAGTTCGGACCAGTTAGAGGATTGAGAGCAAGTATATGATCGACAGTAGACATAGACATATATGAAACAATAAAGAATCTTAAATAAGAACATACATGTTGAACTTCGAAAACAAATGCATTGAAAACCTTTTAATAAATCAAATATAAATTTTTTCCACTAATTGCCCAAGAGTTCCCACCGCAAGCTACACTCGTAGACGTTTACGATGTCACCCTCAACCAGAACTGCGGGTTTTAAGCCCCAATCCATTTAATTTCACTACCATGTCAGGATGCTTTTGACACTAGAAATTAATAATTAGTGAAAACCTTAGACCAAGCCATCTCTCAAGAACAGGGATGCAATTCTTGCATTATATTCTAAGATGCTTCTAAGCAATTAACCACAAATTTAACTCCGGAAGAGACAGTTTAGCATGGCATGTAACCATACCGCACAGCCCTTAAAGCTTTTGTTATCTATAATTTAAATCGATCCTAGAATACTTGTGAAAGAGGTCTACGCAAGCTACACTCGTAGACGTTTACGCAAAGCCCTCCCACTATTCACATGATTTAAATTGCTTGTCTAGAAATCCCAACAACCGTACCCATGCACCTCCGAGAACTAGCAAGCTACACTCATAGACGTTTACTAGAACGAGAGATACACTTACAGCCTAGGACCGCTTTGTGGAGGTCTATTAATTTTAATTAAAAAAACTGCTTAGTATTTTTCTTTTAAAAGATTTCTTTATGCGCACATATAATTTCCTTTTGTCATTATATTTTCCAAATTTTTGCATGTAATAATACAAGCCCAAAAATTCCCAAAATATAATCCAACAAAAGAAATTAATCACATAAGCATGTTTGGAAAGACTGTAAATAATAAAAGCAGTAAAACATGCTTTTCCTATTATCTACACATGCTTAAATTGCGCACATAAATAAATCACATATCATATGTGGATAATTAAGGCAAACAAAAATTCCTCGTGGCCCCAAAAATAAATAGAAAATAAAATCTATCTATTACAATTTGAATTTTTTGAATTTAATGGATAAATTCAAATCTTCTCAAATCTTCAAGGGCCTCCAAATCTTGATACACCAAATCTTTTGGGATTTAGGCCTTTGTAATCTGATGATTTGCCCTAACCCTAATGCAAACCTAAGGTTTACACAAGATTGCAAAAACCACCAAAAACACAAGCCACCGTGATGGGACAGCAGCAGCCGACGACAACCGGAGCCGCCGCCGACCGCCGCCGCCGCGCCCAGCACGCCGCGCACGCGCCCCACGCTGGCTGCCGTGCCGCGTTTGCCCGCGCGCGCACCCCCACGATGCGCCCGCACTGCCTTGCGCGCGCAGGCCGCGCGCGCCTGCCGCTGCTCGCGTGTGCCGCCGTCGCCCGCCGACGTCTCCGTCGGCCCTGCGTCGGCTCGTCTTCGTTCTTCGTCCTCAACCCGTCCAATTACATAATTTGAAAAATAAAATTACAGAAACTATTCTATTACAATTTTCAAATCTATGCTAATCATGGATTTTCTCATGATTTTACAAAACAATTCAGCCCTACACGGATAAACCACCGCGGGCTGAATCAACGGGTTGCCACGAGGAACAAAAACCAACATCCACAATAATAAATTCATACATGCATAATATCAAATTTAATTATAAACAACAGAGCCATAAATCAGAAACCTTGCTCTGATACCAATTGTAGGGTTTTTACGTGAACCGAATCACCAAAACCAAACTAAACCGGATCGATCTATGGATATTGCCCACAATTCAAATTCTCAAAACCCTAGCATGCTCCTATGAATTTAATACATAATTGTGGATTGAGAGATTACCGTAATTCCGTCGTCTCTGTACCGATCTTTTGCGTTTGAATTCCAAACTTTAATTCAACCACGCAATCCGATTTCTCTGCGGAAACAGAAATTAGAATACTAATTTCTAGAGAAAATCAAAAATAAAGAAAAGGGAAGAAGAAATATGTTCTCCAGATAAGATCTTCAGATCTGTATCCCACTGCTGGTCAGATCTACTACTGGTGAGGACTCCGTAGATCTGTGGCTTGAGCAGGACCAGAATTCAAAAATTCTCCTCCTTCTCTCTTGAAAACGGCGCCCCCTCTCTCACTCTCTAGATCTAAGGTTTTTCAAATTGTGTAATGAAGTGGCTTAGGGTTTCAGAGAGTGAGAGGTCTATTTATAGACCTAGGGTTATAAAACCCTAATGGGCTCCTGAGCTTAATTTAGCACACTTGTTGGGCCAGACCTGGGACCTAATGCAAATAATAAAGTTGGCCTATAAATTATTTAATTCCCATGTCCACAACCCAGGACACAATTAATTAATTAATATTAATTCTTTTTCACCACAGAATTAATACTGACCTACCCCTTTATTACCACGTTATGAGAACGGGTTGCATTAATTGAGAATCCCCATATTTAAGGTTACCGGACATCCATTAATTAATTGGAGCCTCTGACAAGCTCTAACTACAATTAATTAATATCTTATAATTTCCTGAGTAGTACCACTCAAACCTTATCACTCGTGCATGAACTTAATCAGCCTGCAGGACTTTGGCACGATGAATGTTATTGAGCTCCTCAGGGAATGTCCCCATCCTATTACTCGGATATGGTTACCTAAGTTCAGTCTCAGGCGGTACTACACGAGCTACTGTTACCCAAGATGCGGATATACGAGCACGTTACTCAGGCTCTTGATACGTGCGTAAAATGACCCGTATTTTGATATGTGAACATGCTTATTTGTGGCTATTTTACTCCCGTATCATATGTTTTTGTCATATTTTGGTTGTGTTTTTGTGTTTTGTGTGTTTGACTTGTGTAGGATAGGTTTTTGGCATAAACAAGCATATATGGTGGAGTTTTGGAGGAAAATCGCAAAGTTTTGGAGTTTGGAGAGCTCGACCGGCCGAGCGGGTGCAGGACCGGCCGAGCGGGGCTTCAGAGGGCTCGACCGGCAGAGCCAAGGCAGGATCGGCCGAGCGAAGCTGCAGGAATTGGTTCAGAGAGCTCGACCGGTCGAGCAAGTGCAGGACCGGTCGAGCGAGTGCGGGCAGGGACTTGGCTCGGTCGAGCCATGCCTCGCTCGGCCGAGCCAAGTCGGCTCTTGGTGGTTGTTGGTAGTTATTGATGGCCCGAGCGAGCCAAACTTCGACCGGGCGATCCGAGGGCCTGATTGCTTGCCTATAAAAGGGGAAAGAGCGGTTATCTGAAGAGCTTTTTCTCATTTTTCACGTACGATAGTAGATTTTTCCCTAGATTCCATTTTTCCATTTCAAATTCATCTTAGTCCTAGAGCATCTAGGAGATAAATTCATCAATACTTGTAAGAGATTGAAGATTGAAGGCTGTGGATCAAGTCAACCAATCCAAATTGGGGAAGAATCTTATTTCTACTTTCAAATTGTAATGAAGTTCATTGAATTCCAAATTGTATTTTGCACAATTGAAAGGTATGAAGTTCTAAACCGTTTTGGATGTTGATTTGAGGAAGGATGCATGAGAATTTGGTATGAGAATTGTTTGTTTACTTTCCTTTGAGAGCTTGGATTTCACTAGAGCTTGTTCCTTACCTCTTAGGTGTAGGTAATAGCCAACTTAGGAGGTAGTTGACGTGAACGTTGCAGCCAACAATTGACGATTTCACTAGAGCTTGGATTTCACTAGAATCGTCGTGAATAGTGTTAATTCATACGATTTTAGTTCCAATCCCTGTGCGGTGCTAGGTCGTTGGGCAATAATTGACGAACCATTTGGAGTGGTCTGGGGCTAAATAACGTGACTGTTTTCTAGTTCTAGATCATCAACCAGTAGCTCACTGTGACAAGGGGTTATCGAGTGTAGGGTCGATTGCTCAATCTCCTAGGAATTAAATAATGTTTGCAACAATGATTAACCAAATTTGATTGCATCTCTACTCAACTCAACGTCCTATCTTCCTAGCTTGAGAATTGTGATTGTCTTGGTTTACCATATTGAGAAGGATTGTTCGATTAAATTTTGTTGTTTAAATTCGTGTTATTCATATATTGTTAGCATAGATTTGAATTGCATGATTAGATTATTAGAAACTACTCAACGATTGAATCATGCTTAGCTATAAGACTTCACTTGAGTAGCTCGGTATTCTAGTAGGCGAATCGAGAAGAACTTGGATTGATATTTTATTCTTGAGTGTGGTTGAGAGTTTATTGTGATTGAACTTTTACCGCATCAGCTCTCCACCATGGCAAGTCAAAGCAACAGTCAACCCGTGCAAACCCCTGAACCTTCGTTAGGGTTTGGACTCAATCAATATAACGAGATCTTTTATTCGCTGATGTCAGACAGATGAATATATCTCACTGCGGTCCATCAATACGCCACCTCTGCGTACCAGCATGTCAAGTAACCAAGACAGACTACTTATTCCGACAATGCCGCAGCCATCCGGACAGACGTATCCTCATACGTTGTCTCGGCTATGATTAGGTTTATGTCTCACTAGGTCAAGTGATCATACTGTCTTCTGCGATCTACAACACGCTGTATGATCGTCTCTATCGGTGAGACAAGAGGATACCATTGTTCATACATGTACGATTGTTAACAGATAGGAGAAATAAACCGTTGTATACTCATTATAATAAATACTTTCAGTATACAAAACCCTACAGCTTGTCCATCTCAACCTGTGTCAGAAAAGAAGACACGATTACAGGAAAAGTGTCGTTTTGACCAAGGAAGGCATACCTGAGATGGGAAGGTAGAGGTTTTAGGTCTAGAACAGGAGGATCGGAGTTAGATTGTCCCTCGTTGGTCTCTGTCTCGACCGAGATAGGTTCTATCTCGTCCGAGATACCTCGTGTTGGACGAATCCCTTTTCCACGTCTCTCTGTTTTGACCGTTTTATCCTGCAGATCGACCTTTCCATCTGTCTCGACCGAGATGGACTTGATCTCGGCTATTATGGCCAAATCGGCCATTTTCCCTCTCGCCACGGCCGTTCTGCCTCGATTTCTCGCCTCGGTCGATTTTTACTTCAAATCGGGCGAGACAGAGCCTTTTCCATGCTTTTCCTCCAAAATTCTGCTGAACCGGGCTGGCAACTTCTCCATTTTTAGCTCTTTATGCCTTGGAATTTCTTCGAAAATGTCCAGCTCCATCACAAGGTCTTGGATTTCCTCATTGGCAGTGTCAAGATCTGTTGAAGAAAAGAGAGAATGCAGTAAACAATTCTCGAGATAATCCGGATCAGTCTTAAGCGAAGAGAAAGGTGAAGAAATCACCGGCTCAAAGCAGTTGATCATATAACACTCCTCTTGATAACTTCCGTCGTCATGCTTCTGCATGGATTTGTAGATTGAAAAGGTCACTGACTCATTGTTGACACGGAATGTCAGTTTCCCCTCTCAAATGTCGATCAGGGCTCCTCCGGTCCTCAAAAATGGCCTCCCCAGAATCAGCAGGATGTTGTGATCCTCTTCCATATCTAAAACAACAAAATCAGCCGGAAGTATGAAATATTTAACCTTTACCAGTACCTCTTCGACAATCCCCTTAAGATATGAGATTGATCTATCAGCCATCTGAAATGTGATAGTTGTCGGCTTGATATCTCCAATCTCCAGTCTTTTGAATATCGACAACGGCATCAGATTAATGCTCGCTCCAGAATCGCAGAGCACTTTGCCGAACGTCTCTCCACCTATAATACAAGAGATGGTGAAAGAACCAGGGTCTTCCCTCTTTAAGGGCAGCTTCTTTTGAAGTATTGCGCTGCATTCTTCAAACAGGTTCACCGTCTCGTATTTCAGCATGGGTCTTTTCTGCGCCACCATATCCTTCAGGAATTTGATGTACCCTGGCATTTCCTGCAAAGCTTCTACAAGCGGAATGTTAATATGTACTTTCTTCATATTTTCAAGGAACCGTGCGTACCTTTCATTCATCTTTGACTTGCGCGAAGCGTTGCGGATACGGCATAGGAGGGCGATGAGTGGGCTTGACCGGCATCTGTCCCGGCCGAGATGTAGTATGTCCCGGCCGAGATGGTGTGGATGCGGCGGTCGCATCTGGCTCCTCTGTCTCGGCCGTTTTGGGCTCTGTCTCGGCCGAGACAGAGCCTTCCTCGGCGGGTTCCTCTCTCTGCTCTATCTTTTCTCCTTCCGATTGGCCTGCTTCGGGATTCTTTGGCCCTTGATATGATTTTCCACCTCTGAGAGTGATGGCATTGACCTCGCCCTTCTGATTCTTCGGATTGGGTTGAGTGTTGCTCGGAAGGTGGTTGGGTTTGTGCTGGGTTCCAAGAGCATTTGCGATCTGGCTAACTTGTGTCTCAATGATCTTTAAATGCTTTTGCATTACGTCGACCTTGTTGTTGATCCCTGAGACTTCTTGATCAAGCTTTTCTACTTTGTCGGTGGACCCTTCCATGAATTTGGCTAGGATTTCTTCGAGATTGGGCTTTTTCTTCTCAACAACTGCTCCACCTTGAGTTGCAAAATTGGCCGGTGGTTGTTCTGCTCCTTGAGGATTTGAGTAAGAGAAACCAGGATGGTTTCTTGCAGCATTAGGGTTGTAACCCTGATTGTTTTGTTGATAGCCTCCTCGGTAGTTGTTTTGGAACCCACCTCGTTGGACAAAGTTCACGTCCATGCAGTCTCCTTCTTCTTGTACTTGAACTTGCTCAACAGCAGCAACTGTCTTTCCAGCCTTCAGTACTGCGAAATCCTCTCGAAGCTTTTTCAATTCATCTTTCAGGTCAACTTCCTCGGTAGCAACCTGCTCCACAGCTTTGACAGGCCTCTATTGAACATTGGACCATCTCTGACTGTTGTTTGCCATCTTCTGGAAGAAATCCATAGCCCTCTGGGGACCCTTTGTCATGACCGAGTCTCCCAAAGTGGAATCCACAAGCTCCACGGTCTTCTCATTCAACCCTTCATAGAAAGTTTCAGCTTGATCTGCCAAACTCAGGTTGTGGCCAGGGCATAATCTCAACAATTCCTTGTATCTCTCCCAGGCTTCATAAAAATTCTCATCACCCCTTTGAGCAAATCTAGTGATGTCCTTCTTTCGTTGTCTGATAACACTTGGTGGGAAGAAGTTGGCAAGAAAATCATTCCTCAGTTCTGCCCATGTGCTAATGTTGGTTTTGTCCAAGGCAGTGAACCAAGACTGAGCTTTATCTCAGAGAGAGAAGGCAAAGAGTCTTAGCCGAATAGCACTTTTGCTGACTCCATTGATCTTGACTGTATTACAGAGCATCAGGAACTTGTCAAGATGAGCGTAGGGATCCTCAGTAGCTCGGCCCCCATATTGGATTTGCTGAACCATTTGCACCAGGCCAGTCTTCAGCTCAAAGTTATTAGCGTTGATGTCAATGCTGAAGTCGGTCTCCTGGAACTTAGGTCTGTACTTCTTTTGAATAGCATCCTCATCAGCATCAAACCTCAGATCTTCCACTTCTTCTTCTTCCGCATCATCCCCATCTCCTGGAATATGCCCACCCAGATGTCTCTCTCTTCGAGGATTCCGGTTGTTCCTTTCGTTCAATATTCAGATCTGATCCCTCATGGCTTGCATCTCCCGGACCATCTTAGCTTGCTCTTCCGGTGTAAGACCGAGTAGCTTCTACTCTCAGCTTCTCCTTGGTTCTTTCTGCTGTTGTTTCGACGGCAAGTAGCTTCTATCTCAGGATCGAGGGGAATTGGTTCTTTTCCACTTTTCCTTGTGTTCATAGACTAACTGAAACCAAATAAAATAAAGTGATTAAACAGAAACGAAATATTAAAGAAAACTGATAAGTATGGAATTACTCGACAGGGGAAATAAAAGAAACTAATATAGAAATTTTTGTTTTATTTTTTTTTTTGTCTGTCTCGGCCTTGATAAGACACAACGGCCGAGATACAGAAGATTGCCTCGGCCGAGATGAGTATCAACTCGGTCGAAACAGAAAAGGAAATCTTACGAAAATTAAATCGAAAGTAGTAAAAATAGGGCTCAATCAAAATTCCAATAACAAATTCAATATCAAGATTTATTCTATTCAATCCCCGGCAACGGCGCCAAAATTTGATCGCTAAAAATTATTAGCTACTTAGCATAGCTAACAATATAGCGGCAAATGTAATTATCGATCCCTAGAGGAATGAAATAATGAATGTCTTGAGTACAGAATTATAGCTTTTCGGAAGATTGTTTGAGACGATCAAATTTTGAAAAAAGTTTTGTATCATAAATTCCAGAAACAATTTGGAAACAATTCTTTAATTAGAGAAAACTTATTATAGCAGGCAAATTTAAAGGTTTGTTCAGATAAATGCAAGAGTTCAGATTCTAGGGATTTTATTACTATCCTTACTAACATGTAAAATAAATTCATAAAATGCCAATTTAATTCCTTGAAAGATGGAAATCAGGAAAATATTGCAAACTTCATTGTAGGACAATTCACAAAGTAGATTATTGAAATCCTTTACCCTTTCGGTCTCAAGAAATAATCAATAACTCCAAAGAACAACAGATATTTTTCCTATAATATAATTCCTTCCTTTTAAGACAAGAATAATGAATTATATTGTGAAATCCTTTTCCTGTTAATCAGTTATCACCTTTTGAGTCTCAAATTAATTAACTAATAACCTAATTAAGTGGCCAACAAAACCAGGTTTGAATTAAAACACAGGATTCCACAAATCAATCAAGAAAAGGCATTTGAATAAATAAATTTAGAACATGTATTCAAGATAGACTTTTAACCCTAGAATCTGATTGAGAAGTTAGTTCAACATATTCATAATAATAGAAATCATGAAAAGATTAAACCTGAAATAACAATCTTGCATTAAAACTGAGTTCCAACTGGAAGAGAACAATTCCATCAACTGTCTTCAACTCCACAAAGTGATAAATCTCAAATCTCTGCCTTGGAAATAATATATTATTCACAAAATAAATTGTCTACCCTCTAAAACTCAAAATACAGGTGTTTATATAGTGGTACAGATATGCTTCACAAGGTACAAATCTACAGGGAAAGATAGGCCCAAAAATATCCCAAATTTTCGCCCCAGCGAGATACGTCTCGGTCGAGATAGAAGGCATCTCGGCCGAGATGAATTGGTCCAACTTTCTCCACCTCGGTTTGCCACGTGTGCATTTCGACCTCCCATCTCGGCCGTGATGAGGTTCATCTCGGCCGAGATGGAGCTCCCGCATCAATCTTCACTTGGTCGAGGTACATCTCATCTCGGGGCTTCGTCTCAGCCGAGGTACGTCTCATCTCGGCCGAGACAAAGCTATGTGGCCTGCTCTCGAACTTCCTCCAAACTTGGCCTATTTCCTGCCAGATTTCACCATCATAACACCGAAATACAATCATGCATAAATACTGATGAAAATTGCATATCTTGAACACTAAATGGACAAAAACTCAATGATAAGTTAGCGAAATAACAAACTTATCAGTGAGCAGGCAAAGGTTTCAACGTTAATTCTGAAGGCTCCTCCATAGATGACTTGGATCCCTTTATTTCTCTTGACGACAAATCCAATGGCTCAAATGGTTGCCTAACTTCCCCAAACTTTTGCCTTTGCTCTACCCATGTTGCATCTTCACTTGGTAATTCCTCAGCATCATCTTCTTTTCCACAAAAAATTCTTCTATTGTTGACTCCAAAACTCCCACAGAAAAACACTCTTCAGAATCATCTGGGACCTTCATAGCATTGAACAAGTTAAAAGTTGCTTGTTCGTCTTGTACTCTCATAATTAGCTCCCCTTTTTCTTCATCAGTAAGTGTTCTCCATGTGGCTAAAAATGGTCTTCCTAGAATAATTGGTACCTCTCAATATGCTTCATAGTCTAAAATGATAATGTCTGCAGGAAATATAAACTTATCTACCCTCACAAGTACATCTTAAATCTTTCCTTCAGGATGTACAATAGACCTATAAGCTAATTGAAGAGATATAGTGGTAGGTCTAGCCCCTCCAATGCCCAACTTTTGGAAAATTGATAATGACATCAAATTCAAACTTGCTCCTAAGTCACACAAGGCCCTACCCACATCTCAGCCTCCAATAGAACAAGGAATAGTAATACTTCCTGGGTCTTTTAACTTAGCTGGGATTTATCTTCTTGAAGGTCCACCTACTTCCTCAAAAAATGAGACTATTTCAAACTCCTTCATGAAAGGATTCGTGAACTGAATCACGAAGTCTGTTTGCCAAAGATCGTTAATTGAAATATCAAAAATAAATTGTTATGCCTATGATTAATCCTAGCATGCTCCTATTGAATATGCATATGGGGGTTTATGCGAAATACCAGGATTGCGACACCCTGAAGAACGAGTGCGCGGAGATACCTCTTGATCTTTTCCCACGCACAAAGATTTAATTAATAACAGATTGAGGAAATAAATCTGTGAAAATTAATGAGTAATTTTCGAAAACAAGAAGGAGAGAGAAGAAAGAAGATAATCCTCCTGATCTGATCTTCTGAACTGTATCCCAACTCAATATGAGTATCTGGTGAAGATTCTCTTCAGATTCCTTGCCCGGTTGAGAAGTAGAATTTCCTCCTCGTTTCTCAGATCTAGTCGATCACCAAAACTCCCAAAACTTGGTTTGTTGTGTGCAACTTATGATCTTGTGGTGTGTTGAGATCTGAGGAACTGAGGCCTATTATAGGAAAATACTGGACTTCTATTGGTCTTGAGTTTCATGGGCCAGACCAGGGACCAGAATGCAAATAGCAAATAAGGCCTATCAATTAATTAATTCTCATATTCAATCCAGAATATAATTAATTAATTAATATTGATTCATTCCACCAGAGAATCAATACTGTCCTACCTATTTGCTACCACATTTTGAGGTACGAGTTGCATGTGCTCGGTATATCCCCACATTTAAGGTTACAGATATTCGTTAATTAATTTAAGCTCTAACAAGCTATTTAATTAATTAACATCTTATATTCATGAGTCAATCCACTCAAACCTTTTCACTTATGCTTGAACTTAATCAGCCTGCAGGACTTTAGCATAACGAACCTTTAGAGCTGCTCAGGGAATGTCACCCTCCTATACTGGATGTGGTTACCTAACTCCAGTACCAGACAGTCATACACAAACTTCTATTACCCAAGATACAGATATACAAGCTCAACTAGAGCCTTTCACTGCAACTCAAAGTAATACACAATCTCCATATACTTTTGTACCTTCATATAGGCTTAGGATCTCATCAAGCCATAGAGATCTAGATTCTTTTAATGTCAGATAAAAGAATCGACCTCGACTTAGGTCTTTATCAATGTGTGCCTCACACCAGCATACCAAGCCATCCAAGATAAGATGCTTATTACTGCATATGCTGCCGCATACACAAACAGTTTATCCTGGAACTGTCTCAGCTGTGATAACCATTTATATCTCGCTAGGTCAAACAATCCATATGATCTTTCGTGATCTTCCACACACCGTTTGATCTCCCTATCGACGAGATAAGAGGATAATTGCGTTTGCGACACATGTTTGTTAATTCAGACAGGAGATGAACATACAACATTTATGATTCCCATTATATTAACCAATCGACCTTGTACATAATATACCAATCATAATGCTTTCAGTATATAAATCCATCAATCTCCCACTTATACTCAAAGCATTATACAGGTGCTTTCCAGAGTATAACGCGTCTAAACTAATCTAGCTATTACTTCAAACATTCAACGTGGTTAGCTTTGCCCTCAGCCCAAGGTTATGTACATGCATCTCATCGACCTTCTGAGGCAGAGCCTTTGTGAATGGATCCGCTAGATTATTTCTTGTATCAATCTTCTCTACTAGCATATCACCCATTGCTACGATTTCTCGTATAATATGCTACTTCCTTTCAATGTGTTTTGTTGCTCTGTGAGTTCGTGGTTCCTTTAAATTAGCCACAGCTCCCGAATTATCACAATATACCGTGATGGTCTTGGGCAGCTTAGGAATCATGTCCAACTCCAGAAGGAAGTTTCGAAACCATACTACTTCTTTCGAAGCTTCAGAAGCTGCCACATATTCTGCTTCCATGGTGGAGTCCGCACTTTGCACTCCTCCATGATATGGCCCCATCTCCCAATGTAAACACATAGCTATAGGTGGACTTCTTTTCTTCTCGGTCTGCCTGGAAATCCGAATCAGTGTAACCCACAGGGCACAACTCCTCACACTGATAGACGAGATAATAGTCTCTAGTCCTTTTCAAGTATTTGAGTATGTGTTTTACTGCGGTCCAATGCGTCTGTCCAAGGTTAGACTGGTATCTCGCTACCATGCCTACAGCAATGCAGATATCTGGCCTCGTACATAGCATTGCATACATGAGGCTCCCCACGGCTGATGCATACGGCACGTTCCTCATTTTATCTTTCTCCCTTTGTGTCACCGGACACTGATCCTTGGAAAGATATATGTCATGTCTGAAGGGTAACAAACCTTTCTTGGCAGTTTGCATGCTGAAACGGGCAATCACAGTATCCACATATGACCCTTGAGACAAGATCAGCATCCTCTTATTGCGCTCCCGCAATACTTTTATCCCTAGGATGTATTCTGCCTCCCCAAGGTCCTTCATATGAAACTGCTCGAATAACCACCCCTTTATGCCCGACAATACTTCCACATTGTCGCCAAATAGGAGAATATAATCTACATAAAGTGCAAGGAACACCACGCTTCCGCTGACACATAGACGGTACACGCAACTCTCGTTTGAAAATTGTTAAAATCCATAGGATTTAATCACTTCATCAAAACGCAGATTCCATGACCGTGAAGCTTGTTTAAGTCCATACACCGACTTCCTTAGCTTCCAGACCAAATGTTCTTCGCCCTTCTACACATAACCTTCTGGCTGTTGCATATAGATGTCCCTACCTTCTTCAAGGTACCCGTTCAGAAATGCGGTTTTGACATCCATATGCCAGATTTCTAGGTCCTTATGTGCTGCTGTGGCTAGGAGTATATGAATGGACTTAAGCATGGCTACCAGTGAGAACGTCTCGTCATAGTCTACACCTTCTTTCTGACTATAACCCTTCGCCACCAGCCTTGCTTTGAAAGCTGTAATTTCACCATTCGCTCATTTCTTTCTTTTGTATACCCATTTGCACCCTATGGCTCGACAGCCCTCTGTCAAATTAGTTTTTTGGTATACATCCATAGCAGTAATGGATTCTATTTCTGAATTCATGATGATCAGCCATTTGTCTGCATCTTTATCAGATACCGCCTCATCATATGTCCAGGGATCGGTATCATCCAGTCCATTTTCCGGGATTAAGTCAAAAGACTCTCCCATGAACATATACCTTTCGGGTTGGTGGACAACCCTCCCACTGCGACGAGGCATCTGAACCGTGTCAGTAGTTAGCACAGTACGCGTTGGTCCCATACCTTGCATTAGTGGCAGTGTTGGTATAGCCTCACCTTTTACAGGTGGATTTACCACTACACTGGGCTTTCTTGATGGAATTGCTTCCTTATCCTCAAGCTCGTGGAGGATAATTTCACTCTTGGATCTGTGGTTTCTTACATATTCGTCCTCCAAAAATCTTGCGTTGGTACTGACAACAACTTTCTGATTCTCAGGACAACAAAAGTAACCACCTTTCGTTTGCCTGGGATATCCTACAAATAGCATCAGCTTACACGTACTTTCTAACTTATCAGGTTCATTTGTCAGCACATATGCTGGAAAACCCCAAACCCTCACTCTGTTCAAACTTGGCTTTCGCCCATACCAGAGTTCCAGAGGCGTTTTAGGAACTAATTTAGAAGGTACCAGGTTAAGCGAGTAGGCCGCTGTCTCCAAGGCATATCCCCAAAACGAAATCGGCAAGCTTGCATAACTCATCATCGACCTGACCATTTCCAAGAGAGTTCTATTTCTTCTTTCCGCTACACCATTTTGTTGAGGGGTTTCTGGTGCAGTCCGCTAGGATGTAATCCCGTTGTCTGACAAGTACTGCAAGAACTCGTTACTGAAGTATTCTCCACCACGATCTGATCGTACTGTCTTGATAGTCTTACCTAGCTTCTTTTCTACCTCAGTTCTAAACTCTTTGAAATTCTCAAATCATTCAGACTTATGGCGAAGCAAATAGACATATTCGAATCTTGAGTAATCGTCAATGAATGTGGCGAAGTACTCATAACCTCCACGAGCTTGCGTGGACATTTGTCCACATATGTCAGAGTGGATCAATTCCAACACATCCTCTGCTCAAGACTGACTTGCCCTAAAAGGTCTGGTCGTCATCTTACCCTCTATACAGGACTCACAGATTTGATGCGGTACCACTTGAAAAGAATCCAAGAGCCCATCGCATGCTAATCTTTTAATCATCTTTAGATTGATGTGACCTAGTCTCAAGTGCTAGATATTTGTTTGATCCTCATCGAAAGAAAACTCTCTTTAAATGATTATTATTATTGGATGAGTTTGCAACATTCAGGGAAAATTTATGCATACAATCAATGATATAGAGAGAGTCAATCAGTTTGCCATGACAGATAACACCGTTATTACCTATTATAGAAACTCTGCTATCAAAAATAACTAAAATAAAAACATTGTTTTCAAAGCATAAAGTAAAATCTCCAATGGCTACTGCTGAGACTCGCTCTCCACTGCCCATTGAGATGGTAATCTCGTCATGCTTCAGTTGCCTTGTCGGCCTGAACCCCTGCAAAGTATAACAAACATGATCAGTAGCTCCAGTATCCACTACCCAAGAATAGGTAGAAAACAATGCTAAACATGTTTCCGTTATAAATGCACACTAGATTTACACCCGCGCGTTGCGCGAATAAATATTATTTATAATAATATATAAATAGTTTTATTCATTTTAACAACTTAATGTTTAATATTTATAAAATTATAAATGTTAATTAATAGATATTATGAATTAAAATTCACTAATTCCTCCAAATAAAATGAATCCAAAATAAAAATAACAAAATGAGAATCATGATATTCAAATTGCATTGCAAACATTTTGTTTTGATTTTCATTTCACATTTTTATTGCAATTTAGGAACTCTAAAATTGATTTGCTAAATAATTAAATAGATGTAAAGTTAAACATTTTTAAAATTAAATTATTTATGAATATAATTATATTAAAATAAAATTTAATAAAAATAATATCTAATATTGTTTTTCAAAAAATCAAATTTTTTTCAACAATGCACACATGTTTCAATATATTATATAGATTGTCATGTTCAAACCATTTAGTAATAATGGAGAAATATCATTAATTTATTTAATATTTTTTATTTTAATGTGCACATTTTTCAAAAAAATTGGAGGGAAAAGTTAGGATTCCTTTAGTATTATACTACCTCCATCCCACTCCAATTGGCACACTTACCAAATTGAGCGTCCCAACCAAATTGTCAAATTTCTAAAAATGGAAATTTTTTCACACTCAACAATAAAATATTAATTCCACTAACTCATTCTACACTCACAACTCTTAGTCTCCGTGCCGAAAAGAAACATATCAATTGGCATGGGACGGAGGGAGTACTAGAATTATACCCGTGCGATGCACGGAAATATTTTTAATACTTATATTTAAATTTTAATATAACATAATATATTTATGTTAAATTTTATATTTCATCCAAATAAACCTAAGTATTATATTTATATTAAGAAAAATATTTAATATTTAAAAAATTGTATAAAGGATACTAAATAAGGATATATACTTATAAAATATAAGTAGTATTTATAAGATGAATAAGCAAAAATATTTTTCAGTTGAAAAATAATATATTCTAAACTACATTAATAACATATGTGGATATATTAAATTCACAATATATTAAGTGAATAACTTTGACATCTTTTACACATATTAATTACTATATTTTTTATATTTTGGCTTAGATATATTTAATTTATATATGTTATCTCATATGTTACAAAACACAAAGTTTTCATATTGTCCAAAATACATATTTTTAATGAAAGTATATGGATCCTAAATTTGGTAATATTTAGCACTTGAATTTGCGTAAAAAAAAAATCTTAGTTATTATTTAAATTTGAAACATGGGTGAGAACATAATAAATAAAAACTTTGTTAATTGGAAATATAATTATCTTAAAAAAATATAATTGCAAGATATGCATGAAATTATTTAAATATTTTATTTGATATTGCACGTTTTTCAAAAATTTGGAGGGAAATTTATGAGACTTCTTTAGTATATTACTAGTGCTGTACTCGTGCGTTGCACGGCTTAAATTGTATATTTAAAAAAATTATTATACATTTCTAAAGAAGTTTTCTTAATTTAATATTTTGAGTAAATGTCTTCACTATATTATGGGAATTACTTATTAAAATTTCCAATTTTATGCATTGTTTGAGTAACTGCAACACATAATTAATGTGATTAAATATAATTTTAACAAATAAACAACCCATTTCATTTATTGACCTTCAACTTTTTTTTACAGTCATAACAATAACAATATGAGCAAATTATTTAAGAATTTTGAAAGAATATATTTCATGGTGTCAATCACATCAATTATAAATCTTTTGGACCTTTGGTGCCACCAGACCAACCCATCACGCAAAACTCACATTCTACTTTTATTTTTTTTACCCAATGTATAGTAATGTGTACTTAATGACACCGTCAAAGAAAATTGACTATTTGCACGATCAACTTTTTTTTAGTAAATTCCTAAAAAAAGAAAAAGGAAAAAAATTATATTTTAGAAAAGAGTTATTAATTTTTAAATATAGCTTGTAATTTGATGCATCAAAGTATCAAAAATGTCAAAAATGAACACAAAGAGAGAATAGTTCTTTTCCTTTACATGCATGCAAACGCATAAGAATAGTAATAGGGTTAGCTTTTAATTTATTTTCCCGCAGAAACTATTGTGTTAGTATTGGAAATTGAACTATTGAAGAACTGTATAATTTTGTGATGACGAAGAATCGAGGAGATTAAAGTCACGGAGCAATAGAATGTTGCAGCGAAGCACGTAGTATTAATATTTTTTATAATAGAAATACATATACTTGATTTCACACGGTGTACAGAGAGTAAACTATCGGTCTAACCAATAATTACGATTTAAAAATTCTCTAAATTAAATTGACCAAATTAATATTCCAAACCATTTTAAAATAGTTTTGTTCGGCTAGTTTAACAATTTGAAATGTCAATTCAATAATTATAATCGAAATATCAAATATTTATTATTTTTCAAACATTTATTTTTAAATTATGATTTATTGTACTTTTTTCATTTTTATTGTTTATTTGGAATAAAAGTCATCTGATTAGAGATCACATACATTTTGCAAGAGAAGTATCGCATATGAGCAATGACCTCAAATTTTCTTCTAGCATCGTTCCCTCGTTATATCCTCTTTATATGGGCCTTACAAAATCATAAAATAACTTCTGATTTTTCCTAAATTATTTATATTATGCACCAACAATGATATTGTATTGGCCCTCATGCTTGAAAACAATCAAGTTTTAAGCATTTACAAATTACAACTCATCTGCATCATCATAAGTACCTGAAGACCATAATAACGAAAAATATTATCAGCACTTGCAAAGCAATATTGATATCATAAATGTGCATTGAGCTAAATTTCATGGACCTTAAAAAATAATCTTTTCAACATGATAAGCTGATTAGATGAGTAATCAAAAA
>JAPKLW010000141.1:595281-623779 GCA_026898455.1 Plectranthus barbatus
TGACCATTCATTATTCCTTTTCAAGAGTGGTGACGTTTTTGTTTCAGCA
Organism: Plectranthus barbatus; assembly: GCA_026898455.1. NCBI lineage: Eukaryota > Viridiplantae > Streptophyta > Magnoliopsida > Lamiales > Lamiaceae > Plectranthus > Plectranthus barbatus. Next base: position 595,331 of record JAPKLW010000141.1, read on the forward strand.
TTGATCTATGTGGACGACGTGCTGATTGCTGGAAATAATGCAGATAAAATACAGCAAGTGAAGGACATTCTCCACAACAGATTTAGCATTAAGGACCTCGGACCGCTACGGTACTTCTTGGGGATCGAAGTGGCCAGAACAAATAGTGGTATGGTTCTAACACAATGAAAGTATGCCCTAGACATACTAAAAGACATGGGGCTGGAAGGTTGCAGGCCTAGTGCTATTCCCATGGAGCAGAATGTGAAACTTGATGATAGCGATGATAGCATGAGTGTCGATGCACACCACTATAGATGGATTATTGGGAGACTGTTATACCTCACTGTTACGCGGTCCGACATCCAGTATGTTGTGAATATACTCAGTCAGTTCCTATCAAAGCCAAGGCAGGTGCATCTCGACGCAGCTTTGCGAGTAATTCGGTTCATTAAAGGCACAGCTGGGCAAGGAATATTTCTACCGGAAAATGGAGAGCTGGACCTCGTGGGTTACTGTGATTCGGATTGGGGAGGCTGCACTATGACCCGTCAATCGCGCACTGGATATATTATGATGATTGGAGGTGCACCGGTATCTTGGAGAACAAAAAAGCAGAGTGTTGTTTCCCGGTCCTCGGCCGAAGCAGAATATCGCGCGATGGCTAACACCGTGAGCGAAATTATATGGCTGCGTTGGCTGTTGAAAGAACTGGGAGTTGAACAGGTTAAGCCAACGCGAGTTTTCTGTGACAATCAAGCCGCACGACACATCGCACGGAACCCAGTGTTCCATGAGCGAACAAAACATGTGGAGATGGATTGCTATTTTGTACGTGAGCGTGTGGAGTCGGGAGAAGTAGTACCGTGCGAAATATCGATGACTGAGCAAGTTGCTGTATTTACCAAGGCTCTTGGTTCGGACCACTTGCGTTATTTATGTCTCAAGTTGGGGGTTCGTGACCTTCACCTGCCAACTTGAGGGGGGGGTCTTGAGATTGAATCGTATATCTCGAGATATACGGAAGCATGCAGAACGTATCATGAAGATTTGTGTATATATGGTTGCTTATTTAGTTGCCTTTTATTTAGGATTTTTGTTATTTTCCTTGATTCTTTCCCTTCGTGCAAACAGCTTATTTAAGCAGCACACAACTCTTGTAAATCTTAATTCAATGAATATATTGCGATTCATATATTTTATCATCTTAAAAATACCCTTTTAACCAAATACCTAAGAATTTTCTTTTTTATCATTTCTTTAAACCTTCAACATTAATATTCTGGTATGGAAAACTAAATACATCAGTCTCTGTAGAGATAGGAGAATAATTCTAAGATTTACTATATTCCTAACTCAAGCAATCAATTTAACAATAAGATGGGATATTAGAGATTCCTCACAATTACCTAGCTTATATTGGATAATGTTTTCACGCAGTATTTAGCTAACCTCGTCGAGTCACCTGAAAGCAGTGAAGTGAAATAGTTTGGGAACCTGGTGTCTTCGCAGCTACTGGTGGATCATCACCACAGTCGGCCACCGAAATTAATTTTTTTTGCTATTTTGCGAAATCTTTATTCACCATCTCCTTGTAGAGTTAATTTTCTTTTTCTCGAGTGAAACTTGTAGAGTTTTGAGAGATTTTTTTATCATTATTAAGAAATTTCATTGGAAAGAGAAATACCTCCTCTGACACACGCAAAGTTTTATCCACTAAAGTTGTTTTTAAATTTCAAAGTTTAAAATATGAACCCGTGTTTTCTTTTGAATCACTTATATAAAATTGGATGGGCTTTTTGAGAACTGGAGTAACAATTGCATGTGCATGAGATTTTATGGGTTATGGCGGGAATTTTTGGGTTGGCCGGTTTCCTTTTAGTATTATATTAGATAGATTAGATTAGATATATTAGATATTAGATATCCAGTTGCACGGAATTCTTATATTTTTTTTATAGTTTAAATATTATAAAGAAGTCAAATATATTTATGATTGGAGTTTTATCGATTCAGGACCCGAAAGATAGTTTAATTGTCAATTCAGGACCCGAAAGATTAATTGTCAATTCAGGACCTGAAAGATCAAAAAAATTCTCAATCCAGGACCCGAAAGATCATACAATTCTCAATCCAGGACCTCAATATCAGGTCCTGGATTGAGAATTGTTTGATCTTTCGGGTCCTGGATTGACAAATCATCTTTCGGGTTCTGGATTGACAATTTAACTATTTTTTGGGTCCTGGATCGACAATTCTCCTTTATGATTATATTTAGGAGTGTCAATTTTCGATACAAAACAAATTCACACAAAAATAATAAATTTAGAGAGAAAGTACAAATATTTAATAATGTTAAAGGTCATTTTATTTTTTATCATATTGTCTATTTTTTTTTACTTAATTAAAGCTGTAATTATAATATTAATTTAATTTAATTACAGCTATAATCATACAAAAATTAATACTCCTTCTGTCCCATAACATTAGTCCTATTTTCCTTTTTCGTTTGTCCCAAACATTAGTCCTCTTTCATAAAATGGAAAATTAATACACACTCACTAATAAAATATTAATTTCCTCTATCTCTACTCGCATTAATATCTGTGCCGGAATGAAACAAGACTAATGTTATGGGACGGAGGGAGTAATAAAAAAATCATACTCCCTCCGTCCCAGGTCTCTTGAGACGTTTGACTGTGTACGGAGATTAAGAAAATGTGATTAGGAAAGATAGTGGAGTAGGATTAGTAGGTTAGGAGAGATAGTGGAGTAGGATTAGTGGGTGATTAATTAATTAAAACTTTCCAAAAAGTGAAATGTTGCAAGTGTCCCGGGACGGACCAAAAAAGAATACGTTGCGAGTATCCTGGGTCGGAATGAGTATTATTTATTATTTTGGCACAATATATTGAAATATATTTTACTAAACAATTGCAAATAATAAAGTCTTAGAGAATATATTAATTGTCATCCTAAATGTGTGGTGAAAATTCAAATTATTAGCATTAACTAAACCTAATATTTTGGGTTTTGGAAATAAAACACGCAGGCAAGTTTAAATTTTATATATTTATATATTTATATATATGTTTAAGAATAATATTGTAAAAACGGTTTAAATCCTAGATTAATTATATAACTTTTAATATAGTTATAAGGTTTTTAATGATGCTATTGTGAAATATTAACTCTGGAATTTTACTTTTAATTATTGGGTATTTACAAATTTGTATTTTAATTCAGAGTTTGTGATTTTATGTACATTATGTTATTTTTGCAAAAATTAATAAACATTTAGAGTTTATTAAAAAATCATAATTATTAAAAACTAAAAAGTTATTTCATAAATATTAGTGAATTGAATTATGAAAATAAAATAATATTATAAATTAAATAATTTGGGTATCTAAACGTAATTTTCTATATTTCAGATTTGACTTGCCAAGAAAGCATGTAAGAAAAACTTTTTGAACCCATTATGACATGCATTTATTATGTACATTCTGTTGCATGAAAATGTTAGCTGGGCGGGCTTTTTACCGCCAGATCAACAGTGATTCACTTCTCTTAATTAGCATATATATAGATATAGATGACGTACCTTGTCTACCCGTGCCAAGCACTAGACAATCTACTTCACTTCTCTTGCGTTTGCATGGCCTGATGATGTCTTCTGCCAGATCAACTTCATCTACCCTTTTAAGCATTTCTTTTGCTTCAGCAACTGTCTTGTCAAAAGCTGACAAAGTTGGAGCAAATTCTAAAGCTCTAAGGTCAGATTCCTCTTGCATCAGGGCTGAGAGTAACTCAGGAAGAGTAAACTCGCGCTTGGTATCGAGGGACTTGATGAAATCATTATAAGAATCAGACAGAGAGTGCAAGACAATGTTTATTTCCGCCCGCTTACTGACTTGTCCACCTCTCTTTCTGTACTTTCTCATAATTCTCATCATACTGACGAAGTGTAGAAGCAACGAACTCCCATCAGTCATCCTCTTGCAGACCAGGTCCTCCACAAGATTAAAACTGACAGTTCGTCTCACCTTCCCATAGACTTTCACAAGGTCCCTCAATATCTCAACAACACTTCGGAACTTCTTGTACTTGAGCTTTAATTCTCTAGACAGACTGTTCATGATGAGTTTGCAGGCAAACTCATCAGAAGCTATCCATCTGTCATAGAACACTCGCTCATAGCGAGTACAGTTCCAATACTTGGGAGTTAGAGGGTCCATGTAAAGTATATGGGCATGTTTTGCAGTGCAGAGTATTTCCATGAAGCAAAACTTCCATTCAGGAAAATTCGGACCAGTTAAAGGGTTTGTTATTAAGAGGTTGACAACGTGAGCAATCTGAAAACAATAAATTAAAACATAGTCGCAAACTATTGAAACAATTAAATATTGAAACCTTATGATAAAGCAATATTAATGTTTCCTCCAATTTGCCTAAGTATTACTATTGCAATCCACACATGTGGACGTTTACAACAAAACACTTAACCAGACTGCATCTTTCAATTCCAGTCCTTTAATTCCAATCCATGCCCGGGTTCCTTAGACAAATGGAATTAGTAATTGGAGACTAACTTAAGACCATATTATCCTACTGAGCACGAACATCAAAAATGAGTTATACTCTGGATAACATCTAAGCTAGCTTACCACCAAAGCCAACCCTCACATTTAAGGATCTACTAGAACACACCTGATCCCTATAATAAGGCTATCTCATTTAATTCAATCCCTAGAGAACTTATGAAAATTAAACACGCAACCTAAACATGAAGACGTTTACGCATGAACTCCCACTTCTCACATGATATAAATGTTTGTTTTAAGAAATCCTATCTATTAGAACTTATGAATAATAAATTAAGTAAGCTACACATGTAGATGTTTACCTAATAAATTACCCACTTCCAATAAAGGATAGCTTTGTGGAGGTCTTACTAAATTATGAGCTTAGTAATTTTTAATTCATAAGGTTCAATTGCACAGATTATTTTATGTAGCCATAATTATAACACTGCTAAAATTCTATCATGCATAGCATGAACCACGAATTTATAGTTATAATATGCTTTAAAGCTGTAAATAAAAGCAGTAAACGTGCTCCTATTATCTACAACATGCTTATATGCTGCGCAATTAATTTTAAACACAAATATCATGCGAAGACAAATAATAAAACAAATTAAAAATGTCATCGTGGCCCCATGATAAATAAAATAATAATTCTAACTATTACACGTTGGAATTATTTTTATAGATCTTCGACTGGGTGCCCACTACTTGGACTGTGATCTGAATTTATTTTCTGAATCTGGGCCTCCAAGATTTGATCCATCAGAAAATTGGACAATTGGGCCAGTTAACCAAATCGCAGGCCTAGGCACACATTGCAATCCCAATAGCCCGCGAGAACTTGTCCCGACGAGCCACCACCGGTGAACCACCGCCGCCGGCGACTCGCCGCCGCCGCGAGGGCTCTCGGAATCGCGCAACAGCCATGCACATACGTGCATGGTTGCAGCCCGCAATTCTGCCTCCTTTGGCCGTCGGCTGTTTCGCATACCGCCGCCCCGGCTTGCCCTGACTGTTGCCCGAACAATCGTGCACCATCTTCTCCACCATCAGCTTACCTAGGCTCGTCGGAAATGCACATGAGGTGCGGAGGAGATGTGCGCCCCGGCTCGCACACGCAAACCCTAGGGTTTGCGCTGGCTGCGGCCGCGTCGCCCCCACTGACCGCCGTCGCCGGCTTCCTCCTCCTGAGCCCATGCCGCACCACCAGGTCCCGTCGCCGCCGCCCGGAGAGTGCGCCTGTCGTGCCCAGTCCGCCCTCGCTCGCCGTCGCCATCTCGAGACCCCTGCACCACGCCTGGCCGGCTATTGGCTGCGCGGTTGCAACCTGTTATGCGCTGAAACCCTAGGGTTTCTGCGCGGCTGCGCCGCTGTTGTGGCCGCCGCGCGCCTGTGCGCTGCCGTGCCTGCCGCACGCGACTTCCATGCACGGCCTTGTGCCGTGCCGGCGCTGTCATGCATCGTGCGGTCCTTCGTTCTTTGTGTTCTTCGTTCTTCATGTTCTTTGTTCTCCATTTTACAGATTAAATTTTTAAAATAAAAAGATTACATTGGATAAATCTAATTACGTTCTAAAATTTTAAATCTAACCACTAATTTATCTCGTGGGTGAAAAACGAATCCTTATAAAGGGGTGGATTAACTTGAGAACTACGAGGACGAAAAACATAATCATACAATCCAAAACCCATGCAATCATTCAATAATAATTATCATGGAAATCATAGGCAATATTATTTTTTCTGATAGAGCCAATTAATTCAACCTGGCTCTGATACCAATTGAAGGGATTCGTGAACTGAATCACGAAGTCCGTTTGCCAAGAATCGTTAATTGGAATATCAAAAATAAATTGCTATGCCTATGATTAATCCTAGCATGCTCCTATTGAATATGCATAAGGGGGTTTATGCGGAATACCTGGATTGCGAAACCCTGAAGAACGAGTGCGCGGAGATACCTCTTGATCTTTTCCCACGCACAAAGATTTAATTCCTAACAGATTGAGGAAATAAATATGTTAAAATTAATGAATAGTTTTCGAAAACAAGAAGGAGAGAGAAAAAAGAAGATAATCCTCCTAATCTGATATTCTGATCAGTATCCCAACTCAATTTGAATATCTGGTGAAGATTCCCTTCAGATTCCTTGCCCGGTTGAGAAGCATAATTTCCTCCTCGTTTCTCATATCTAGTCGATCACCACAGCTCCCAAAACCTGGTTTGCTGTGTGCAACTTATGATCTTGTGGTGTGTTGAGATCTGAGGAACTGAGGCCTATTTATAGGAAAATACCAGACTTCTATTGGGCTTGAGTTTCATGGGCCAGACTAGGGACCAGAATGCAAATAGCAAATAAGGCCTATCAATTAATTAATTCCCATATTCAACCCAGAATAAAATTAATTAATTAATATTGATTCATTCCACTAGAGAATCAAAATTGTCCTACCTATTTGCTACCACGTTTTGAAGTATGGGTTGCATGGGCTCGATATATCTCCACATTTAAGGTTACAGACATTCGTTAATTAATTTAAGCTCTGACAAGCTATTAAATTAATTAACATCATATATTCCTGAGTCAATCCACTCAATCCTTTTCACTTATGCTTGAACTTAATCAGCCTGCAGGACTTTAGCATAAAGAATCTTTTGAGCTGCTCAGGGATTTTCACCATCCTATACTGGATGTGGTTACCTAGTTCTAGTACCAGACAATCATACACAAACTGCTATTACCTAAGATACAGATATACAAGCTCAACTAGAGCCTTTCACTACAACTCAAAGTAATACACAATCTGCATATACTTTTGTACCTTTATATAGGCTTAGGATCTCATCAAGCAATAGAGATCTAGATTCTTTGAATGTCAGATAAAAGAATCGATCTCGACTTAGGTCCTTATCAATGTGTGTCCCACACCAACATACCAAGCCATGCAAGATAAGATGCATATTACTGCGTATGTTGCAGCCTACACCGAAAGTTTATCCTGGAACTGTCTCAGCTGTGATAACCATTTATATCTCGCTAGGTTAAACGATCCATACGAACTTCCGTGATCTTCTACACACCGTATGATCTCCCTATCGACAAGATAAGAGGATAATTACGTTTGCAACACATGTTTGTTAATTCAGACAGGAGATGAACATACAACATTTATGATTCCCAGTATATTAACCAATCGACCTTGTACATAATATACCAATCATAATGTTTTCAGGATATAAATCCATCACTTCAGTCTCTTTTTCTTCGACAGTATGTCTTTCAAAAACTTCACATAGGTTGGCATCTGCTCGAGTGCCTCTACCAATGGAACATTGATATGGATTTGTTTCAGCATTTCCAAAAATTTCTTGAATTGTTCTCCTTCTTTCTGATTTTTGAATCTGGTTGGATTCGGTGGAGGTGGTGCATAATCATACTCATCCAAACCAGACTTCCTCTTAGCTTTAGCAGTATTCTCCTCAGGCATTTCTACAGGCTTCTCTACAGGATTTTTTTCCACCCTCAACTCAGAGGACATATCTTTCTTCTCTAGCAGCTTCTCTTTTTGTAGATTTTCCTTGATTACAGCAGTCCCTGATGATGATCCTTCCCCTGCTTACAAATTTTCACCCCGTCTCTCTTCAAACTATTTTCCACTTTGCAATGTAACTAATTTACACTGCTCCTTTCCACTCATTAGATTCTCAGTGTTACTAGGCAACGATCCTGGTGGTCTGCTCCCTAATTCATTGGCTAGCTGTCCCATTTGCACTTCCAGACTCCTTAAAGAAGATGCTTGGCTTTGAATAAGAGCATTTTGGTTTTTTAGCCCCACTTCGTTTTGAGTCATAAACTCCTTCATCATTTCCTCCATAGTTTTCTCTTGTTTAGGAGGTGGAGCTGTTAGACTTTGCTGCTGATTACAAACCTCTTTTGTTATGATGTTGCTCCCTTGCTGCAGCATTTTGATGCCCTTGTCCAGACCAGGAAAAATTTGGATGATTTTTCCATCCAATGTTATAAGTGTTCGAATAAGGGTTATTAGTCTGATGATGTTGATTTCTTTTTCCCATATAACAAATTGAAGTTGGGTTTGATGGACATTCCTCAAATTGGTGTGCCTCTCCACAATAAATACAACTTAACACCATTGAGGTCTCTGCATGAATTGAAGCTGCTTTAACTGGGCTACTATTTTTCTCATTGCTCTTCATAGTTGCTCATAGGGCCTCCATTTGGGCGGTTAGAGCTTTCATCGGGTCAACTTCCAACACCCTTGCTACCTTAGGAGTGGAAATAGCTGCTACCCTGGAGTTAGCCCAAAAATAATTGTTAGCAGCTATTCTGTCAAAAATTTCACCTGTTTCATTGTATGTCTTGTCCAGCAATGCTCCTCCAGCTGTAGCATCTATCATCATCCTTGAACTTCCAGTCAAACCTTTGTAAAAGATCTCCATTTGAATACGATAAGGTATCACATGGTTTGGGCATCTTCTCAACAGCTCTTTAAATCTCTCCCATGCTTCAATCACAGATTCATCCTCTTGCTTAAATGCCATGATTGCATTCCTGCATCGAGCATTTCTGGTTGGAGGAAAATACTTCAGTAAGAAGGTCTCTGTTAGCTTATTCCAAGTGGTTATAGACCCTTTTGGCAGATTAGTGAGCCAGGTTTTAGCACTATCACTTAAAGAGAAAGGGAATAACCGCATTCTCAAGGCATCAGGTGTTACTCCTTGTGGGTTGAAATTATAACAAATTTCCAAGAAAGACTTCAGATGCCAATGCGGATCCTTTGTAACCTATCCCCCAAACTGTCCCAAACTTTGCAGCATTTGAAACATCACCGATTTCAACTCAAAGTGTTGTGCTTGAACTTCTGGTCTCACAACCCCTGGATTGAATTCCAAGAACCTTGGTGCTGTATATGTTCTGATTATCCTATCTTTGCCATCAGCATGATTGATTACCTCCCTTTCCTGCTCATTTCTCCTAGGAACTTCTTCAACCATCTTTCTAGCCTTTTGCTTCCTTCTATTCTTTCTGAAAGTTCTCTCAATCACTGGGTTGAATAAAAATAGTTCTCTATTTGTCTCCTCTCTCATGCACTATCAGCATTCCCTACAATTATAGAAAATGTTTAGTTTCCTATAACTTCAGTCAACTAACTGTAAATGTAAGTTCAAACAATAAAATAACATTCAGACTCAATATCAATCACTCCCCGACAACGACGCCAAAAACTTGTTGTGTTGTGCTAGTAGCTATGATAAATATACTCAAGTGCACGTATGTCCTAATAAGTAATACAGATCTAAGTCCAGATATCGAACCCAAGGGAGCGAAAGTGAGCCGTGCACATCATATTTTTTGTAATTTAAGGTGTAATTGTGACTTTTTCTAATCTAGAATAACAAGAAAGCATATAAAATAAAAGCAAACAGTGCTAAGGAAAGTAACAATGTTTCTTCTCACAATATAATCATAAACTGATCAAATATGAATTAATACGATGGTGAAATATACTTGGGTTGTCAACTATTTGTTATCTACTTTCCTATATACTGCAGCATTGTTCCGACATCAATTCTGGTTTTTGTAACCGCACTTTTCTTTGTCTAGACTGTTTTGACAATACTAAATCTGTATTTTCTTGCTAACCTTCATATGTCTATGATAAGTTTTACTTTCCAACACACTATTCAGAACAAGGGTTCTTACAAGGTCTTGGATTCTATGCTTCCTACACTAGAACTCATGATTGATCACGATTCCCTCAACTTAGATCACCTATCGATCTCACTAAGTGATATCATTACATGCCACTATCGTTTTTAGGTAAACAAACAAATCAAAATCGAGATCAAACAACAGATTCAACAAAAGAACAACTCCAACATATATTCATGTAGAAAAACCAGTTAACAACCCGGGCTTAAAGAGTTTATCTCATGCTTGCAAAAGAAGGATAGAAAATGGCATTCGAGTTCATATCTCTAACCATTCGCAATGCAAAAATATTAACTAAAACTAAAAATAAAACTAAAACTTATCCAGCTTCTTCACAACTTCAGCTTCACTCCGCACGAACTCACGATTTTTCCTTGTTCACACACCTCGATGATTGTGTGCTCTTGCCCTAATCCGTCTATCTCTTTCGTCCTTGCCTATTTTTCCCAAAAATATCTCCTTCTCTTCAGTTCAGCTTCATCCCAACTCTACACGTGGATCCCCAATCTTCCTTCCAACTCTGGCGATCCTCCTGGTTGACATCTGTCCTGCTTTTGGGACAGGATCTGAAAAGCGCAAAGGTCCTGTCTGCGGTGGTACCAAGTGTTGCTCAACAGAATTCGAGCCATGCTGTTCACATGCTGTGACATTGTATCTTTTCTCCATGCGCTTGCTATTCTCCAGCATGATAGGATCTGTGGTACTATTTACAAATTCCTTCGCAAAAACTCATAAATAGCTTAAAACACACAATAAAGCTTAAACTAGAAAACTTCACAAATCTACCTATATTTTCCTAATTATCCTATGAAACAAGACCATTCTAAGACGTATTTAACTAAGTTCGAAATGAAAATAAAAACTCTTTAGGAGAGTTATCAAAATACTCTAGAAAAAGTTTCTAGAGTTCTGCCCTTCAACCTTAAACAGTTACGTAATCTGAAATGAAAAATCTTAAAGTTCTCACACGACAAAGGGTATTTCTCTGCTAAAATTCACTGAGTTTCTGTGTTTCTTTACACGAGACTTGAGTTTTCGACTCAAGTTATACTCTGTGCTAACTTCTCCTAGAACGAGGTTGAAGCTTTAAAGCTGAAGCTTTTTTTTGGTGAATATATCTTTCAAAGATATATTCATAGCAATCAGTTTCCCAGTCTGGGATACTGATTCTCAAGGGCATATGCCAACCACCTGAGTTCTGGAAGAACAATAAACATCCAACCACCGGGAAGAAGGTTGTGGGGTGTCGTCCTCACTTCAACCTGAAGACTAAATCCACAATGAGTCCTAGGCTGTAGGGTTTGAGTCTACGATGGACAACTTGAGTTGCCATTAATTAATTTCTGGCCAAGGATCGTTCTTAGGGTACCAGGAATAAATTTCAATTAAACAAATCATGCGATCCTATGCATGCTCCTACAAAATTAATTGCAGAGGATGGATTTAGAGAATACCTGATTTCACCATTTGATCTACAGATCTAGATCGGAGCCAACAACGATGAAATAGATCTGGATCTGAATCTGAACGCCGGCGATAAGCAGTTGTTCCTACAGATCTGATCTTCTGATCTGTTCCCTTGCTCCTTGGAAATCTGGTGAGGATTATCTGCCAAGTTGGATCCGAGATCTGGAGAAATCGATCAGTTTCACCCACCGGATCAGCCACGCCGCTGTTCTCTCTCTATTTTCAATATACTGAAAACCCTAATTCTTATTGATCTGATAGAGAGAAGGCCTTTATATAGTGTTTAGGGTTTTGAGAAACCCTAACCCTAATGGGCTTGAGCAGTTCATGGGCCAGACCAGGGACCACATGCAAACAATAAAGTGGGCCCTCTTTATTAATTAATCATTCCTTGTTCAACCCAGAACATAATTAATTAAAAATACATTGTTTTAACCTTCACCACGGTAACAATGTTGACTCGCCCCTTTATTACCACGTTATTAGGAACGGGTTGCACCAAACTAACATGATCCACATATTTAAGGTTTTGGACATTCATTAATTAATTTGGCTTATGACAATCAACCACAATTAATTAATCTCTTATTTCCTGAGTAATACCACTCACTCCTTTTCACTTATGCCTGAATTAAATAATTCAACCTGCTGGGTTTAACATAATAAACCTTGTGAGCTCCTCAGGGAATGTCACCATCCTTAAATGAATATGATTACCTAAACTTCCAGACTAAGCAGGCCACACACAAATTGCCAACACCCGAAATACGGGTATAAGAGTACATGTAAGACTCGCCACCATGGTAAATCAAAGTGTGGTCAATCTGTGTGTGCCCCTTATCCTTCAGTTAGGTTTAAGATCATAGGAAGTATGTTAGGGATCTGGCTCATTCATATGTCAATGAGAATGGCACATCCCACTGTTGATCCCATCAATACATAACCATGTACCGACACATCAAGTAGCTAGGATAAGCCCACTTATGAACCGATGTGCCGCAACTTAGACCGATAGCCTATCCCGGGACTGTCTTAGCCGTGATACTATTTAGATCTCGCTAGGTCAAACGACTCATATGATCCTCTGTGATCTCCTACACACCATATGATCATCCCTATATGCGAGATAATAGGATATTATGGTTCGTTTTATGTTTTTTCATCAGACAGCGAGCATTGTTGTGGCAACACATATATGAAGACCAGTGTACAAAACACTTAATCATATATGCTTTCAGTATACAATCCCAACAATCTCCCACTTATAATTAAAGCATAATACGATTGCTTTACCAAGTATTAAGTTTGTCTATACTGTCAATCACTCCCACTGCATTCACGTTACCTCTTGTCACGATTTCTCGTACGATGTGATACCACACACGCTATGTGTTTCACCACCTTGTGAGTTTTGAGTTCCCTTGAGTTTGTCGTTGCACCAACATGATCACAATTGCATGTGATTTTATTAGGCAAACTCAGAACACACACCTCTAGAGGATAACATCGGAGTTATACTGCTTCTTGCGAAGCTAATGAAGCTGTCAAAAAATCAGCCTTCATACCGAAATCCGCAACACACTTCTGTGTTCGATTCCTATAACTCCTCCTCCAAGGCTAGCACATAGTTAGAGGTCGATTTCCTTTCCTTATGATCCTCCTAGATATCCGATGCCATTCAACTCACAAGGCTCATTCACTAACCAATGTGCCTATCCAGAGTTGAACTGATATCTGTTTAACATGCTTATAGCATTACAGATATCTACCTTCGTTCATTTACAATGTAGAAAGACAACAATCTTTCTTGCTATGAACGACACACCACAGAATCAATTTAAGCGACTTGAGATACCTGAACATCCTTTTCTTGTGACCACACAAGACTTTAATTCAAAAGATGTTCCAAGATCTCATAAGTCCTACTTCTGAAACTGTTCGGATAACCATCCTTTATGCCTGATAATATCTCTACACCGTTTCCGAATGTGAAAATACCATCTACATAATGTGCAAGGAAAACCACGCTTCCGCTGACATATAACTGGTACATGAAACTCTCATTCTCGATAGACAATATCGAAATGTCTGTTTCATGACCTCGAAGCTCCTTTAAGTTCATACTTGAACTACATTGGCTTCCCGACATGATACTTTTTACCTTACCGCACATAACTTATCTGATTATTGCATACAGATGTCGTCACCTTTTATCAAGGTACCCGTTTATAAAATACGGATGACGTCATCTATCTTCCAGATATTTAGATTCATATGTGCTGTTATGGTTAAAGAATTCGAATGGGTTTAATAGTTGCAACCAGTGAGAAGGTCTTGTTGTGAAACATACCTTGCTCACTAACCTAGACCTTCGAAAGCCTACTAGGTTACCATTCGGGCATTTCTTTTCCTGTATATCAATCAGTTACTTATAGCTGGTAAGCTATTTGGCAATCACTGATCCTGATACACGACCATAACATTTACTAATTCATTTCTGAATCCATGACTTGACGTCATTAAACTGCATCGTTTGTCTTAACAGCTTCGTTGCACTTTAAGGGATAAGTACGATGTTGTTCGTTAGGTTGGGGACAAGTCCAGAGACCGTTTCCACGAACTAGTACCATTAAGTCGGTTAAGGCAACCTCCCACTGCAACGATGCTCCTTTTTATGCTGTCAGTTATTGGTGCATTAGTTTGTGGTTTACCACCTTGCACGGGTGACCGTGTAATTGGTACCATACCTTCCAACGTATGCTCAATATGCCACGGGGTATTTCTTGATGGATTTGAATTATCTTCTCTAAATCGTTAGAGAACAATCTCACATTTGGATTCATGGTTTCATCCTATACAACTTGCTTGTATCTAGGATATACAAAGCAATCAACTTTTTCGTTTACCCGGAATAGCCCACAAAGCAGTACTAGCTTAAACCTTTCTTCCAAACAATCAGTTTCCTATATCAGCTTAAAGCCGAATTACCCATCATTGCCCTTTTGACAGAGTCAAGGTCTGCTAGGGTATATGGAACTGATTTAGATGACACTAGATTAAGCAAACACACAACTGCTTTTGGCGCTCTTCCCAAAAACAAAAATTTGGCAAAGCTGGCATAACTTATAAACTTTTAAAGAATCTTATTTCGTTTTACCTACACTATCCCAATCGAGGAATAATAGGTGTAGTTAACTGGGATGCAATCCCTTTGCTATGCTAGATACTGTAAAATCATCACTTAAGATACACCATTATGAATGAACCATAATGTTTTTACGGTCTTGTTTAACTTATTCTCTACCTTAGTCTTGAACGCTCTTGATTAAAGCAAGAGACTAAGACTTGTAGTGAACTAGATAAACATATCCAAATCTTAAATGATCACAATATCAATGCCTGTTAAGGTAACTGCGGAAGTAGACTCAAACCAGCAAACTAGAGCAAACACGAAATAATCTATAGAGATACAATCCTTAATTCCATGAATTACTTAAAACTACTTAGACTGATGTAACCGATCTCTATAGAGATTCTTTTAAATTTTACCTTAGAACACTGACAGTTCATGTAATCAAGTAATGAAGAGACAAGAAAACACTGTTATTCATTATGATAGAAAAAACTCTATCTGAATAACTGATAATCCATGACAATAGATGAAAATTGTTTATCAAAACAAAAACAATATCTCTTCAAAAGATCTTGAATTAAAATAGAGTTTTAACATAAACTTAAAGCAAATAACTCCAACAGCTTGAGAACAATCTCTAGCATCTTCCTTGGAGTTGGTAGTCCCGTCATCCTCAAGCCTTATCATCAGCTTGATTCTCTGCATAGCGCAACCAAAAACATGATTAGTATTCACAATAATCACTACTCACTACGAGCAGAAAACTGATACTAGACATGTAAATGATGACGTACCTTGTCCATTGGTGTTAACACCTGGACAATTTGCTTTCCAGTGTCCTATCTTGCCACAGCGGTAACACTTGCCCTTTCCTTTAACTTTCCCAGCCTTTTTCTTTGGAGCATAAACTCCATTGTTCCCACCAGCAGTTTTTTTGTTCTTATTCCTAGCCGTTCTCTTAGGTTTTGCTCGTTTAGAGCAGCAGATCGGCTACCGGAAGAAACCAAAACTGCTTTCTCGGGTTCCATCAGGGACTGTGCTGCCATCAAGTCACTGAGTAACTCATTAAGAGTATACTCCTTCTTGTTCATCACAGCATTCAACCTGAAGTTTTCAAAGGACTTGGGAAGAGAGTTTAGTATGATATCGACTTGGGCTTCCGCGTCAATACCACCACCATGCAACGTTAGTTCATCCATGAGGTGAGTCATGGCAACCACGTGCTCTCTCACTGAACTGCCTTCAGACATTTTCTTACTCACAATCTCCTTCATGAGATTGAATATGACGATTCTGTCCGTCTCCCCTTAAATCGCTGTTAGATTATCCATAATCTCACAAGCCTTATCATAATGCTGATGTTGCAGCTGCAGTACCTTACTCATAGTGGTCTTCATGTAGCATTTCACTACATTATTAGACTTGATCCACTTATTGTAAGACTGCAGCCGCTCGACAGTAGCATCAGCAGCTGGGACTGCCGGACAAGGATCAGTAAGGACAAACTTGTGTTCTTTCGCAACAAGGATATAATCCAAATTACGTTTCCATTCAAGGAAATTCGGACCATTGAGAGGATTTTGAGCGAGGATATTAATGACATTATTCATAGACATAGCTGAAAACAAATAAGCAAATTAAAGTAAGCATATACTACGAACAATTGAAACAAATTTGCATAGTATCCTTTAGATAAAAACAATACAATTTGTTTCCTCCAATTGCCCAAGCTAATTCACTGCATGCTGCCCCAGCAGACGTTTACAACAAACGCTCAACCAGACCAAAATGATCCTTTAATTTCTTAACATGCCAGGTATCTTAAGCAAAAGAAGTTAATATTGGAGATCTTAAGACCATGTTCACCTATCCGGAGCAGGGACATCTCAAAAGAGTTATATTTCAGGCAACATCTAAGCCAAAGTAACCACAATCCTAACTCCGGATGATAAAAAGCGATTTAGCATACGTACTCGACCTATACCGCATGCCCTTTACATCCTTTGTTATCCCACTTAGATTAATCTTAGAGACCAGTGAAAGTTGTCTCAATGCAAGCTGCCCCAGCAGACGTTTGCTCAGAGGCTCCCACTTCTCATCTTAAAATAAGTGTTTTATCTGGAATCCTCATCGCTTTGGAACTGGTGAGGGACCTCTAACGCAAGCTGCCCAAGCAGACATTTACGCTTCAAGATGCCCCACTTCCAATGAGAGGTCGTATTTGTGGAGGTCTAATGATTTTGGTTAGAAAAGAACCAAAATCCAGCTTAGTATTTTAATTCTAAAGGTTTCATGCACACACATTATTTTATGTTCCCATAAATTATGTCACACCCAAAATTCCATCATAAATTAATATGATCCTGGAATTTATAGACATAATTTAAAACATAAAATAAATCACATAAGACATGCTCAAAAATTAAATTGCAACATGATTATAAAAGTAAATAATTAAAGCAAATAGGCATGCTTTCCTATTATTTACTAGTGCACACATAATAAATCACATCAGTACGAGAAATAATTAAATAATCAAATAAAATTTCTCGTGGCCCCTCAGATGCGATTACAACTGAAAAATAATTAAATCTAACTATTACAAGATTTAATTGCAATACAGATCTTCAAACTGGGCCTCCGTTAGACTTGAAATCTGATTTGAATTGAGAAATCAGCATTTGGGCTTCAAATTAGGGTTTCTGGCCCAAAACAAGAACTAAACCCTAATTTTCACACTGCGGGCTGCCTCCGGGCTGAGGAGCCCGATTTCCGGCCGGGGCTGGGAAACCCTAGGGTTTCAGCAAACCCTAGCCGCAACCCCTGTAGCAAACGGCCGCCGCCGCCAGCCCTTTGCTGCGTCACCACCGGAGTTCGCACCCCAGCCATCGTCGCCAGCCGCGCCAGCAGCCCAACCATATCCCGACGCCGTTCCAGCCCAGCCACCTGCGTTACCGGCATCATCCGACGGTCGTGGCTCCGGCAGTCATGCGAGACAGAGATGAACTCAACCGAGGCTGCGCTATCACCATTGCCGGCGTAGATGCGCGTGGCCCTGCCATCGCCCACGACCACCGCCTCCAACATCATCTGCGTCTGGCGAGTTCGACGTATGTCGTCGCACAGCAGCCACAAAAACCGGGCGCGGCCCAGCCACAGGGAGGAGTCCCCGCAGCCGCCACCTGCTGGCCGCGTGTGCCGCGTGCCCGCGCTGCAATAGGAGCGCGGCCCAGCCGCGTAGGAAACCCTTGGGTTTCCTTGCGCCGCCGTCGCTCCTTGTAGTGCCGCCCGTCGCTGACTGTCGCTTCTACGACTGGATCTGGAGCTCGCCGGCCTGCCTACATTGTCCGAAACGTGAGCAGCTGGAAGAGTAAGGCGGGCGCGGCCCCAGCTGCAGGCGTTCTCGCCTGCCGCCGCCACCCGCCGCCGTCCGGATCGACGCCGGCGGCGGCTGCACCCTAGCTGCACCTCCATGTCTGTTTTTCATTCTCTGTTCTTCTGGATCTCAATTTTACAGATAGAAAATGCAAAATAGATCTAGATCTATTACATGATTTTCCCTATTAAATCTAACCACGGATTTTCTCATGGTAAAAAACAGATCCAAAAATGAGAAGGCCACGAGAACAAAAACATCCACGACAATTTAAATCCATCTGTGAACATACATATTTATTTAATAGCAATTCATCCAAGATAGAGCCTAAGAACATGAACCTGACTCTGATACCAATGGTAGGGTTTGAGTCTACGATGGACAACATGAGTTGCCATTAATTAATTTCTTGCCAAGGATCGTTCTTAGGGTACCAGGAATAAATTTCAATTAAACAAATCATGCGATCCTATGCATGCTCCTACAAAATTAATTGCAGAGGATGGATTTAGAGAATACCTGATTTCACCGTTTGATCTACAGATCTAGATCGGAGCCAACAACAATGAAATAGATCTGGATCTGAATCTGAACGCCGACGATAACAGTTGTTCCTACAGATCTGATCTTCTGATCTGTTCCCTTGCTCCTTGGAAATCTGGTGAGGATTATCTGCCAAGTTGGATCCGAGATCTCGAGAAATCGATCAGTTTCTCCCACCGGATCAGCCACGCCGTCGTTCTCTCTCAATATACTGAAAACCCTAATTCTTATTGATCTGATAGAGAGAAGGCCTTTATATAGTGTTTAGGGTTTTGAGAAACCCTAACCCTAATAGGCTTGAGCAGTACATGGGCCAGACCAGGGACTAGATGCAAATAATAAAGTGGGCTCTCTTTATTAATTAATCCTTCCTTGTTCAACCCAGAACATCATAATTAATAAAATATTGTTTTAACCTTCACCACGGTAACAATGCTGACTCGCCCCTTTATTACCACGTTATTAGGAACGGGTTGCACCAAACTAACATGATCCACATATTTAAGGTTTTGGACATTCATTAATTAGTTTGGCTTATGACAATCAGCCACAATTAATTAATCTCTTATTTCCTGAGTAATACCACTCACTCCTTTTCACTTATGCCTGAATTAAATAATTCAACCTGCTGTGTTTAGCATAATGAACCTTGTGAGCTCCTCAGGGAATGTCACCATCCTGAAACGGATATGCTTACCTAAACGTCCAGGCTAAGCAGGCCACACACAAATTGCCAACACCCAAAATACGGGTATAAGAGTACATGTAAGACTCACCACCATGGTAAATCAAAGTGTGGTCAATCTGTGTGTGCCCCTTATCCTTCAGTTAGGTTTAAGATCATAGGAAGTATGTTAGGGATCTGGCTCATTCATATGTCAATGAGAATGGCACATCCCACTGTTGATCCCATCAATACATAACCATGTACCGACACATCAAGTAGCTAGGATAAGCCCACTTATGAACCGATGTGCTGCACCTATCCAGGGACTGTCTCAGCCGTGATACTGTTTATATCTCGCTAGGTCAAACGACTCATATGATCCTCTGTGATCTCCTACACACTATATGATCATCCTTATATGCGAGATAATAGGATATTATGGTTCGTTGTATGTTTGTTTCATCAGACAGCGAGCATTGTTGTGGCAACACATATATGAAGACCAGTGTACAAAACACTTAATCATATATACTTTCAGTATACAATCCCAACATAGGCGAGTGCAACGGCTCACCGAAGGACGGAGGTGTCGATGGGCTGTGCATAGATCGTATGAGGCTTTCAATTAATTAGTTAATTATCTAGACCTTGGGTCTGAAAAGTGGATGTATGATATTAAGATCCAAACTTGCTATAAATCTTGTGTGTTCTTTACTGCTTTACTTACTTTCCTGCTCGGTTTTAGTTTCACAAACTGACTATTAAAACCATCAATACTTGTCCAAGTATTGATGTGTATACTTTATGAAACTGACCTAACAAAGAACAGACCTAAGCTTAAGTCTTATACACATTAAACTGACTATACTCTGTTTATCCGAACAAATGCAAGTGCCTTATTTATTGCTTCCGCTGCATATTCAAACCTTCCCCTGCACATAGTGGTACTCTGATTTCAGGACCAATATCTCTCCACCATAGTATCTCAAAGGGACACACAAGTCTGTGTATAACTCCTACCTTAATTTAGGCTTAGGATTCCATCAAGCCATCAAGATCAAGATACCTTTCATGTTAGATAAAGGACTGGATCTTAACTAAGGTCCTATTAATGCGTAACACATGCACCAACATCCCAAGTAACCAAGATATGCTATTTGTTACTGTGTATGTTGCAGCTTACACCGATAGTTTATCCTTGGAATGTCTCAGCTATTATAAAGTTTATATCTCGCTAGGAGTGTAATACTACACACCGTAAAATCTCTCTATCGATGAGATAAGAGGATAAGAGTGTTTGTGATACATGTTTCTTAATTAAGAAAGGAGATCAACATACAACATTAATGATTCCTAGTATATGTCACGCCCCGATTTAAATAAAGGGTAATTCGTGAGGCGCATCGGGGAGAAATACGTGACATGCATGTTTGGGAAATGAATAATATGACTATAAAGAACAAGAAGCAACCAAACATAGCTTATACGCAAAACACACCTCTCCAAAGAGGGATCGAGGCCCTTCGGATGACAAGATTCATATTTTAATTACATCAAAAGGAAAGCAAATAGATAAGAGTATTGCCGGCAGCAAAATGTTTAAGAGGAAAATACATATGAGGATGCATTCTCCAATTCTAATTATTACAATAGGTGAGGTTTCTTGCTATGCAATCTCGTTCACTTTCTTCACCACCGTCAACCTGCACATTTTAGAAATAATATACAGGGTTGAGTACTTGAAAGTACCCAGTGGACACATGCTCAAAAATATAAGTAAGTGAGTGTCATGCCTTTCATTTACGGCCTCGCATGGGGTTTTATTTAAGGAAAAATCCTCCCATCGTGCAAAAACATTTCAAACATTAACTCGGGATCAATATTCACTTCATTTGTTATACTATCTACAAAATGAGTGTGATTTGGGAGGTGGCCACTTTCACCGGTTACGAAGCACAGTCAAGTTAAGGCGCTACCTTAACAAATCGGCATCAAAGTGCACTAATCACTAACATCTCTTTCAATACACGAACACGATTGTTACAAATAAACATGCACACAACTGTGTGACCTATTCTTCCCTAAGTAGAGATCCTCCAACTTAGAGGACAGATAGATAAGCATAAACATTTAGGCAATGACGTAAGCTTTAGAAGAAAATATGCATTTCAGTTCATCATTTGAGCGTGAAGCTCGAAATCAAAATTGTTATTCATTTGTATTTTATTGAAAATGGTGCCCACCTTAAGTAGGTGCGGTGTGTCCCTTCTATATTAATAAGCTCAATAACTAGTATTTCATAACGCAAGAGCATCTCTTCATAAATTCCATACTCAGATTGCTAAGCATCATAGATATGATACGTGAGCATTTTTGGAAATTCATTGAAATTATTCTTTTATTTTATCTTAGATTCGAGCTTTCGGACTTCCCAACAAGGATTCAAAAATGGCTCAAGTTCTTTAAAAGAACAAAGTGTTCAAGAAAAGACGAGTGAAGAAATAGATTTTTGCATTTAGCAAGGTTCTAGAACCGAAATAATGCTTTCCACAATTTAGGTGGATCAAATATTTCAATGAAGAGATAAATAAGGGTAATGCCAATTTCTTGACAAGTTTATTATGTCAAGCAGGTATGGGGACGAATCAACATTCCAAAGTGAAACAAAATAAGTTTAAGAATTCGGAAATCAAAACAAAGTTCAAAGATCGGTTCACACTTGCATTGAGTTGAATTAATCAAATATTGGGAATAATTTATCAAGGGTAATTCATTAACAAATGATCGAGGGTTGGAAGAAAATGATACGACTTAAAAAGTTGGAGAACAACCAATAGGGAAGAACAAATTGTGTCGACCGACACAAGGGGCATCGATTGATGCGTCTGTTGATGGAAAACAATGTTGAGTGATGCGAATGCTCGAGGGGAAGAGGGCGAATGAAGATATGTTGATCGACACAGGAGGTGTCGGTCGACGGGAAATCTCCGTCGGTGGCCAAAGGACAACATCGAGCGAAATGACGGCTCAATGGATTTGGTTGAAAAAGGCATGTCGACCGACACAGAGTGTGTCGATCGATGCAAATTCTGGCCGGTGTTAGTGGACACGCTTCTATGTAAACCGAAACAAAGGGTTCTCCTTCTTTGGTCGAAAATGCGCAATTTTGTTGATTTGGTTGTCCGAGCTCGTTTTTACCTATTTTAACATGATCTTAAACATCTCAAAAGTCCAAAATTAAAAGGGATAGATTAATAAGGAGATCACAAAGTCCAAAACATCAAAAGTCCGGAATCAGGGTGAGGAGTTCCTCATGCTCTACTCAAATTATAGATACATACATTTAACAAGCTCGGCATAATCCTCTTTAAGCATAGCTCAAAACCAACATGCTCAAGTCTCTCAACTAACATTAACACATTATGATTCATGATAATCATGCTCCAAAACATACATAAATCAACAAAGCAAGGTCTCCAAAATTTAAATTTAAACAAGCTTAGTCTCTAGCTCAAGGATAAACATGTTAGAAAATCTTCCTTCATTTAAAATATCTCTTAAAATAACTTAGTCATGCTCGTCCAACACACCTCAACATTCTCATGCATTTTTTGAAATATGAAGAGCATAAGCTTCAAGGGCAAAGAGGTTGATGTTTTAGGTCACAAGAAGACTCATCCTTGAACTTCTTTGATTTTATTTTCTTCCTTTAAGCCTCTTAGTGGAAAACTCTAGCCTTGAATCTTGGTTTCTCTCATTAGCTCATGGAGGAAAAACAAGAGAAGAAAAATGGTGGTGAGTCTCCAAAAATGACAAGTCTTACGTGATAAACAAGCTTCAAATACTTACCTTCAACCAAGGATCAATTGTAGGGGTCTAGAAGACAACGATCTTGCCGGGAGAAGGTGGATCAAGCCTCCAAAATGAAGAAATTGTGAAGAACTCACTCTCACTCATTCTCTCTCTCACTCTCTCTCTATGTTCGAAAATCAAGATGGCAAAGTGGGGGAAAATGAAGTAATTTCCACATTTATTTCAAATAAAACTTGGTTGCCAAGTTAATAAATTAAAAGAGAATTTAAATAAATTGATAAATAGATTTATCGAAGGGATAATGGTGTTAAAAAGGTATTATATGGTGGACAAATAATTTATTTTGACCATACTACTTATGGTATATGGAATAAAGTGAAAATTACCATTTATGGTAATAAAATATCCTTTGCTTTTTCGAATGTCACGCCATCGGTTACTCGAATGCCAATCACATTAAATTTCTACAAAAACACATTACATGATACGAGTCGATCGTATTTAAGTTGTTTCGATATACTGATAAAAATCCCGATATTTAATACTCCCTCCGTCCCATATTATTAGTCCCAAATAAAAATGGCACAGAAACCAACGTATGTGAGTGTAGTGGAATTAATAATTTATTGGTGAGTGTGAAAAAGTTTGCTATTTTAGGAAACGGGACTAATAAATGGGACAGACAAAAAAGACAAGTGGGACTAATAAAATGGGACAGAGGGAGTAATTCGTAAAACATTTGCTCAAAATTAATTAAATATAATTGCATGGCTTGCATGCAATTATAAACACTCTTATAATAAAATCGGTCATGGATCAATAGAATAATCAATCAGAAAAACATCATATTACAAAGATAAATTCGGGAATTTTACTAAATAAAATGCGGGGTGTTACAGTATATTAACCAATAAACCTTGTACATAATATGTCAATCATAATGCTTTCAGTATATAAATCCATCAATCTCCCACTAATAATCAAAGCATTATGGAAGTGCTTTCCATAGTATAAAGTGTCTAATTTAATCTAGCTATTACATCATCATCTCATGTGGCTGGTTGCAGCCTTAGTCCAAGGTTATGCACATGCATCTCATAGACCTTTTGTGGCAGAGCATTTGTGAATGGATCTGTTAGATTATCCTTTGTATCAATCTTCTCTATTAGCACATCACCCCTTGCCATGATTTCTTGCATGATATGGTACTACCTCTCAATATATTTTGTTGCTATGTAAGTTCGTGGTTCCTTTGTGTTCGCCACAACACTAGAGTTATCACAATACACCGTGATAATCTTAGAAAACTTAGGAATCATGTCCAACTTCATAAGGTAGTTTTGAAACCATACTACTTCTTTCGAAGCTTCAGAAGCTGCCACATATTTTGCTTCCTTGGTGGAGTCCGCTATGCACTTCTGCTTTCCACTCCTCCATGGTATGGCCCCACCACCCAATGTAAACATATAGCCAGAGGAAGACTTCTTTTCATCCTGGTCTACCCGGAAATCCCAATTTGTATAACCCACAGGGCACAATTCTTCGCACTGATAGACGAGACAATAGTTGCACATAAAAAAGTGAAAGCCAAACTTGATAGTCTGATCGAAGAAATAGATCAATAGAAGAAGGAGACATGTCTCAACTACATCACATCAATGCCAATATTAAAGAGACATTTCCTCTCCATCCACTAGTTACATTCCTAGCCCCTAATGAAGAAATCATTTACCGTAATGTTGCAGGCTACAAAATAGAAAGAAGAGTGAGCTATCCACATACACAAAACATAGAAAGGCCATTTTCATGGATCCTACACTCCCATCACATCTTTACTAACTTACCTTGTTTATCCAACCATTATTACATAATAAATGTTTGTGTCTGCGCTTGAGTGTGGGAAATCACAACAATGAACCTAAGAAATTATCTCACACGTTTTATTTTGTATGACAGTGAAATATATTATTAGAATAAGTAAATTTATCATTTGAACTAATTATAACTACATCATCTAAAATACATCATTGCTAACGTTAAATACACCATCTAAATACATTATTTCATAATAACATCGTTTCAATAGAAAATTTGTGATTTATATGTCTGGCAAATCATATCAATAAAAGTGAGAGTTACATAGGAGTTTTAGTCAATAATGAAATGATATAAATAAAGTTTACAATGGTAAAGAATGAATTTGAATCCTTAAATAGATCAATAGTTGAGATAATGCCTAGTTATGAGAAAATAAACGTAAAACAAAAGCACAATCGAATTTAAGTATAAAAACATTTACCAAGGGTTTATAAAATTGTGAATAAATTTTAATATGGATCACTAATTTAGGGATGCCGAAGTGCGGACTCACAAGAGGAGTTCGTGCCAATGAGGTTTGTTGGACACGATATTGATGATGTTGTAAAAAGGAATTTTGCATTCTTACCATTTCGATTGAGCAGATGGAGATTCCCCAACTAAAATCTCAGACAAAAGGCTGTTGATACAACTTTAGCGAACCTATTATTTTGATTTGATGTGAGTTTGTTTGATGACATGAGGACTAAAGATGTATCCATCAAATGATGAAGATGGGCTACCCATATATGCTAAACATAAAATGGCCATTTTCATGGATTCCATATTCCCATCACATCTTTACTAACTTACATTGTTTATCCAAACATTATTATATAATAAATGTATGTGTCTATGATAGAGTGGGGGAAATCACAACAATGAACCTAGGATATTATCTCACAAACCTTATTTTGTATGACAGTGAAATATATTATTAAAATAAGTAAATTTATCATTTGAACTAACTCTAACTACATAATCTAAAATACATAATTCCTAATGGTAAATACACCATCTAAATACATAATTTCAAAATAACATTGTTTCAATAGAAAAATTTGTATTTATATGAATCGTATGGAAAATCTTAACAATAACAGTGAGAGTTGCATTAGAGTTTTTGTCGACAATTGTTGGTCCCAAAATCAAAAAAATAATATATGCAGCAGAAGTTAAATAATCTCACACTTGTACTGAAAACTGACTTGAATAAATTTTCAGATTAGTCAAAAAAACTCGGTTTAGTCTTAGGTAAATTTTATGTTCATGTTTCAGAGTATACACTTCAATACCTAGGCCAAGTATTGAAAGTTTCAAATAAGCAATCTAAAGTAAATCAGAAATTTAGAGAAAATTCTAAATAACTCAGGATATTATAGTGGTTCAGAAACAAAATCCTACGTCCACTCTTCTGAACTTAATCGGGAATCCACTAAGTTTCAGATTCACAAGCCTTCTACGAACTATGGTTAGCCTGTCGAAAACCTCCATCCTTCGATCTACTGATATCACTCGCCCAGAAACTCCTTCTTCAGGTTGAAGTGAAGATACACCCTGCAACCTTCAAACTGGATAGTTGGATGTTTTCTTGTTCTTCCCAAAACTCAGGTTTGTTGGCAACGCTCGTGATAATTAGATTCCCAGAGTAGGAAACTCACTGCTATGAATATTACTATGAAAATTAATATTCACCAAATAAAAGCTTCAACTTAGAGCTTGAGCTTCGTGCTCTAAGACAAATGCACGAATAAGATTAACTTAAGTTAGAAACTTAAGTCTTGTGTACAAAGGACACGGAATATGAGAGATCTTTGAGTAGAAAGTTTAGCAGAGTGTCAGCTTTTCTTTTCTTGAGAGTTTGTAACCTTTTCCTTTGTAAGCATCGAGCTATTTATAGGTGTTGGGACAACAATTCAAATTTCTACCCATTAAAAACGTTAATCTAGTCATTAGAGACAGAGATTGGGTTGTCCAATCATGGTCATTCTTCCTGCTCTGCTCTACCGTCTGCTTTTTCTTTTGGCAGTGTACTTTCAACATACTTTTTTCAAACTAAGTTCAGTCCGCAGAATCTAAGTTTGAGTTTCCTCGTACTGAATTTTTGACTTTATTTTGAGACATCTCTAGTGTGACTTTGAAAACCTTGTAAATCACGTTTTCTTAGAATATTGAAACTGAAAACTGACATTTCTGAAGTCAGTTTAAGTTTCCATCTTTCTTCAGGAAAAACTCAGGTTCCATAAACTGAGTTTCTGTCCATACTAAGTTTCAAGCATGGAACCTTTGTCTTCAGTACTTCAAGTTTCTTAGGTTCTTCACCTTAATGTTCATAAACTTTGTTCTTGACATATTGATCTTTCGTCTTCTTGAATTCCATCATCATAAACCCAGTTTCTAATAGCTCGCTCGATCTAAGTTTTTAGTCTATTACAACTTGATCAATCCTGTACAAGGATTACATTTAGATACACTAGAGACTTAACACTAAGGTAAGTTTTGACACATCAAAACATTAAATTAGGGAGTGAACTGAAACTCAGTTTCTAACAACAATGAATTGTTATAAATAGAGTTTACAATGATATAGAATGAAATTGATTCCTTAAATAAATCAATAATTGAGATAATATTAATTATGAAAAAAAAATAAATATAAAACTAATGCACAATCTAATTTAATTATAGAAACATATACCAATGAAAAATGTGAATAAATTTTTGGATCACTAATTTAGGGATGCCGAAGTGCGGAATCACAAGAGGAGTTCATGCTGGTGAAGCTTGTTGGCCACAAAATTGATGATGTTCCAAGAAAGAATTTCGCATTCCTACCGTTTGGATTGAGCAAATGGAGATGCCCCAACTAAAATTTTGGTCTAAACGCTGTTGAGACAACTTTAGCAAATCTATTGCGTTGAATTGATGTGAGACTGTTTAATGGCATGAGGACTGAAGATGTATCCATCAAAAGAAGAACATGGGTTACCCACATACGCTCAACATAGAATGGCCATTTTCATGGATTCCACATTCCCATCACATCTTTACTATAACTTACATTGTTTATCCAACCATTATTATATGATAAATGTGGCGCTTGAGTGGGGGAAATCACAACAACGAACCTAATATCTCACAAACCTTATTTTGTATGACAATGAAATATATTATTAAAATAAGAAAATTTATCATTTGAATAAACTCTAACTACATCATTACTAACGTTAAATACACCATCTAGATAAATAATTTCATAATAACTTTGTTTCAATAAAAATAAATTTGTTATTTT
>JAPKLW010000141.1:623789-664092 GCA_026898455.1 Plectranthus barbatus
GATAATACTAATTATGAAAAAAATAAACGTAAAAGAAAAGTACAATCGAATTCAAGTATAAAAATATATATCAAGAATTTCTAATATTGTGAATAAATTTTAATATGGATCACTAATTTAGGGACGCAGAAGTGCTGACTCACAAGAGGAGTTTTTACCGGTGAGGTTTGTTGGACACGAAATTGATGATGTTGCAAGATGGAATTTCACATTCCTATAATTTGGATTGAGTAGATGGATATGCCCAAATAAAATCTAGGACTAAAGGCTGTTGAGACAACTTTAACGAATCTATTACGTAGATTTGATGCGAGATAGTTTGATGGAATGAGGACTGAATATGTATCCATCAATAGAAGAATATGGGCTACTCACATACGCTAAACATGGAATGGCCAATTTCATGGATTCCACATTTCCATCACATCTTTACCAACTTACTTTTTTTATTCAACCATTATTATATAATAAATATTTGTGTCTGCGCTAGAGTGGGGAAATCAAAACTACGATTTTAAAATATTATCTCACAAACCTATTTTTGTATGATAGTGAAATATATTATTAAAATAAGTAAATTTATCATTTGAATTAACTCTAACTACATCATTTAAAATACATCATTACTAACGTTAAATACACCATCTAAATATATAATTTCATAATAACATCGTTTCAATAGCAAAATTTGTTATTTATATGAACTGTCACACAAAATTATATCAATAACAATGAGAGTTGAATAAGAGTTTTTGTCGACAATGAAATGTTATACATAAAGTTTAAAATAATAAAGAATGGATTTGAATCCTTAAATAGATCAATAATTGAGATAGTACTAATTATGAAAAAATTAAACATAAAACAAAAGTACAATCAAATTTAAATTCAACAACATGTACCAAGGATTTACAAAATTGTGAATAAATTTTGATATGGATCACTAATTTAGGGACGCCGAAGTCTAGACTCACAAGAGGAGTTCGTGCCGGTGAGGTTTGTTGGCCACGAAATTGATGATGTTGCAAGAAGAAATTTAGCATTTCTACTATTTGGATTGAGTAGATGGAGATGCCCCAACTAAAATCTCGAACTAAAGGATGTTGAGACAAATTTAGCGAATCTATTGCGTTGATTAACTTGTTGTGGGATTGTTTGATGGCATGAGAACTAAAGATGTATCCATCAAAAGAAGAATATGGGCTACCCACATATGCGAAACATAGAATGACCATTTTGAAGGATTCCACATTCCCATCACATCTTTACTAACTTAAGATATTATCTCACAAACCATATTTTGTATTACACTGAAATATATTATTAAAATAAGAAAATTTATCATTTAAATTAACTCTAACTTCATCATCTAAAATACATAATTACTAACTTTATATACACCATCTAAATACATAATTTCATAATAACATCTCTTCAATAGCAAAATTTGTCAATAATGAAATGTTATAATTAAAGTTTACAATGATAAAGAATGAATTTGAATCCTTAAATAGATCAATAATTGATGTAATACTAATTATGAAGAAAATGAATGTAAAACAAAAGCACAATCAAATTTAAGTATAAAAATATATACCAAGGATTTATTAAATTGTGAATAAATTTTAATATGGATCACTAATTTGGATGTGCATGAAGTGTATGAATATATTTCTAATTAACACAAAAAATACTCTTTAGCACTGAATTCACGTACAATATTGTGTGATTTTATTATAAAAGTTCACCATCGAATTTACCAATTAACAAATGGAATATAACTGGATTTGTAAATGATTATTTTTTTAGATAAAATTTAATTGTATTTTTTTTGCTCTAAAGTGTAATTTATAAGTTAAAAAAAAATAGAATAATGCTAGTCTATATGGAACAATATTTGGAGAATTAATTTGATATTGAAAGTTATGTGAAATCTTTTATTAGATATTAAAGATTTCTTACCCAACAATTAAGCAGATTAATTGGTTCTATCATACTATCTCATTCTGATTAAAAATTGAATTTCTTTCTTTTATTTTTTTATCATCCAATTCAAGTTTTAGCATTTTTTATTTGAAATAAGTATTGGATCCGAAAAATCGGGTTCTTTTTTTAATGTCAATTGTTTCTATAATAATGTTATGTTGAAAAATCATTATAACTATTTCAATTTAAAAACATTACAACTGAAATTATTATTGTGTATATTTTCTTTAATAGCTCAATTTGTATAATGATGCCCATCTTCATGTATCTTCAATTTGAATTTTTATTTATTGCTAAATTATTATTGATTATATATTTTTACATAATATAACATAAATTCTTAAAAATACTAAGATGGAAGAATAATCTTGGGGATCATCGAATTGAGTCGAGATAATAGTATTTTCCTAAAGTTTGATTGTTTTATTATCTAGTGAATTTCGAAAATTTTTGTCGAATATTTTGGGTTTAGATTATAATAAATAATTTATTATTTTTTGAAAGAAAAAAAATTTTTATTTGAAAAAAATATCAAATGTACTCAAATTCAAGTCTCTTTTTTACTTACAAAGATTAATAAAACCTATTATTCTTAAATTATGAAAATATTAATTTATTAAGTTAATAATTTTATAAGTCATGCTAGTATTTTCTAACAACTTGAATACTGTAGAGTTAATCTGAATATAACTCGAGTAAGTAGTTCGAGTTGGTCAAAGGAAACTGGTTTGAGGAAGTGGTTCGAGTGGGTCGAAGGAGACTCGTTCGAGTAAGTGGTTCAAGCACATGTATGTCGAGGAACTCGAGGAGGTGTTTGGGTTGGATAGATATGGAAATGATATGATGTATGTCTTGTTTCTTCATTGGACGAGATCTATCCTTATATGTATTGGATTTAGATAGGAATTAATCTATGACAGATAGATTAGGATTTGAATATCCTTATCTTATCTAGATTTATATTCCATATGTGTCTAGAAATCTCTTAGATTAAGTTTCCCAGCTCCCCATCAATGTAATTTGTTGCATACTTTGTATTTTCTCCACCATAATGAAATAATCACTGTTGGGAATTAATTGCGTTTTCCTCCCTTAGGATCAACATTGTAAAACTTTTGTTGAATCAAAGCTTATTTAGTTGGTCAATCATTGCTGAATTTTAGCATAGTCTAGCAACTCCAATGTAATGTCTTGTTTAGGAAAAATATCGAGTTGTAATAGATTAGGAAGTTCTTGAGAAGACTGCTGAAGGATTCAACAGATGTAATAAAGAATAACAAGTTCAAGCAACTTCGGAATGCTAGAAGTATTCTCAGCAGATGGTAGCTGCTAGAGATATCAACAAATGAAAATGACTGCTAGAGACACTAGCGGTCAAGTGCTAAGAAGTATGATTGTTAAGGCGTTAGCAATCACATGCTAAAGGAAGAGATTGCTAAGGACAAGTGGTCAACAGTCGGAAGCAAGTCATAGCTGAAGGAGTCAGCATTCGCTAGCATTCTAGCAGATTGCTAAGTAGTAGCAATCAGCAGATAAAGACTTAAGTGCTAAAGACGCATCTGCTGAAGGAGTTAGTAGATTGAAGAGCAGACTGCTAGAAGAGCCTAGCAATCAAAAGGCTTAGCAGAGTACTCCCAGCATTTTCCGATATAATGCTTAGCAGGAGATACTCAGCAAATACTTGCGAAAGACGCCCGTTCTGACAGAAAGTACAACCAAGGACAAAAGCATTACCCGAACTAGGTAAAAAGGCACTGTACACGCCAGAAAGGACGAAAAAGCAAGTTGCTCTCTTGGACGAAGAAGCCATTGTGTCTAATGGGTATGGAGATTCAATGTTTGAATCTCCAGATATAAAAGACAAGTCCAAACAGAGAGAAGACAACAACTCGAACAACTACTCAACTCTCGAATCAACTCGCACACTTACAAAGCGAACCAAAAAGGATTCCTTCGACAAACAAACGCTAACTTTCAAAAGAGAGTAGTCAAAAAGTTGAGAGCTCACATCTGAGAATATTCAAAGCTGTCAACAACCGCCGTAGTGTTCCCATTCAATATCTGACACTACATTGACGAGATTCCTTGACTTAGCTCAAGTATTTTCAATCATTGGGATACTTTCCAAATCAGGAAGCATCCAGCAATCATTTCTGGAAAGAATTGACTCCAATGGGCATTAGCCGCAAATCAGACAGAGTTTGGAGAAAACTATAAAACCTCCATTCCAGCGAAGGACAAGTTTTACGAAGGTGCGCCCTTGACTTGGTCGGAGCTGCTGCTGCTAAGAGATTGGAGGATCGGAGGATAGCTTTATAGTGGCTAGGTCGAAAGCTCACTACCTACTACAAGTGAACGGCGATTCCTTGTACTCCATATATCTTTTTATTGGATCGAACCACTATTAACATTGCGTGTTCTTTACTATTTTACTGGGTTCTGTTCATCGATTTGAAACCTAGCAACCCAAGTTGCTAGAGTATACTTGAAGAAAACCCTAAGTACGGTTCCGAGCTCAAACATTTAACAAGAACTTAAGTACAAGATAATACTTAGACTTCCGCTGCATTCGTGTGTGTTTCTTGTTTGATACTCACCACGACGACTCTGATTAGGGACCAACAAGTGGTATCAGAGCGGTAGGTCGTAAGACTTGCTGCTTCTAAGTTGCTTCGACCAAATCTATATTTATTCCTTGCACTATACTTTGTTCTTTTGTGTCTCTAGCTCAGGAACTTCAAGATTATAATGATGAATCATACCTTGTCCAATTATTCGAAGGAGAAGTTTAATTCGTGGCAGAAGATGGCCACCATCCAGTTGCAAAGCATACATTCGGAGATGGCGGATGTTCTTGCGAAAGGTCCAATCAAAATTATGAAAGCTAACACTTTTGTAGGACCAGCTGCTGATGGACAACCGAGACCTCAAATGGTCGTGAAGCTGTTTGATGAATACACGGTTGAAAATAAGAAGAAAGCTCAGTTGGAACACTTAGCGAAGAAGCTAATCCTGGATTCTTTGTCGCCGTTGATGGCAGATAAAGCTTTGGATTTTGATACGGCCAAGCAAATGTGGGATTACATTTGTGAATCTTCCCAGGAGACCGACCAGATGAAGTGCAACAAGCTACAGGTAGCTGTTGATAAATATGAATCTTTCTCCATTATTGCAGGAGAATCTATCCAAGCTACGGAAGAGAGATTCAACACCATTGTCGGAGAACTCCGGAATCTAGGAAAGACGTACGATAATGGCGAGATGAATAACAAGAGCATCTCGAAGCTCTTTCCATGGGAGGATTGGTTCGTGATGATGACGAGCTTGAGCGAAAAGGACCTTAGCCAAATGACCACATCTGAGGTATTTGCTCAACTCAAAACTCATGAATTCATTACAAAACAATCAAAGAAGAACGAAGTCATTGCTGCGAAGACTTTGTCATCTGCTGTACCCCCGGAGGATCTAGCATTCTTTGTGAAAAGAGATGTATCCAAATGGAAGACGAAGAAGCCCTTTCGTCCACATGACAGATCAGCTTCTGCTTCTCCAGCAAAGGAAGTAGCTCCATCCTCCAGCATGCAGCCTGAGGATCTGGAGATAAGTGAGCTCGAAGAGCAAATGCAAAAGCTTCAGAAGTTGATGCTGGAAGCTAAAGCTGAGAAAGAAGCCAAGGAAGCTTAAGCATATATCATCATCCTCTTGTTCCACAGAGAGAAAGCCCAGGACATGCTTCGAGTGTAATTCTCTAGATCATCTCAAGCATGAATGCCCAAGAGTAAGCCAGGAAGAAAGAGAGCACCTCAAACAAAGGTTTGAGAGAAGAGTTGTCCAGGCGGTCACAGAGCATTGCTGAACAGGACCGAGGTGCTAGACGTTCCTGATAATGAAGAGGCATATTACACTTCTGAGGAAGATAATGAGGAAGCTCTGCTGGTCTTGATGGCCGATATTGTTGAGGATCAATTTTATGATGCTGATGCTAAATAGAGTGCTGAATCGGCTGTAGCAGTCGATGCGAATGAGGTACCATCTACTAGCACTTCTAGCTTAGCAATCATGCGTGAATTGGAGGAATCTTTTCTAGATTTTGAGGATGATTATCTCACGAAGCTTTCTATCGAATTTTCAAAGATGTATGAAATCAAGAATGCTATCATTGGAGAGAACACCTCACTCAAATTAAAAGCTACATCTTTGACCGAGGAAGTCGAAAGACTAAGGTCCGAAAGTGAGGATTTTTCAAAACTTAAAGCTGAGTTCTCCAAGCTCTTTAAAAATTTTCAAATTCTTGAAAATGAGAATCTCACTTTAAAAAGCAGAACGAAAGAGGAATGTATATGTGCCTATACATCCAGCAAGGAAGTTCTTAGTGCTATTGTAAGCCAACAAAGGAAACATTCTGATAAATCAGGATTGGGCCTTGGTATGAAGCAAAATTCTCTATGGGTGCCTTGAACAAGAATGCTGAATTTTCTAAGAAGAGAAAGATATCATTCGTTTCTGCTGGAAAATTGAATGATGATAAAGGA
This sequence comes from Plectranthus barbatus, assembly GCA_026898455.1. Classification (NCBI taxonomy): domain Eukaryota; kingdom Viridiplantae; phylum Streptophyta; class Magnoliopsida; order Lamiales; family Lamiaceae; genus Plectranthus; species Plectranthus barbatus. Next base: position 630,308 of record JAPKLW010000141.1, read on the forward strand.
AAGGATAAGGTTAATGCTGAGTCATCATCTGCTAGGCAGACAGATTGGCGTAGCAAGCATGCCTCTGCTGGACCTCAGAAGAATACTCAGAAGATGCCTGCTAGGCATAATAATGCTAGATCTCAGCAGGATACCCCGAGAGTGCCTGCTAAGCATACATCTGTTGGATCTAAGCATAGTACCCAGAAGGTGTCTGGTAGATCACACTCAGCAGTGCCAAGGAGGAATGTTGAGCATAATATTTAAAATGCTAAATAGCATATCCTTCCTTCACTAAGGGCAAGCAGGTTCAATACCATGCTGTAAGACCGTCGTACATGCAGTACACACCACATAGGAGGAACACCTATGTGAGGCCTGAGTTGAAATCATTTCCTTTTCAAAGGACAAGGGATGCTAAACATACTACTCCACCTGGATCTAATCATGTAAAGCATGCTTATCCAAAGGTCGAGAAGGGATCCAAGAGTGATGTAAAGATGAAAGTCTTGAAAATCACCAAGATGTGGGTTCCAAAAGGAACAATGATTCATGCTAATCCTGCATGACCTGATGCTAAGCGGGTACCTAAACAAAATTGTTTATTGTTTTGCACGGACATGATCCAAGTGTGAAGACATCAAGAATGTCAAATGAGTGGATCCTAGATAGCGGATGTTCAACGCACATGACGGGGGATGAAGAATTGTTCTCAGACATTCAAAGAATCTATGGCCCCACAGTTGTGTTCGGTGACAACAACAAAGGCAGAGTAATTGGGAGAGGATGCATAGAGCGAAATGGACTAAGGATTATCAATGTCGCGCTCGTATCCAATCTCAAGCACAACCTGCTAAGTATTAGCCAGCTATGCAAAAATGGGTATATCGTTTCTTTCGTTAATACTGGTTCCTCTATTGCTGACAATGCTACAGGTGAAGTAAAGCTTTGAGGCATCCAAAAGGGTGGCCTATATATTGTTGATTGGCAAAGTGGCCAGGAACATTCTTGTTTTGTAGCATTGGACAGGGAAGAAACCAATTGGCTATGGCATAAGATGTTGACCCACCTGAATTTCAAGACAATCAACCACCTAGCCAAGCACAAGCTTGTTGAAGGATTGCCTACTGAGACTTTCATAAAGGAAGGTGTGTGCAAAGCTTGCCAGCAAGGGAAGCAAACCAAGGCATCTTTCAGATGAAACCCGGAGAAGGCCACCTCAGAAAGAATCCTAGAGCTTTTGCACATAGATTTATTTGGCCCAGTCACTCCAGCTACTGTTAGTAAAAAGGTTTATACACTTGTGGTTGTTGATGACTTTTCCAGGTACATGTGGGTTCGTTTGCTGAGAACCAAAGACGAAGTCAAGCTCATTCTTCCAGAGCTAATCCTCAAGGAGAAAAATAGCAAAGAAGTCACCGTCAAGAGGATTAGATCGGACAATGGAACCGTGTTTTGCTATGGGATTTTGATGGATTTTTGCGCCGAAGCTGGTATCGGGCATGAGAAATCCACTGCCATGACCCCCCAGCAGAACGGTCTAGCAGAGAGAAGGAATCGAACATTGAAGGAAGTTGTGCGGTCAATGCTTGCTGATTCCGGTGTAAGTGGAAAGTACTGGGGCGAAGCAGTCATGACAGATTGCTATACACAAAATAGGAGTGCAATCAGTGGCAGATTCAATAAAACTCCTTATGAAGTGTACAATGGTCGTAAGCCTTCTATTACTCATCTACGTGCTTTTGGTTCGACATGTTGTATTCATAACAGTGGGAAGTCGAAGCTTTACACTTTTTCTCCTATGTCAGATGAAGGAGTGTTCCTGGGATATGGACACCTATCTTACAAGGGTTATAGAGTGTTAAACAAGACGACTCAAGTTGTGGAAATAACATGCAATGCTATTTTTGATGAGTCTTTCACTCTATCTTAGTGCGCAGAGTTATAAGAGAGGAAGCAGATAGCAATCATGAGACTAATGATGTCAATGATCAATTCATCTTGAATTCTTTTGAAATTACGAGGATTGATTCGACTAAGTCTATGAGTGATTGTAACCCAATCCAGATGCACTCAGCAGGAGAACAGACTGTTGATCGGGCCGATGATGCTAATGATCATGTTGAGGCCACCCCACCAATTTATCTCAATGATAATTTGGATATTCTGGAACCGCTTGAAGAAGAAGAAATTCCAGATCGAGGACGCGTTGCTGAAGCAGGACTGGACGCTGCTGAAGACTTTGTCAAAGACGATGCTGTGATCCCAGCTGCTGAAGTTCCAGCTGCTGAAGTCCAGGATGCTGATGTTCCTGTTGCTGAGGTACCGAATGCTGAGCCAGAAGTGATTGTTGAGGAGAATGTTCTAGCAGAGAACAATTCTGCAGTCGAAGCTAGCGATGCTACACCAACAATCAACAACCAGAGACTAAGATGACTACACGATCATCCTTTAGATGCTATTCTTGATGATGTCAATGATCCTGTAAGAACGCGTCAAGGCAATGTGATGCTAGCTTGTTATATATTGCATGAGGAGCCTACGAAGGTTGAGAACGTTTTACGATCTCTAGATTGGGTGAATGCAATACAAGAGGAGCTTGTCGAGTTCACGTGCAATCACGTTTGGGATTTGGTGGACAGACCCAAACACCAGAGTGTTATAGGAACCAAATGGGTGTTCAAGAACAAGAAGGACGAGTTGGGAATAGTCATTTGGAATAAAGCTCGTCTCGTAGAAAAGGGCTATAGACAATGCGAAGGAATAGATTATGATGAGACATTTGCTTCAGTCGCTCGATTGGAAGCAATAAGAATATTCCTAGCATATGCAGCACATCATGAATTCTCTATGATGCAGATGGATGTGAACAGCGCCTTCCTTAATGGTGAGCTCAAGGAGGAAGTGTACGTTGAGCAACCTTCAGGCTTCGAACTAGGAAATCAAGTTTATAGGCTCAAGAAAGCCTCATATGCTTTGAAGCAAGCACCGAGGGCATGGTATGGAACCTTGTCCAAATTTCTTCTGGATAATGGCTTCAAGAAGGGGAAGATTGACCAGACCCTCTTTCGCATTAATTACGAAGGAAGCATAACGCTCATACAGATATATGTCGATGACATTATCTTTGGATCGAAGTATTCAAACTTGTGCGACAAGTTTTTGAAGCTTATGACGAGTATTTTTCAGATGAGTATGATGGGCAAGATGTCGTATTTTCTAGGACTTCAAGTTCAACAATCGAGTGACGGGATTTTTATTCACCAAAGCGAGTACACTCACGACCTGATTCCTAAGTATTGTCCAAAAAAGACAAAGAGTTTGAGGATTCCAATCAGCACGAGTTGCCAGATCTTCATTGATGATAGAGGAGAACCTGTGAATCCCACACTCTATCGAGGTATCATTGGACGCTTGCTTTACTTAACAACTAGAAGACCCAATATTTCTTATTCTGTCGGTGTATGCGTGAGATATCAGGCAAATCCAAAGAAGTCACACTGGGATGTTGCTAAGAGGATTATCCGATACCTCAAATGTACCGAAGGTCTAGGAATTTGGTATCCAAGGTGCGATGGGCTAGCACTGAGTGGTTATTCTGATTCAGACTTCGAGGGATGTAAGATTCATCGGAAGAGCACCAGCGGGACATGCCAATTTCTTGGACATAAGCTAATCAATTGGTTTAGCAAGAAGCAGCGCTCAGTGGCTACGTCTACTACTGAAGCTGAATACGTAGAAGCCGCTAGTTGTTGTTCTCAAGTCTTGTGGATTCGGCAGTAATTGCTAGATTATGACATTTCTTCTGAATGTGTGCCGATCTACTGTGACAACAATAATGCTAAGTGCATAACGAAGAACCCTGTTCATCATTCAAGAACGAAGCATATTGATATCCGACATCATTTTATCCAAGATCATCAGGAGAAGAAGGATATTGATATTCAATATATATGCACTGAAGATCAGCTAGCAGATATCTTCACCAAGCCGCTTGCTGAGGCTCGTTTCAAAGAGTTATGTCTAAAATTAGGCCTCATGGAGCTAGAAGATGCTGTGGATGAATGAGTATTAAGTTCTCATTCTTTCTGGATTTTTGTTTTCTTGAAGAAGGCAGAGAGAAATGTATCCTAGCTTATGTTTTATGTTGCTGACTCTGTTGCTGAATTTTGTTTGCTAAGCATTTTGGTTGCTGAGTCCAAGCTCTCATCATTTCCTTGATATGCTAAGTTTATTGCAACAAATAATTTCGACGCTCACTAGAAGTCGGGTGTTAAGTCCAAGCTCTCAGCATTTCTTCGGGATGCTATGTTATTATTATGCAAATTTCATCAAAGTGATTCAGACATCTACTAGAAGGTGAATGCTGAGTCCAAGCTCTCATCAGTTCCTAAGTATTATACTAGAAAGTGGTACAGACGGTTGATGAGGAATATTTGCTCAGCCCAAGCTCTTAGTAGACAAAATGTGAATGTTGTGCTATAAGCATTACGATTGGTGCCAGCTACTGATGAGGTGGATACCAAATTTTGGATGCTAGATGATGTGGATGCTAGGATTCGGGTGCTGAATCCTAGTCCAGACTTAATGTTGCTTGAGAGGCATGCACCGGAGTTTACCAACATTGCATCGAAGGACGATGTTGATGAAAAGATCCCCTACTCCCGTCTGGTTTCTCTGGCCAAGAAGAAAGAACAATCTGGGTTATCGAAAGCCAAGAGGCGCGCGGCGCAGGTGTTGAAGGATAGGATTCTGTTCACTCCTCTTGCTGCGGTATAGTTTCCAGAATGGGTGATGAACACCCTGGTGCAGGCGCAGGTAATCCAGTATCTATCTGCCTAGCCTATGAAATTCTGACCACATATGGTCTAGGAATTCTATGTGAGGGCTGTGTTTGATGAGCGTCACACGTTCTTCACAACCTCTGTGTTTGGGACCCTCATCAAGGTATCCGCTGCTGCCCTTGTAGAGACATTTGGGCTTCGCAATTCGGGCGAATGTGTCTCCACGTATAAGGTGGTTAATACCGAGGAGATGAAGGCTCGGTGGGATGAGTGGAAAAGACCTAAGGTGTAGGAGGACCCGACACATCCTTGGAAGGTAGCCACTCCGATACATCATTTCAAGGAGGACAATAGAACCCTTGCTGAGCTCGTAATAAAGATGTTTCAATGCGATGCGGGATCGTATTCGGAACTTTCTACCAAGAAGTATGCCGTGGTGATGACATTAGTAGATGGGTTCAATGGGAACTGGGCGCAATTCTTTTTTGAGCGGTGGTTGGACCACGCTAAAAAGAATTTGAAGATGAAGGAAGAAGGAACCTTCATGTCCAATGTTAATTTTGGACTGAAGATTTGCAAGTTCCTTGAGACAATCATTCCAAAGGAGGAACTCAACAAAGGTAAGGCCTTCCTGACTACTGATTACATTCCCCTGTGGAAGAAATAGCCGAGCCCAGCACAACACAGCCAACCCTAGCAGCCAAGACACCCTCTTCTGGTGAAATGCTGCTACAACAAATTTCTCCACTATCTGCTGAGGAGATTGCTAATCTCCAGAAAGCTGCTAAGACACAGCAGTGCTTTCTGCACTTAGAGGAGATAGAGAAGCTAGGAGATCTGCCGGTCGAGCAGATTGAAGAAATAATGAAGAAGAAGTAAGCCGAACTACAAGTTCCAACCTTGGATCAGATTGTTGTGCCAATTCCCAAGAGGAAAAGATCAGAGGTTGCTTCTCCTGAGATGAAGAAGACGCGTAGATGTCTTGTTAAGACTGCTAAACAAAAGGAAGCTGAGAAGAAAGCAGCGGAGAAGGAGGCTGGTAAGAAGAAAGCTGCTCAGACTCCTCTCTCTGAAAAATCTCTGGATGAAAGGTTGAAAGGAATAAGGAAGAGGAAAGCTGAGTAGAAAGAGCACGAAATAAATAAGCGTAAGAAGAAAATGAAGAGGCTTACTTTCGAAGCCAGAGACAGAAATTTTGAGCAAGCTAAGCAGCGTGCTGAGGAACAAGCTGCTAAGAAAGCGGTTGCTGATCATCAAGCAGCCGAGAAAGCTGCTGCATTGATAGCAAAGGCAGCTGAGGATGTACAACCACAAGCAGTTGAAGCTGTCAAGAAAGGGAAAGAGAAGGTGGTTCCTAAAGTCCCCACCCCAACCCCCGTAGCTGAGAAGATCGTGCTAGAGGAGGAGGCTCTAACCGATAAAGATTTTGACAATATGATGGAAAGTGGAGCTTTTGATGCTCCGGATCATCCTCATGGCAAATGAGGAGTTTTATTCAAGGAGCCTGCTGTAGAACAAGCAGATGAGAGCAGTGATGAAGAGGTTATTTTCGAGGAAGCCTCTGGATCAGGAAGAAATACTGAGGCAGGTGCTAGCAGCACAGGAGGTGCTGAAGTAAATGCTGAGGACGCATTCACTGTTGCTGAAGGGACAGGTGATGAGCCAGTGGCTAGCACTTCTGGAAGAGAAGAAGGAGCGGATGCTGAAGCCAGGCCAGAAGTGGTTGTTGAACAAGATTCAACATTCTTAGCCTCGTGCTTTTCGGAATCAGACTCTGATGGAGAATCTGCCGACGTTTTTGATGCCAAGTTGCTAAGAAAGATTCAAACGTCGGACAACGAAACTCTCCGAGTTCCTTTCAGAGGACTCCCAGGTCCAAGGTTCAAGCTCAGGAGAGTGGCACAACTGCGTGCGCCTGTATTCCTTGCTGAGGAGGTAAACTCTGATCTCTTCCCTATGGCGTTTGAGATTGTAGAATTTGTGAATGCAGAGATCGAGAGGGATATTGCCAGCACCATTTATGTTGAGCTCGATCAAGATACATCCGAAGGCCAGGTGCTGCGCAAGGAATTCAGGAGATGGAAGTTCTTCGATTACGTGATGCATCAGCTCTCGTTTGAAGAGAGGATACTGATAATCATTACAAGAGGCTTAAACTACTGGAGGCTAGAGGAGCAATGGGAAAACGATTGGATTGACCAAGTGGCTGGGCACAAGCAGTTCACAGACAAGCAAGTGTTTGCTCATCTTCAAGCGATTCGGGCTCACAGGCTGTTCTCAAAGTCACAATCATTGCCAAAGTCTACCTTTGCTCTGTATAGGTACTCCGATGCTAGATTTGAGTTGTCTAAGTGCTAGGCGCGTGCAACTGCTGAGTATAAGAGACGCCAGATCGGGTATGAGTAATACAAGAACGAAAGGTTCATGGCCAGGATGGCTGCTAAAAAAGCCGAGCGAGAAGCCATACATATGGATGCTCGAGATCAAAGGATTGTCAAATTTCTGGAAATTAAAATCATTGATGTGATACAAGAAGAGAATAAAAAGGCTGCCCAGACTGCTGAAATCATGGGAGCAGCCAAGCAAATGATGGATGAGGAAGCTCGTTACTTAGATGCCCAAGCTGCTATAGCTCAAGCAAAGAGCGGTGCCATGCTCCTATTTGCTGAAGAGGCTCGCTACTCCGCTACTCAAGGCGAGCTTATCCAAGCCATGGAGTCAGCAGAGCGCCTATTTGAAGAAGATGGTCTATATCTGGCTGCTTATGAAGTTGCGGATGCTGAGATGGAAGAGGTTGAGACTGCTGAAAGCCGAGAACTTACCATAGCAACACCATCTTCCATTCTTGCTACTCCAGTAAGTTCTGTACACTCCGCTGATATTAATATCTTCATCATTGCTTCTGTCCAAACCGCAATCCAGAATGCCCTATCTACTGTAATTCCTATGGCCGTCAACGATCATGTGACTAGGGAAGTTGCTGAAGTAAGGAGAGAGGTGGATGAGGTGTGCAGTGAGGTTTCTGAGGACCGGAGTGACATAGCAGTTTTGAAGTTGAACGTGTTTGAAGTTCAGAAAGATGTTGAGGTGACACGAGAAAAAGTAGCAGAGGCAAAGCATTAATACAAATCAAACTTCGAATCTTTCTCCTTCACCTTTTATGCTGCGATCAAAGAGGGGGAAGAACGGAGGCTTGCTGAAGTTGCCCAGATGAAAAAGGATGAAAAAGCGCTAGCTGCTAAGGAAGAGCAGCGCTGGCTAGCAGTTGAGGAGTTAAAAAGGAAAGAAGAAGACCTGAAATTTCAGAGCCTGGAGATGGAGAACAAAAGGCTTGCTAAGAAGTTGGAGAGGGAAGCAGCAGAGCAAGAAGCTAGCAAAGCATACTTGGAGAAATTTGTGCTGATGGCCGTTGGCAAATTTGATGAGTGTGACAAAGGAAAGAAGCCTGCCCCTGACTCCTGAGTTCAAACTTCTTTTCACAACCTGTAATCCACCCACGACAGACCTCGTGGATAGAAGGCTAATAGAATCCACTCGCCAGAATCTTGAAGGTAGTCCAGTTGGCTGAGTGATGATCGCCGCTAGGAGAAGAGTGGCACGCCTCGTAGATCTGCTGCCACTCTAACTGGGGAACGCATCAGCGAATGATGTCGTCAACACATTGATGCCACAGGTAGGGATCCTCCCAATAGTATAATCTGATGTCATGCAAGAATTTCTTCTTGGCATATGGGGAGGAATCTGGTGGAAGAACTCCAGTCACCAGGTAATTAGCATAATCTACATACCATGGTGTCTTTGACTCATAAGTCTCTCGCAGATCATGAATAGCACAAATCTGCTCATCAGGGAATGTCTCTTGGATCCGCATCTGCTTATCATCCCCCTCGACTGGTGGCACCAACAGCGATAAATGATCAGCAATCACGTTCTCGCCGCCCTTCCTATCTTTGATCTCCAAATCAAATTCTTTCAGCAGTAGTATCTATCTGATTAGGCGGGGCTTGACATCCTACTTTGTTAACAAGTACCTAATGGTAGCGTGGTCAGTGTAGACAATTTTTTTCGAACCTATCAGATAGGACTAAAATTTGTTGAAGGCATAGACCACTGCCAACATCTCTTTATCCGTAGTGATGTAGTTGCACTGCGCCGTATTCTTGATTTTGCTGGCGTAATGGATGACATGGAACAGTCTGCCCTTCATCTGCCCCAAGGCAGCTCCAATTGTGAAGTCGTTGGCGTGACACATCAGGATGAATGGCTCTCCCCAATCTGGTGATGTCAGAACTAGCGACGTCACCAAGGTCGTCTTCAATTTTTTAAAGTCTTGGAGGCAATCTTCATCAAAGACGAAGGATACAACCTTCTCTAGCAGGTTGTAGAGGGGCCTGGAAATCTTCAAGAAGTCTTTGATGAACCTCCTGTAGTATCCAGCGTGCCCAAGGAAACTCCGTATCCCCTTGACATTTGTGGGTGGTGGCATCTTCTCAATCGCAGTCACCTTTGCTCAATCCACCTCTAGTCCTTCTGCTGATACCCGGTGACCCAACACGATGCCTTCGCGCACCATGAAATGGCATTTCTTCCAATTGAGACACAGATTGGTCTCGGTGCATCTCTCCAGTACTGTGGCCAAATTCTACAAGCACACATCAAATGAGCTACCGAAGATTGAGAAGTCGTCTATGAATACCTCCATAACTTCTTCAATAAAGTCATGGAAGATGGCCATCATGCACCATTAGAAGGTCACCGGTGCATTGCACAGTCCAAATGGTATTTGTTCGTAGGCGAACACTCCATATGGGCAGGTGAATGTTGTCCTGTGCTGGTCCTCCGGTGCTACTACAATCTAATTATACGCAGAATAACCATAAAAAACAGTAATAAGGGTAGCTGGATAACCTGTCAAGCATTTGATCAATAAATAGGAGCGGGAAATAGTCTTTGCATGTGGCGGTGTGGAGATCTCGGTAGTCGATGTAGAACCTCCAGCCAGTGATAGGTCGCATCGCCACCTCTTCTCCGTCATCCCTCTTCACAATTTGCATTCCCCCTTTCTTGGCGACCACTTGAGTGGGGCTGACCCATTTGTTGTCAGATATGGGGTAAATCATGCCATGGTCAAGGAGTTTCAGAACCTCCTTCTTCACTGCCTCATGTATGATGGGGTTCAATTGTCGTTGTGCTTGCCTCTTTGGCGTTGCATCTTCCTCAAGGATGATTTTATGCATGCACAGCAAAGGGCTGATCCCTTTGATGTCTCCTAATGTCTAGCAGAACGTGAACTTGTATTTCCTTAACACTCTCAAAAGCTTTTCCAATTCGACATGCGTCAGAAAAGCAGAAACTATTACTGGAAAAGTTTCATTAACTACCAAATATGCATACCTGAGGTGTTCGGGGAGAGGCTTGAGATCCAAGATAGATGGATCAGAGTTGAGAATCTCTCATTTGACATCGATCGACGCTGAGTTATGTAACACTCCTCCTGGTATCTCCCATCATTATGTTTCTGCATCGACTTGTAGATGGAGAAGGTGACTGACTTGTCATTGATGCAAAACATCAGTTTCCCATCTCGGATGTCCATCAGAGCTCCCCTAGTCTTCAGATAGGGTCTCCCTAAAATCAGTGGGATGTTGTGGATGTTGTGGTCCTCTTCCATGTCCAGAACCACAAAGTCAGTTGGGATGATGAAGTCCTAGACTTTCACAAGCACATCCTCTACAATCCCCCTCGGGTAGGAGACGGAATGATTGGCCATCTGCAGTGAGATGGTGGCTGGCTTGATGCTCCCGATGGATAGTCTCTTGAAGATGGAAAGTGGCATCAAGTTGATGGGTGCGCCAGAATCTGAGAAGAGCTTCCCAAAGGTCTCTCCTCCGATGACGCAGGAGATAGTGAAGGACCCCGTATCCTCTCTCTTCAGTGGCATCTTTCTCTGAATCACTATGCTACATTCGTCAAAGAGATTTACCGTCTCGTGCTCCATGATGGACCGTTTTTGAGACATGTTTCTGAGACACCATGTCTTTCAGAAATTTGATGTAGCCGGACATCTCCTGCAATGCTTCGACCAATGGGATGTTGATGTGAACCATCTAAATGTTCTCGACGAAGCGTGCATACCGCTCATGCATTTTGGTATTGACAAACCGTTGAGGAAATGACATCATTCCAGACTTCAACTCAAAATTATTGGCATTAATGCAAATCCTGAAATATGTCTCCTGAAATCGAGGGCGATACCTCTTCTGAATGGCATCCTCGTCCTCATCTTCATCGTTAGGAGGCTCTTCCAATGGCTCCTCTTCTTCTCCTACTTCTTTAGGGCCATCTTCAAAAAGTGGGTTACGGTGAAAATTTTGGTTATTTTGGTTGTTCCACTCAAGGTTGAACTGCTGCATTGCGCCCTCATAGCTTGAACTTTTGGGATTGTATACTGAAAGCATATATGATTAAGTGTTTTGTACACTGGTCTTCATATATGTGTTGCTACAACAATGCTCGATGTCTGATGAAACAAACATACAACGAACCATAATATCCTATTCTCGCCTATAGGGATGATCATATGGTGTGTAGGAGATCACAGAGGATCATATGAATCGTTTGACCTAGCGAGATATAAACTGTATCACAGCTGAGACAGTCCCTGGATAGGCTGTCGGTCTAAGATGCAGCACATCAGTTCATAAGTGGGCTTATCCTAGCTACTTGATGTGTCAGTACATGGTTATGTATTGATGGGATCAACAGTGGGATGTGCCATTCTCATTGACATATGAATGCGCCAGATCCCTAACATACTTACTATGATCTTAAACCTAACTGAAGGATAAGGGGCACACACAAATTGACCACACTTTGATTTACCATGGTGGCGAGTCTTAAATGTACTCTATCACTCGTATTTTGGGTGTTGGCAATTTGTGTGTGGCCTGCATAGGCTGGACGTTTAGGTAAGCATATCCGTTTCAGGATGGTGACATTCCCTGAGGAGCTCACAAGGTTCATTATGCTAAACCCTGTAGGTTGAATTATTTAATTCAAGCATAAGTGAAAAGGAGTGAGTGGTATTAATCAGGAAATAAGAGATTAATTAATTATGGCTGATTTTCATAAGCCAAATTAATTAATGAATGTCTAAAACCTTAAATATGTAGATCATGTTAGTTTGGTTCAACCCGTTCCTAATAATGTGGTAATAAAGGGGCGAGTCAGCATTGTTACTGTGGTGAAGGTTAAAACAATGTTTTATTAAATAATTATGTTGTGGGTTGAACAAGGAAGAATTAATTAATAAAGAGGGCCCACTTTATTATTTGCATCTGGTCCCTGGTCTGGCCTATGAACTGCTCAAGCCCATTAGGGTTAGGGTTTCTCAAAACCCTAACACTATATATAGGCCTTCTCTCTATCAGATCAGAATGAGATTCAATATATTCAACGAAAATTGAGAGAGACGGCGGCGGCAGATCTGAGGGAGAAACTGATCGATTTCTCCAAATCTCAGATCCAACTTGGTAGATAATCCTCACCAGATTTCAAAGGAGCAAGGGAACAAATCAGAAGATCTGATCTGTAGGAACAACTATCCACCGCCATTGTTCAGATTCAGATCCGGATTTACTTCATTGTTCTATTCTCCAATCTAGATATGTAGATCAAACGTTGAAGATCAGGTATTCACTAAATCCATCCTCTGCAATTAATTTGGTAGGAGTATGCATAGGTTCGCATGGTTTATTTGATTGAAATTTATTCCTGATATCCTAAGAACGATCCTTGGCAAGAAATTTAATAATGGCAACTCGTATTGTCCATCGTAGACTCAAACCCTACATGAACCCCGAACAAGTTTGGCTTGCTCCTCCGAAGTAAGTTGTGGTGGAGGCAGTGGTTCCACCAGTGGTGGCACTTAGGGGTGTTCGCGGTCCGGTTTGGAAGAAAAATCTCGGCCAAACTAATAGGTACGGTTTGAAAAGTTTCCAAACCAAACCGGCCAAATAATTTTTTCAAACCAAACCGGCCAAACCATATAAAAACGGTTTGGTCCGGCCGGTTTGACGGTTTGAAATGAAATAAGTTTCAACTTTCAACAATCTACTATAATTTGTAGAAAACTAGCTAGGGCCTAAATACAAATTAATTTATTTCTATTATTTGTTACAAATAATGTAATTTTAATTTTAAAATTCTTAAATTTATATTTTAATGTAAAATAAAAATAGACGTGTAAAATTATAAAAATAATGTTCATACTTGATTTATCTTAAAGAAATTATATAAAATAATAATATTTATTAGGTAATTTTTTATTAAAAAATATAACTAAAATTAAAGTATGTTGGCTAAGAAATTTAAATATGATTAATTGTATGAAAAAGTAGAAACTTAACATATGAACTACAAATTATATTAATTAGTTATAATATATTTAATATATATATACACACATATAAATACGGCCGGTCCGATCGATACGGCCGGTTTGAATCTCCAAACCGTAACCAAACCAAATTTAACCAGTTTCAAAATTTTCAAACCGCCAATTTGAAAATTAAATTTCAAACTGGCCAAATCGGCCAAATTAATCCGGTTTGGCCGGTTTGGCCGAAACGAACACCCCTAGTGGCACTAGCGGTGGCATGTTTTCAGCCATTAGTTAATTACTTGAGCTCCCTTGTTTCTGCTTCTTTCTGCAGTTCTTTCGGCAATTAGCTTCAATTTCCGGGTCGTACTCTATCATTTCTTTGCCCTTGGCTCTTGTAATCATACACTACCTGTACAACAAAGGGGGTAGTGAAGTTAAAACCAAAAAGAAAAATAAAAATACAAAAATAAAATGCAAAAATGTGTCGACTTTGATCGACGTGCCCTCTACTTTGATTGACATGAATTAAATATTCATGTCGACCGACGTGGAAGAATGTCGGTCGAAGTCGAAGATAGAAAACACGAAAAAAATTAAATTACAAAAATTTTAAAGCCTAAATCAATATTCTAAGCACATAATTAATATTAAGGCTTAATATATTCACTCCCTGGCAACGACGCCAAAATCTGATCGCTAAATTATTTAACTAGCGATTTAGCTAAGCTAATAATATAGTGATGAAATAAAATTATCGAATCCCAGAGGAGCGAAGTAACGAAGAAACCCTAACTATCAATTCAAAAGTTTTCGGAACATTGTCTAGGAAACGTAAAAGATTTTGGAAATTGAATATAAAGAAACATAGATCCTAGGGTTTTCTACCTATTATGCCGTATATGTACTTATGAATCAATTAATCACCACATTTAATCCTACTTCGTAGTGGAACATCAGAAAAATACTATGAACTTCGGTTTAGGACAATTCATAAAGTTGATTAATTAATTATCTCTACCTTTCCAGTCTCGAGAAAATATAATTAACTCCTATTCATTCTACGGATTCATTTCTACAAATTCATTCTCTCTTTTTAGACAAGAAAAATGATTTATATTAAGAAAACCATATTCCATTGAAATCTATTACCTTTTGAGTCTCTAAATTCCAACTGAATTAATCATAAACTATGGCCAACAATTCAAGATTGCAATAGGTCCTAGTTTACAAAAATTACGAATCAGAAAGGTGATTAATTTAATCCAACATACACATAGGCATAATATTCGAAACCCTAGAATTTATTGAGGTTTAGTTACACATAGACATGGTAGGAATCATAGAAATATAAAACCTGTAAAATTGTCTTCGCATAATTAACTGAACTCCAAACAGGATTGAGTTGTTGCCACAGTTCCGGAAGTAACTTCAAATGCAGAAAATAAATCTAACTTGCTGTTGTAGTCTTTTCTCTAAAATAATATAAAATCTAACACTTAACTCCCTTAAAATTCGACCTAAAGAGGGCTATTTATAATAATCTTGGATGTATCCCATCAGGCCTAGGAAATAAGATACAGATATATCTTAAATCTTTGGAAAATTCTCCAATTTGATGTTGACATCATCCGACGCGGCCTCACTTCTGTCGAGGTGGAGGTTTAGTTCGACCCTAGTGTCGACCGCTGCAATACTTCGACATCGATCGATGCACATCGGCATCGATCTAGGTGGAGTCCATGCATCGAACCTTGTGCGGCTCTCCTTTGGTCAATCCGTGGTGTCGACTTCAGTCGACGTGGCCTGTATCGATTGAAGTCGAGGTTTCCACTCGGCTTCTTCCTTTCCTTAGCCAATTTTCACCTAAAAACCTGCAAAATACACCATCATGATCATTTCACGTGCAATAACCCTATCGTGCATGGAAAAGTAAACAAAATGCTCTAAAAACACTAAAAATACTCATGAACTTCATTGATAAGTTAGTGAAAATACGAACTTATCAGCGGACACGATGACGGAGCAACAAAAGAAAGATATATTGGCAAAAGTGCACAACACGTTGATACTGAGCCTCGAAAATACATTGATGAGGAAGTTGTTGAAGGAGAAGACGACTGTGGAAGTATGGACCAAACTTGAATACTTATAAATGACCAAGTCCCTGACGAATCTGCTCTATCTTAAAAAAGTATTATACTCGTTTTAGATGCAAGAAGGAAAACCGGTGAATGAGAAGCTCAACTAATTCATTTAATTGATCCTCCCTTTGGCAAATATTGACGTGGCGACAGGTGATGAGGATCAGGTGTTGATATTGTTGAGCGCACTGCCAAAAGAGCTATTTGAATTTTAAGGAAGCCTTATTGTATGGAAGAGAGTCATTTAGATTAGAATGGATATTGAATTCAGGTTGCGCATTCCACATAACACCTAATAAGTCATGGCTCAAAGGGTTCGAGTACCAGGAGAACTCAAGTGTACTTTTGGGTAAAAATAAACCATGCAAGGTGGTTGGAATAGGATCGGTGAGGATTAATATGCACGGTAACACAAGAAGTGTACTTCGAGGTATAAAGTACGTTGTAGAGCCTCAGAGGAATTTGATCTCTTGGGGGATGCTCAATGAACTTGGTTACACACGTATGATGGAAGCTATGACTTTGAAAATTTGCAAAGGGTCATTAGTCTTGATGAAGGGAGCTTGAAGAAATGGAATTTACATTCTGATTGGGAGCATGGTGATTGGAGTGGCTTTGATAGTAATGATTGATAAGTCAGTATTATGGCACAGAAGACTTGATCACATTAATGAGAGGGGGCTGCAGGATATATCAAATAAAGATCAATTGCTCTTGGAAAATGTTAGAGAGATGGATTTCTGTGTAACTTGCATCTATGAAAAATCTCAACGGGTAAAGTTCAGAGTGGGTCGATAGAGAGCTCGAGGAACTCTGGACTACATCACTCAAATCTATGGGGACCTTAAAGGGTCTATTTGAATGATCAATCAAAGAAGGTGTTAGTGAAGGGATTCGTGAACTGAATCACGAAGTCCGTTTGCCCCGATCGTTAATTGGAATATCAAAAATAAATTGCTATGCCTATGATTATTCCTAGCATGCTCCTATTTATTATTCATAAAGAAGGTTTATGGGGAATACCTGGATTGCAAAACTCTGAAGAACGAGTGCAAGGAGATTCCTCTTGATAGTTTTCCCACGCACAAGGATTAATTCTGTAACAGATAAAATGAATTAAATCCGATAAAAATATATTAATATTTTCGAAACAAAAGAGGGAGAGAAGAAAGAAAATCCACCTGATCTGATCTTCTGATCTGTATCCCAACTCAAACTGAATATCTGGTGAAGATTCCCTTCAGATTCCTTGCCCGGTTGAGAAGCAGAATATTCTCCACCTTCTCAGATCTAGTCGATCACCACAGCTCCTGAATTCTGGTTTGCTGTGTGCAACTTATGATCTTGTGGTGTGTTGAGATCTGAGGAACTGAGGCCTATTTATAGGAAAATATTGGACTTCAATTGGGCCTGAGTTTCATGGGCCAGACCAGGGACCACAATGCGAATAGCAAATAAGGCCTATCAATTAATTAATTCCCATATTCAACCCAGAATATTATTAATTAATTAATCTAAATTCATTCCACCAAAGAATCAATACTGTCCTACCTATTTGCTACCACGTTTTGAGGTACGAGTTGCATGGGCTCGGTTTATCCCCACATTTAAGGTTATAGACATTCGTTAATTAATTTACGCTCTAACTAGATATTTAATTAATTAACATCTTATATTCCTGAGTCAATCCACTCAAACCTTTTCACTTATGCTTGGACTTAATCAGTCTACAGGACTTTAGCATAACGAACCTTTTGAGTTGCTCAGGGAACGACACCATCCTATACTGGATGTGGTTACCTAGTTCCAGTACCAAACAGTCATACACAAACTGCTATTACCCACGAAACAGATATACAAGCTCAACCAGAGTCTATCACTGCAACTGAATGTAATACTCAATCTGCATATACTTCTGTACCTTCATATAGACTTAGGATCTCATCAAGCCATAGAGATCTATATTCTTTTAATGTCAGATAAAAGAATCGATATCGACTTAGGTCCTTATCAATGTGTGCCCCACACCAGCATACCAAGTCATCCAAGATAAGATGCTTATTACCGCGTATGCTGTAGCTTACACCGACAGTTTATCCTGGAACTGTCTCAGCTGTGATAACCATCTATATCTCGCTAGGTCAAATGATTCATACGATCTTCCGTGATCTACTACACATCGTATGATCTCCCTATCGACGAGATAAGAGGATAATTGCGTTTGTGACACATGTTTGTTAATTCAGACAGGAGATGAACATACAACATTTATGATTCCCAGTATATTAACCAATCGATCTTGTACATAATATACCAATCATAATGCTTTCAGTATATAAATCCATCAGTTGGTCTACATCTTGAAGAATAAAAGAGATGCTATCGTAGCCTTCAAGAAATGGAAGATGTTGATCGAAAATTAGACAATATGGAAGATGAATACGCTACGAACTAACAATGGCCATGAGTATTGCTCGAAAGAATTTTAAAGGTACTGTTCGAAAGAGGGTATCACGAGGCACGAGATACTGGTTGAAACACTTCAGCTGAATGAATTTGCGGAGAGGTACAATCGTACATTGCTAAAAAGATCAAGGTGGATTTTGTTAACAACAAAGTTACCCAAGTCATTCTTGGTTGAAGCACGAACTTCTTCAGATGTCCTTACCTTCTTCAAGGTACCTGTTTAGAAACGCAGTTTTGACATCCATCTGCCAGATCTCTAGGTCCTTATGTGTTGCTATGGATAGGAGTATACGAATGGACTTAAGCATGGCTACCGGTGAGAAGGTCTCGTCGTAGTCTACACCTTCTTTTTTACTATAACCCTTCGCCACCAGCCTTGCTTTGAAAGCTGTAATTTCACCATTCGCTCCTTTCTTTCTTTTGTTTACCCATTTGCACCCTATGGCTCGACAACTATCTGACAAATCAGTTTTCTTGTATACATCCATAGCCGTAAAGGATTCTATTTCCAAATCCATGGCGATCAGCCATTTATCTGCATCTTTATCAGATACCGCCTCGTCATATGTCCAGGGATCGATATCATCCAGTCCATTTTCTGGGATCAAGTCAGAGGACTCTCCCATGAACATGTACCTCTCGGGTTGGTGGACAACCCTCCCACTGCGACGAGGCATCTGAACCGTGTCAGTAGTTGGCACAGTACCTGTTGGTCCCATACCTTGCATTAGTGGCAGTGTTGGTATTGCCTCATCTATTACAGGTGGATTTACCACTACATTGGGCTTTCCTGATGGAATCGCTTCCTTATCCTCAAGCTTGTGGAGGATAATTTCACTCTTGGATGTGTGGTTCTTACATATTCGTCCTCCAAGAATCTTACGTTGGTACTGACAACCACTTACTGATTCTCAGGACAATAAAAGTAACCTCCTTTCGTTTAACATTAGCTTACACCTACTTTCTAACTTATCAGGTTCCTTTGTCAGCACATATGCTGGACAACCCAAAACCCTCACTCTGTTCAAACGTGGCTTTCGCCCATACCAGAGTTCCAGAGGTGTTTTAGGAAGTGATTTAGAAGGTACCAGGTTAAGCAAATAGGCCGCTGCCTCCAAGGTATATCCCCAAAACGAAATCGGCAAGCTTGCATAACTCATCCTCGACCTGACCATTTCCAAGAGAGTTCTATTTCTTCTTTCCGCTACATCATTTTGTTGAGGGGTTCCTTGTGCAGTCCACTGGGATGTAATCCCGTTGTCTGACAAGTACTACAAGAACTTGTTACTGAGGTATTCTCCACCACGATCTGATCGTAGTGTCCTCATAGTCTTACCTAGCTTCTTTTCTACCTCAGCCCTGAACTCTTTAAATTTCTCAAAGCATTCAGACTTATGCCGAAGCAAATAGACATATCCGAATCTTGAGTAATCTTCAATGAATGTGGCGAATTACTCATAACCTCCACGAGTTTACGTGGATATCGGTCCACATAAGTCAGAGTGGATCAATTCCTACACATCCTCTGCTCGAGACTGACTTGCCTTAAAAGGCCTGGTCGTCATCTTTCCCTCTATACAGGATTCACAGATTTGATGCGGTACCACTTGAAAAGAATCCAAGAGCCCATCGCATGCTAATCTTTTAATCCTCTTTAGATTGATGTGACCTAATCTCTAGTGCAAGAATTCGGTCGCTAATCGGTCGCAAAATTCATTTTTTTTTTAAATATGTATATTTTTTAGTACGTATTAAGAATGAGATTATTGTTTGGTTCAGTGGTAACGCGCGCGGGAGGTGCCGAGTTCGAACCCTCTTGGACGCAAGCCACCAGATTTGATGGTTGGACCGGCCGGTTCAAAATGGTTGGACCGGCCGGTTCAAAACGGGTTCAAAAAAATTTAAAATTTATTTTTTGAAGGAAATTTATTTGCGACGGATTTGCGACGGAAATTTCGGTCGTAAATCGGTCGCAAAAATTTGCGACCGATTCAATTTTCGGTCGCAATTTTTTTTGCGACCAAGGTTTTTGCGACGGACAAAATCGGTTGCAAATCGGTCGCAAAACAGCAATTTGCGACCGATTTGTCGGTCGCAAAAATGCGAATTTCTAGTAGTGTATGTTTGATCCTCATTGAAAGAAAACTTTCTCTTTAAATGATTATCGTTATTAGATAAGTTTGCAACATTTACGGAAGATTTATGCATACAATCAATGATATAGAGAGAGTCAATCAGTTTGCAACGACAGATAACACCGTTATTACCAATGATAGAAACTCCACTATAAAAAATAACTGAATATCCATCACAAAATAACTTGGAAACTAAAATTAAGTTCTGCCGAAAAACTGACACATATAAAACATCTCTCAAAATCAAAACATTGTTCTCAAAGCATAAAGTAAAATCTTCAATGGCTACTGATCACTGATATTTCTACCAGATTAAATATAGAAACAGTGGCAAATAAATTTGTAAACCCTAAGGTTATCGATCCAGGGGAATTGTGTGGGCAAACTATCCTATATACTAGCTATGATCCTAAGATTCATTGTTTGAGGAATTCAAAATCAGGGTTTTATAAAAGTAAAGATGACAATGCTAAAAATTAAAGAGGTTATGGAAAGCAAATTAAAGGAACACAGATTCTAGGGAAGAATTCTTATTACGAATGACATGTAGGAACTAATTAATTTAACAGGTGGAATACTGCAACAATGCTATATTTCCTTGTTTGGCAAATATAACCTAGATTACTAATTAGTGACTATCTCCGCTCGGTCTCAAAGTACACCAAATTAGTCAATCTGATAAGTAAATCGGTTCAATTCCTACAGTCTAGTACATCTGTTTGGATAGTGTAGATTGTATCATGCATTCCTATTCTCACTATTAAAATTCATCTCTCGGTCCTTCTATCAATAGTTAGACATCTAAATTAATCGTCATCTGAAAAATCGAATTTACATAGGTATTTATAGAGGTGGATATGTATCCTATCAAATTTAGGGCTAAAGATATGAATAAATCCGATTTTTATCAGATTTCCGCTCCAGCAGACTCGCTTGCGTCGATCGTGGCTGATCCACGTTGATCGACGTGGCTTCCTGGTCGGCGTTGATCGATGCTGATTGGCGTCTGTCGACGCAGCTTCTGGCCCCTTCAGCGCGGTCTCACGGTTTTGGCCATAACTTCCTCCTCCGAACTCCGATTGACCCGATTCCAGTTGCGTTGGAGAGCTAACTCCAAGCTTCATCCATTTCCATGTGCCAAAATTCTCGAATTCCTCTTGTGGAAGAAATCTTCACTGCTACTCTTACACGTCACTGCTTTCGGAACGACTTTCTCGTGAACTTAGGCCTAAAACCCTACAAAAATACCAAAATGCGCATAATACCACCTAATATAGACTCATGCATAGAATATATATATAAACTCAATAAAACTGCATAAAATAGTAGAAAATAATATAGATAAGCGAATAAAATAATGAGCTTATCAAACCCCCCCAAACTTGAACGTTTGATTGTCCTCAATCAATAGGCAAGAAAGAAATCAAAAGGTCATGCGATTAAAGTGCAATGCCTCACAAGATTCATCACAGTCAAGGGTCAAAAATCCACTACACACAAGCAATTTGAAAGAGACGAAAAATTCATCAAAAGTGGAAGAACTCACAGGAAGTGTATCACTCAACTCTTAAGTATTTAAGTATAGATGAAAGCACTCAACAACATGTATGAAGAAATTTCTACCATAGGCTTTCAAATTTTCTAATATCTCGACTGCTAGAATGTGCACACAAGTCTAGAATCAAAAAGGACTTTCATTAGGTTGTAATGTAGGCTTTTTTGTGAAAGGTAGGGAAATATGGCCAAGTGACTGAAATCAATCAAGTTGTACTTCCTCAATCAATTCAAACCACCTTCTATTCATCATTCACCTCATCTCCTCAAATATATCAACAAATACACAACCTCTTTTTTTTCTAGCTCATTTTGAATCTCTTATGCTCTTTACATAAATTTCTTTTTTTTGTATTCTTTTCTTTTCAAAGAGCTTATCAGAATTCTAATTACTTTTTTGAGCTTCTTTTTCCACACATCTTTTCACCACTAAGTTATATTTTCTTATCTCCATATCACAATCATTCTACCCCATATACCACAACTCAAGACACGAGCGAAACCAATACTTCTTCTTAATCTCATAGACAAGGAAAGAAAAATTTTGTATAGGCTCAAAACTGGCTAACTAGGGAAAATTCAATGTGAAGGGACAATGTTTAGGGAATTGGGCTATCAAAGATGGCCTAAGATCATCTCCTAAACTTGTGCACACTATGCAATCTCAACACACAAAATAGGCAAGTTCTAGAGAAATAAAAACACACATGTGAATCTCACATCAAACGAATCAGAGGCTCAAAATTCTCACACAAGGGTTCAAAAATTTTCTTCCACAATCAATTTCAAATCAGCTCAATCATCATGCAAGCATAAGTGTTAAATCAATCCTATCATGCGGTATTCTACATTCATAGGCATCTAACCACGATCACAATCAATTCAAACTCAACCCTCAACCGATTCTAATCTCACAATCTTATTCGGGTTATATCAAAACTCAAAAATTTCCCCACAAAATAGAATAAAATCTAAAGATTAAGGCAAAAATTAAATACAGAAAGCAGAATAAATAAAAGATAGAACGTTCCATCTCTTGTCCACATCCCCCCAAACTTATTTCCAACTCGAAGAGTGGAATAAGTTTGAAAATCAGACAAAAGAGGGAATGATACCTGGTAGTGGATCTCAGACATCCACTTTTTATCCCCTGGAGTCTTCGGACATTGTGCGGCGTGAAATAGTTGCAGCTGGCACTTCGCGTCGATCAACATGAAGCCTTCTTGCCGATCCCGTTGAGGATCGAAGTGTATCACGCTGGGCTGCTCGGCGTCGATCGATGCACGTCGAGCCGATCTCCAATTTTTATTTATTTTTTACTGCAAAACAACTGTTAATGCAAAATAAAAAAAATTCGAAATAATAATAAAAAAAAACGAAAATTAAAAAGAAAATATGGAAAAGGTTGGGTTACCTCCCAACAAGTGCTTGATTTAACGTCGCAGCTCGACGATACCTCAAATCACTGCCAAGGAGGTCGGGTCTAGACTCGCCGGCCTTTGGCATCCACCATGTAAACCTTACGATCCTTGATAATGGTGGTAAGCTCAGAAAAAGGCGGCATAGTAGACAGATTCACCTCTTCGTTTCCTCGCTCCCATTCGATGGCAGTTGCTTCTTCCTCTTCAGATTCATCTCCTTCTTCAATAGTGGAGACCTTATTGCACTCTGCTTTCTTCTTTCTCTTGTCGATCACAAAGGTGATCTTCTCGTCGTTTGCTCAGAGTGTGATCTCGCCGCCTCGACAGTCAATGAGAGCGGCGCTAGTGTCGAGAAACTCACGCCCCAATATCATGGGCATGGTCTCGTCCTCCTTCATCTCGTGCACCACAAAATCTGCAGGAAAAATGAGATGGCCCACACGAATGAGCACATCCTCTAGTATACCTTTCGGGCGGGACACAGACTGGTCCGCCATCTGTAGGGTGATCGTTGTGGGCCTCATCTCTCCGATGTTGAGATGTTTGTAGATGGAGTACGGCATCAGGTTGATACTGGCCCCAGTATCGCAAAGTACTCTCTCGAACGTGTGTCCCCCAATCTCAACCGGAATAGAGAAGCATCCAGGATCTCTTCTCTTGATGGGTATCTGCTTTTGAATTAGCAGTCTGCACTGCTCGTGGATCTTCACTGTCTCGTTCTCCATGAATTATTTCTTTCCACTCATCAATTTCCGGAGGTACTTCATGTACCCCGGGATTTCCTTTAGTGCTTCGATCAGCGGGATGTTGATGCTGACCTTCTTCAGGTTCTCCACAAATCTGGAGAACTTCTCGTCCTCTTTCTGCTTCGCGAACCTCTATGGGAATGGCAAAGGAGGGGGTTGATCTTCAGACTGCTTTAGCTTTTCGGCTGGAACAGACTTTGGCGTCGATCGACGTAGGGTAGCGTCGATCGACGAGCCTCTGTCTTCTGCGTCGATCGACGTGGCAGGTCCGTCGATCGACGTGGATTCATCTCCTGTGCATTTTTGCTCCTTTTCGCCTCTAGAATTGTCTACAGCCATCTCGGGACCCTTGTAGCTCGTCCCGGACCTAAGAGTAACGGCTTTGCAGTCTTTTTGGGCCTTTGGGTTCACCTCCGTTGTGCTCGGAAGCTGTCCAGGCTTGTGTTGGTTGCCGAGTGTGGTGGCAATCTGGCCTAATTGTGTGTCCATCATCTGAAGATGTTTCGTCATCAGCTGCATGTGGTTGGCCATTCCCTCCACCTCGGTTTCTACTTTCCCAAACCAGTTATCCGAGCTCTTGATGAATTTCTCGAGCGTCTCCTCTAGCACGGATTTCTTCCTTTCAACGATCTCTCCTCCAGTACCTGCATCAAAACCAGGCGGAGGGTGTTCTGCAGCAGAAGGGTTAGCATAGGAAAAACCAGGGTGAGATCGCCCATGGTTGTACTGATACCCTTATTCCCTCGGTAGTTATTGTCATAACCACCGCCAATGTAGTTCACCTCCGTACCGGCAGTTCCAGATGAACTGCTTGCACCCCTGTTGATGTAGTCAGCCTCCACGGGTACTATGGCCATGCTTGGCTCTGCAACAGCTGCAACTTGTGATGTGCCCAATTTTTCAATCTCCTCCCGGAGCTTTTTCACCTCAGCGACCACGTCGAATTCTGGCTTTGTCTCGACTGCTTTGACTGGTAGCTGCCTATCAGTTGGCCATTGGTGGCTATTCAGCGCCATGTCTGCCAGCAACCTCATACTTTCTGTACCACTCTTCTTCATCAGTATCCCTCCAGCAGATGCATCAACTAGCTCCTTCATGTGAGGGTTCAAGCCTCATAAAAATGACACACTTGCATCTCCAGATCGATGCCATGTCCAGGACAGAGTCGTAGAAGCTCTTTGTATCTCTTCCAGGCCTCGTAAAGCGACTCGTCATACATCTGCTTGAAAGTAGTAATGGCGGCTTTCCTCTTCAGCAGCAGGCTCGGTGGAAAGTAGTTGGTAAGGAACTCTGCTCGAAGCTCCTCCCATGTCCCGATCTGACTCTTATCCAGTCTAGCAAACCAAGACCGTGCCTCGACTCTGAGTGAGAACGAGAACAGTCTCATCCTGATCACATCTTGGGTTACTCCATTCTGCTTCAAAGTGTTACACACCTCAATGAATTGGTTGAGGTGGGTATATGGATCTTCTACAGCTCTCCCCCCAAACTGGTTTTGCTGCACCATTTGAATAAGGCCTGTGCGCAGCTTGAAGTTGTTGGCATCAATGCCAACTCTGAATCCGGCCTCCAAGATGGACCTTTGCGGGATCACAACTTGCCTATTGTTCAACTCTGCCAGTCTAGCAGCTTGTTCCGCCTGAGTAGCCTGGGCTGCTTGCAGTTGTGCTCTCAGCTGCTGTATTTCATTCACAAATTGCCTCTGCTCCTCGGGAGTCATGTTTTGCAGAGGTGCTTCAGGATTCTCAGCCATCTCTCGCTGTTTTTCTTTTCTTTTCCTTTTGATTTTCCTGCAGGTTGCTTCAATTTCAGGGACAAAGGCTTTGAGTGTTTTTCCTTTGGCTCGCGTGTTCATGCACCTGCACAGGAAATAGGTAAATATCAGTTCGGCATCGATCGATGTGGATTCACGTCGATCGACACAAAAGTGTGGTTGGCATCGATCGACGCTAGGGTTCGTCGATTGATGCAACAAAAAATAATGGACGTCGATCGACGCTAAGGGGCATCGATCGACGTGGAATACAGAAACAAAAACTCACACACGCACACGTACAGAAAATAAAACTCAATCCAGCAAATCCTAGAACGAACTAGTAACAAGATAAAATCTAACAATTCCCCGGCAACGGCGCCAATTTGATCACTGATATTTCTACCAGATTAATTATAGAAACATTGGCAAATAAATTTGTAAACCCTAAGGTTATCGATCCAGGGGAATTGTGTGAGGAAACTATCCTATATAATAGCTATGATCCTACGATTCATTGTTTGAGGAATTCAAAATCAGGGTTTTATGAAACTAAAGATGACAATGCTAAAAATTAAAGAGGTTTTGGAAAGCCAATTAAAGGAACACAGATTCTAGGGAAGAATTCTTATTATGGATGACATGTAGGAACTAAGTAATTTAACAGGTGGAATACTGCAACAATGCTATATTTCCTTGTTTGGCAAATATAACCTAGATTACTAATTAGTGACTATCTCCGCTCGGTCTCAAAGTACACCAAATTAGTCAATCTGATAAGCAAATCATTTCCATTCCTACAGTCTAGTACATCTGTTTGGATAGTGTAGATTTTTTCATGCATTCCTATTCCCACTATTAATAGTCTCCTCTCGGTCCTTCTATCAATAGCTAGACATCTAAATTAATCGTCACCTCTCGGTCCTTGAATTAAATTAGAATTAGAAAATAATCACAGGAATCATGAACCTAATTAATTAATCCTAACATGCATCTATAATAATATCAACCCCTAGAACCCGCTAGGGTTTCTAGCCACTCATCGCAGATAGAAATCCAAAAGAAAACATATTAAATTGCATAAACATAAAGAACTTACAAGAAAATAAAAGGGTTTCGTGTTCCCCAAGTCTCCAAACTCTAAAAATTAAATTGTGGAATGAAAATATGAAAAGGACTGCTGAAAAATCGAATTTACATAGGTATTTATAGAGGTGGATATGTATCCTATCAAATCTAGGGCTAAAGATATGAATAAATCCGATTTTTATCAGATTTCCGCTCCAGCAGACTCGCTCGCGTCGATCGTGGCTGATCCACATCGATCGACGGGGTTCCAGGTCGGCGTCGATCGATGCTGATTGGCGTCTGTCGACGCAGCTTCTTGCCCCTTCTGCGCGGTCTCACGGTTTTGGCCATAACTTCCTCCTCCGAACTCCGATTGACCCTATTACAGTTTCGTTGGAGAGCTAACTCAAAGCATCATCCATTGCCATGTGCCAATAGCCCGAATTCCTCTTGTGGAAGAAATCTTCACTGCTACTCTTACACGTCACTGCTTTCGGAACGGCTTTCTCGTGAACTTAGGCCTAAAACCCTACAAAAACACCAAAATGTGTTTAATACCACCTAATATAGACTCATGCATAGAATATATATATAAACTCAATAAAACTTCATAAAATAGTAGAAAATAATATAGATAAGCGAGTAAAATAATGAGCTTATCAGCTACTAATGAGACTCGCTCTCCGCTGCCCATTGAGATGGTAATCTTGTCATGCTTCAGCTGCCTTGTCGGCCTGAATCCCTGCAAAGTATAACAAACATAATCAGTAGCTTCAGTATCCACTACCCAAGAATGGGTAGAAACTGATGCTAAACATGTTTCCATTATAAATGCACATGACGTACCTTGTCTAACCGTGCTAGGCACTAGACAATTTACTTCACTTCACTTGCGTTTACAAGGCCTGGTGATAACTTCTGCCTCATCTATTTCTTCTAACTTTTTAAGAATTTCTTTATCTTCAGCAACTGCCTTGTCAAAAGCTGACAAAGTTAGAGCAAACTCAAATGCTATCATTTCAGATTCCTCTCGCAACAGGGCCCTGAGTAACTCATGAAGAGGAAACTCGCGCCTGGCACCAAGAGATTTGATGAAATCACCTTAAGAATCAGATAGAGAGTGCAGGACACTATTTATTTATGCCCGCTTATTAATTTGTCCACCTCTCTTTCTGTACTTTCTCATGATTCTCATCATACTGATTAAGTGCAGAACCACCGAACTCCCCTCAATCATTTTTTTGCAAACCAGGTCCTTCACAAGATCATAACCGATAGTTCGTCTCACCTTCCCATATACTTTCACAAGGTCCCTCCATATCTCAACAGCAGTCCAGTATATCTTGTACTTGAGCCTTAATTCTCTAGACAAATTGTTCATGATGAAAAAGTAGGCAAACTCATCAGAAGCTTTCCATCTGTCATATAATTCTCGCTCATAACCAGTACAATTCTAATACTGAGGAGAGAGTGGGTCCATGTAAAGTACATAGGCATGTTTTGCAGTATAGAGTATTTCCATGAAGCAAAACTTCCATTCAGGAAAATTGGGACCGTTTAAAGGGTTTGATGTTAAGAGGTTAACAATATGAATAGACATGTCTGAAGATAATAAATTAAAGCAGAAATTAAAACATAGTCGCAAACAATTGAAAAAATTAAATATTGAAACCTTATGATAGAACAATATTAATGTTTCCTCCAATTTTCCTAAGTATTACTATTGCAAGCCACACATGTGGACGTTTACAACAAAACACTTAACCAGACTGCATCTTTCAATTCCAGTCCTTTAATTCCAATCCATGCCCGGGTTCCTTAGAAAAATGGAATTAATAAGTGGAAACTAACTTAAGACCATATTATCTAACTGAGCACGAACATCAAAAATGAGTTATACTCTGGATAACATCTAAGCTAGCTTACCACCAAAGCCAACCCTCCCATTTAAGGATCTACTAGAACACACCTGATCCCTATAATAAGGCTATCTCATTTAATTCAATCCCTAGAGAACTTATGAAAATTCAACACGCAACCTAAACATGAAGACGTTTACGCATGAACTCCCACTTCTCACATGATATAAATGTTTGTTTTATGAAATCCTATCTATTAGAACTTATGAATAATAAATTAAGCAAGCTACACATGTAGACGTTTACTTAATAAATTACCCACTTCCAATAAAGGATCACTTTGTGGAGGTCTTACTAAATTGTAAGCTTAGTAATTTTTAAATTCATAAGGTTCAATTACACAGATTATTTTATGTAGCCATAATTATAACATTGCTAAAATCTTATCATGCATAGCATGAACCCCGAATTTATAGTTATAAGTAATTACACAAAATAAATCACATAGCATGCTTTAAAGCTGTAAATAAAAGCAGTAAACGTGCTCTTATTATCTACAACATGCTTATATGCTGCGCAATTAATATAAACACACATATCATGCGAAGACACATAATAAAACAAATAAAAAATGTCCTCGTGGCCCCCATGATACAAAAAAATAATAATAATTCTAACTATTACATGTTGGAATTATTTTTACAGATCTTCGATTGGGCTCCCACTACTTGGGCTGTGATCTGATTTTATTTTTTGAATCTGGGCCTCCAAGATTTGATTTATCAGAAAATTGGACAACTAGGCCAGTTAACCAAATCGCAGGCCTAGACACACATTGCAAGCCCAATAGCCCGTGAGAACTCGGCCCAACGAGCCACCACCGGCGAACCACCGCCGCCTGTGACTCGCTGTCGCTGCCAGGGCTCCCGGCGCCGCACAACAGCCATGTACGTACGTGCATGGTTGCAGCCCGCGATTTCACCTCCTTCGGCCGTCGCCCGTTTTCCATGCCGCCGGCCCGACTTGCCCCGACCGTTGCCCGAACCATCGTCACCTTTCTCTCCACCATCGGCCTTCGTGACACGCCAGAATTGTGCAAGAAACGAGACTGGAGGCTCACACGAACTGCGTACAAACCCTAGGGTTTGCTGCACCCCCGTTTGCGCGTCCAACCCTCCACCGCTGTCCCCAGCTCGCGACCCCAACTGCCGTGCCACCACCGCACCACCTCGCCCTGCCGACGCTGTTCAAAGGGGGGGAGAGCGCCACCGGCATTGCGCGTGTGGTTGCGTAGGTCTGCCGCGAGCCTGCGCGGAACCTAGGGTTCCGCCGCTGCGCGCATGCCTCACGCCCTTGGCCGGCTTGTGGCCGCGCACTGAAAAGCCCTAGGGTTTCGCAGCACCTCCGCTGCCGTGCACTGTGCTGCCATGCATCCCCTTGCCGATCGCCGTGCATGGCGTGCTGCCATGCCAGCGCCGTCGTGCAATGTTGCACGGTCCTTCGTTCTTCGTGTTTTTTGTTCTTCGTGTTCTTCGTTCTCCATTCTATAGATTAAATTTTTAAAATAAAAGATTACATTGAATAAACCTAAATACAATTTAAAAATCTAAATCTAACCATGGATATATCTCGTGGGTGAAAAACTAATCCTTATAAGGGGGCGGATTAACACAAGAACCACGAGGACAAAAAAACAGAATCAAACAATCCAAAACCATTCATAGCATTCAATTAATAATAATAATCATGCAAATCATAGGCAATATTATTTTTCCGATAGAGCCAATTAATGAACTTGACTTTGATACCAATTGAAGGAATTCGTGAACTGAATCACGAAGTCCGTTTGCCCGGATCGTTAATTGGGATATCAAAAATAAATTGCTATGCCTATGATTATTCCTAGCATGCTCCTATTGATTATGCATAAAGAAGGTTTATGCGGAATACCTGGATTGCAAAACTCTAAAGAACGAGTGCGCGGAGATTCCTCTTAATCTTTTTCCCACGCACAAAGATTAATTCCCTAACAGATAAAAGGAATTAAATCTGATAAAAATATATTAATATTTTAGAAACAGAAGAGGGAGAGAAGAAAGAAGATCCTCCTGATCGGATCTTCTGATTTTTATCCCAACTTAATCTGAATATCTGGTGAAGATTCCCTTCAGATTCCTTGCCCGGTTGAGAAGCAGAATTTCCTCCTCATTTCTCAGATCTAGTCTATCACCATAGCTCCCAAATTCTGGTTTGCTGTGTGCAACTTATGATCTTGTGGTGTGTTGAGATCTGAGGAACTGAGGCATATTTATAGGAAAATACTGGACTTCTAAGTTTCATGGGCCAGACCAGGGATCAGAATGCAAATAGCAAATAAGGCCTATCAATTAATTAATTCTCATATTCAACCCAGAATATAATTAATTAATTAATATTGATTCATTTCACCCGAGAATCAATACTGTCCTACCTATTTGCTACCACGTTTTGAGGTACGGGTTGCATGGGCTCGGTTTATCCCCACATTTGAGGTTACAAACATTCGTTAATTAATTTATGCTCTGACAAGCTATTTAATTAATTAACATCTTATATTCCTGATTCAATCCTCTCAAACCTTTACACTTATGCTTGAACTTAATCAGCCTGCCGGACTTTAGCATAACGAACCTTTTGAGCTGCTCAGGGAATGTCACCATCCTATACTGGATGTGGTTACCTAGTTCCAGTACCAAACAATCATACACAAACTTCTATTACCCAAGAAACAGATATACAAGCTCAACCCGAGCCTTTCACGGCAACTCAAAGTAATACACAATCTGCATATACTTCTGTACCTTCATATAGGCTTAGGATCTCATCAAGCCATAGAGATCTAGATTCTTTTAATGTCAGATAAAAGAATCGATCTCGACTTAGGTCCTTCTCAACGTATGCCCCACACCAGCATACCAAGCCATCTAAGATAAGATGCTTATTACCGTGTATGATGCAGCCAACACCGATAGTTTATCCTGGAACTGTCTCAGCTGTGATAACCATTTATATCTCGCTAGGTCAAATGATCCATACGATGATCTTCCGTGATCTACAACACACCGTATGATCTCCCTATCGACGAGATAAGAGGATAATTGTGTTTGCGACACATGGTTGTTAATTCAGACAGGAGATGAACATATAACATTTATGATTCCCAGTATATTAACCTATCGACCTTGTACATAATATACCAATCATAATGCTTTCAGTATATAAATCCATCAGTTGGTCTACATCTTAAAGAATAAAAGAGATGTCATCGTAGCCTTCAAGAAATGGAAGGTGTTGATAAAAAATTAGACAATATGTTAGATGAAGATGCTACGAACTAACAATGGCCATGAGTATTGCTCGAAAGAATTTGGAAGGTACTATTCGGAAGAGGGTATCGCGAGGCACAAGACAGTGGTTGGAACACCTCAGCAGAACGGATTAGCGGAGAGGTACAATCGTACATTGCTAAAAAGAACAAGGTGCATTTGATAACAACAAAGTTACCCAAGTCATTCTGGGTAGAAGCACGGACTACTTCAGATTATTTGAATGAAAAGTCAAAGCTCCAATTTTAGCAACCCTAGATCTTTTGATTGTGTGGCTTATGCTAATATCAAAGGAGATAAGCTAGGAAAGAGGGTGTTGAAATGTGTATTTATAGGGTACCCTCAAGGAATGAAAGGGTACAAGCTTTGGTGTCTCGAGCCTAATATACAGA
Source organism: Plectranthus barbatus (assembly GCA_026898455.1). Taxonomy (NCBI): domain Eukaryota; kingdom Viridiplantae; phylum Streptophyta; class Magnoliopsida; order Lamiales; family Lamiaceae; genus Plectranthus; species Plectranthus barbatus. The sequence goes on from JAPKLW010000141.1 coordinate 662,354, forward strand.
GCCTATGCAACCTTTTCTGCACAATGTAGGATAAATGGGTAGTTCAATTTTGAGTTTCTAGTGACATGAATCAATATTAATTAGTTAATTCTGTTCTGCATTGATCATGAAAATTAATTAATTCAGATGCCCACTTTGTATTCTCCATCTGGCCCATGTAATGCTCTAAGCCCAATAGGATTGGGTCTTAAATATTTCATTCTTTTCTCATCGTAAGTCATAAATTATAGTTCAAGAAGTTCAGAGAGAAAAAGAGAGTGAAGAGTAGCCACATAAAAAGAAGATCATTGGGTGTGTTTTATGTGCAATCCAATAGTTCTCCTCACCAGATATCTTGATAGGAGCAAGGGATATTGTTGGTCCAAAATTGAAGTAGTGAGCACAGTGGAAGATAATTTTAAAAGTGGTTGGCCCTCCAAGCTGGTTGTTTTGCCCCTGGTTGGGTTTAAAAAATTGGTAGTTTAACAGGCCAAAATATTAATTTGTCAAATTACAGTAATAATCCAACACTAGATGCATTGGGTTTTATATTCAGTGCAGAACGTTGAACAAAAGTAATAAATAACACAGGAATTTATAGAAGTTCGGACTGAACCATCTTACGTCTTATCTTCAGATGTAGAATCGGGAAACACTAAGTTGGAGATTACAAGGATGTCTACGATCTATTGCTGGTTTATGATTGTCGCATCCACTAGTCCACTAGCTCACTTGCGAAGTCCTTCACAATGTAGAGCTTCTTTAGGCTTGAAGCGTGGGCACATCACCTGGCCTTCAAACTGGACGTGAGAGTTTGAGTTTCTCTCAAGAATGCTAATTTTTGGTATACAACCGTAATAGTTGACACTGGAGAAGTGTCAAATCAAAGATGTTTTCATACTCACATAGTAAGAAAACAGAGATAGTTCTTGCAAGAAGCACAGAGTCTTGTGTTCAGAGATGAACATGGAAAGCGGATAGAATCAGCCTGAAAGCTTTTGGATTTTGAACTTGGTAGCTTTTGAGAATGACATAATCCACAATATGTCAGAATGTTGGCAATGGAGATTTTGTGATTCAGTTATGGTCATGGTACTTTTTACAGTTCCCGTAACCTTCTCAAGGTGTTTTGCAGTCTCTTTTTATAGGCGCTCCTTGGATGGTTTGAATTCGTTTTTGTTTGTAACCATTGTGAGTCATATTGGAAGGAGTCCAATCAAATGTCTCACTTTTCTCTGAGAGGTCTGCTGCAGGTACCACTTTATGGTAGTGGTTGGTTAAAGATTCTGTCAGAACGGCCACCAACCAGTCTGAGGAATATTTCCTGATAGATTCATTGGACAAACAAGCTTTTAGCAGCACTAGTTGTAACTTCTCCACACTTAAAGGCTGGTTTTGTAAAGTGTATGCTTGTCTTTGTTAGGATAGTCTTTGCTTGTGTTTAGGGATCATGCTTTCTGGTAAAGTTGTTGGTCACTACTTGCTGGTGACTTGCCAGTCAGCAATGATTTAGTGTAGGGTGATTTGCTAGTGAAGGCCTTTCGATTAGCAAATACTCATTGATCCAGGCTGGTGAACTCTTGTTGGTTTCACCATTTGCTGGTAACTCAAATTCTTCTCAAACTGACATGATCAGCTCCATTACTTTTGGAAAAGGAAAGAAGATCAATCACAACTCATTAATGGAGAAAATTAAGGGATCTGAATTGTACGGATCTTCTTTGATTTATTTCCTTACATTGTTGATACTTAGCCTATTT
>JAPKLW010000141.1:664102-678911 GCA_026898455.1 Plectranthus barbatus
TAATCAAGGACAGTATCAGCGCCTCGTGGGAAAACTCATCTATCTTTTCCATACTAGACCAGACATTGCTTACGCTGTTGGAGTAATAAGTCAATTCATGCACAAACCTCAAGTGGAACATCTAGAAGCTGCACTCAGAATTGTGAGATATCTTAAGGGAACCTTCAACCATGGATTGTTTTTCAAAAGAGTTGGACACCTTGAGATTCAAGCCTACACAGATGTGGATTGGGCAGGAAATCCCATGGATAGACGATCCACAGCTGGATATCTTACCTTTGTTGGAGGAAATCTAGTCTCTTGGAGGAGCAAAAAGCAGAAAGTGGTTGCTCTCTCTAGTGCAGAAGTAGAATTCAGAGGAATCAAAAGTGGGCTCACTGAAGTTCTTTGGTTGAAGAAACTTATGATGGAACTGAACCTTCACGCAGGGAAGACACGCAAAATATTTTGTGACAACAAAGCTGCTATCAGTATTTCAGAAAACCCAGTGCAACATGACAGGACAAAGCACGTTGAAGTAGATAGGCATTTCATCAAAGAAAAGATCGAAGATGGGACTGTGACACTGCCCTTTACGAGCTCTAAAGAACAGTTAGCTGACATCTTAACTAAATCTGTCGACTCCAAAAGTTTTACAGAGGTCCTTGTCAAATTAAGTGTTGGTAACCCCACCACTTAACTTGAGGGGGAGTGTTGGAAAAGGAAAGAAGAACAATCACAACTCATTAATGGAGAAAATTAAGGGATCTGAATTGTACAGATCTTCTTTGATTTATTTCTTTACATTGTTGATACTTAGCCTATTTAAGGGTGTGTATACACTTGTAAACATCATTAAGAAAAAAGAGGAATAATACAATCGATCTTCTCCCACTCTATCTCCTTTCTTCTCATTTCCTATGGCGATACCATGTTTCAATAATTACAATTCGATAATTCCTATACAGGAAATTAAAAACATGAACTAATCTTAAGCTAGAGACTCTCTATATATAACAATAATTCCTAATAGATCTAGATCAGAAAATCCGATTCGAAAAGTTTCTTTTCTTCGCTTCCCTCTTCTTGTTTGAATTTATTTTCTCATTAAAAGAGATTTAATTATTCATAGGATTAAATTTGTTGCACAAAGGATTCAACGGAATGGAAAGGCTCTAATCCCAATGGATAAAATCACAGATTTTGATTTGTCAAGGTATTCCCATATGTACTCAACAATTAACTTTAATAGGAGGATTTATTAGACAAAGAAGATAGTTTGATATTCATAGATCGATACAGGAATATGTGGATTATGCAATTTTCAGTTTGCTTGTAAAAGTGTCTACACATAAAACTTATTACTCTTAATTTATGAAAATATTATTGTATAAAGTAAATAATTTTATAATTCTTACTTATATTTGCTAAAATGTCGAAAGCTATAAAGCCCTAACTTGTTTTGTTTTATAAATGATCATTTTTAAACAAGTTTGACATTCTTTTAGAAGATCGAGATATGACTGACTCAGAAATAGTATAGTTCATTTACATAAGAATATAATGAAAGCAGGAACACTATGTTTAATTGCTTTAGCTGGAAGTTGAGATATTGGGAATCAGTTGTATAGTGAGGGTTTTGAGAGTAGCCTACAACTGACGATTGAGCTCACCAAGAATGAGAGAAAAATGAGAAACAAAACAATAGTGCCTCTCCGATCAGTAGTAATTTTTCAGCTATCAAGAAGTATTCTATCGATCTAAAATATTAATTTTGGGTAGAAGACTCGTATATCTTAATTTTGACAAGCATATTTGATTTTCAATGGCTTGCTATCAGTTATAATTTTCAAGTATTTAGCTATTTTGGTGGCTGTTTTGCACAATTGTGTTTTAATGCCTACCTAAATTCTCTATGGCTTAGATTTCATTCGAGAGTTCTTTAGAACTCGTTGTACTACTACTCTTTTGGTAATGGTGAATTTTGATAGACCGGGTCAGTCTCATGGTTTTTATCTCTTCATCAAGATAATTTTCCACGTTAAATTTGTATGTTCTTATTTTTTTTTCCTTGGAGTTTTCTTATTGATTCGGTAATTAATATTTTACTACTATATAAAACTATCAACAATAATAAACTTAACAACCCAACTTTTCAAAAACATATTAATGATCCTGTGAGAAATGCCTTTACCATGAAAAATAAGAATAAATTCTCACCATAGATTTTATTGAATATACTCTCGTGATCTTCCTATAATTTTCGGTCATTATATCCCAAAAATCTGCATTATAAGGTAATTTCATTATTAATCTTTTAGTCATTTTATGAAGTTATCTTGCATTTTAGAGAGAAATATTTGCACTATAGTACATCAACATATTAATTATAAGTCAATATTATATTATATCATTCTATTCATTACATAATCCTTCCGTCCCAATTTATTAGTCTCACTTGTCTTTTCGGCCTGTCCAATTTATTAATCTCATTTTCTAAAATGACAGACTTTTTCACACTTACCAATAAAATATTAATTCTACTACACTCACAAACATTGGTTATTGTGTCATTTCAATTTGTAATTAATAAATAGGACGGAGGGTGTATTTTAATGAATTTTACAATAAGTACTTCATTGTTATTTGATTTGTGCATAAGATTAACAATCTTCAATAATTTCATAGTTTACTCTAACGAAACATGTGCAATAGAGATTTAGTGTAAAAATAATAAAAAATCATATTATTTTGATAAATGGCACATTAAAAAACAATTTAAATTAAGAGAATTATGATTGTTTATAATTTTAAGAGAGTGAAAAATAAAACTATATGCACTAAATATTGCATATTCGTATTATATTATTGATATGGAAAATATCTTAGTTAATATAAAAAATTATAAATAAGGAAATGTGTCTAATCCTCAAGATTGAAACATATCTATTATTGATTTTCTCAAATATTCTTGTCATATAAATTTGAATGAAAATATCTTATTTGTACCTCAAACTATTTAAAATCATTTTTGTAATGAATATTCAAAATTTTATTGTTTGGACTTTAATTTAAGTCGTATCAATAATCTGTGGACCGAATTATTTTTTGACCTCGACATGCATTATATACCTAGCAAACATTTATTATAAACCTAACAAACATGTATCATATAATATAATAATATACATTTATATATATAACAAAAAAAAGACTTAATAAAAACAAGTAATGTTGGATCAACTTATATTACAAGTATAATATTTTCTACAATGTGCAAAGAAAATGAATTTTAGTTTTTTATGTTGATCTCGCGGGAAAAAATATATTACAGTTATCCATCATATTATGCATTATATAGTATAATTGCATTCATTATATTATTCAGTCTCATTCATTATATAATAATTTGTGTAATGTTCACTAATTTTTATTTTTAATATAATTTTTTTAATCGAAACACATGCATATGGATTTTGTTTGAAAGATAATTAAATGACCTTTAATTTGTTATATTATACATGAAAAAATAATTTAAATTCGATTGAGTATGATCATTTTAAGATTTAGGATAATTTTGGACGAGAGAGAATATATACTACAAAATTACCCTTCAATGGTTGTTTTACAATACTATAATGCACACATGATTTATTATTCCTTGATCGTTGGATCAGTGATTTGGAAAGCCGGATATATTCTTATTTCTCATGGTAAGAAGCATTTTCATACGATCACTTTCTATATATGTATATACAACCCACAATCCAATTTCTTATTTAATCGCATCAATGACTTTCACACAACTTACATTACATTTATTTTTCACTTTATTTTGTTAAATCTCCCAAAAAAAATTATTGGATTTAATAGTTTTGATGATAATCCAATTTCGTAATATAAATTGATTCGGTTCTCTAAAATAATATAAATATTTTAAGTTTGTATTAGTAAAGGATATAAATACAAACGAGTATTTTGCAACATATATATTATGATAACATTGGTTTTGGAGGGGCTTTTTTCCATTTTCATTCAAACGTATACCTTTGATCTTTTTTGTGGCAACTTTTTTTTTTTTTTACATGAATGTTACAATAGAAAACATTGCTTTTATCCCCCAATTAACCCCTAATGAAAGCACTGCAAACCAGCAGAATCTTATCTTGTAGGCCAAGTTTTATTATTCTATATATATGAATATTGAAATAAAAAACATTGTTGAATGTATTCTTTCTTCTAATTAAGCCAACGAAAATGATTGCAAGATGAAATATCATATCTTTTGATCTCATTTTGAAAAAGTCTTCCAACTAGTAAGTGAGAGTTTATCCTTGTAAAACCTTGTTTGTACAAAAATCTTATCAATGAAATAAATACAATATATTTTTAAGTAGTTTCACCTATATATATATATGTATTATATGTATGTGATTCTAGATACAATTGCCCTCTCTGCAAATTAAAATGGATAGCTCTTTGATTCTTTTAGCCCTAGTATATGCAGTTGCAATAGCTTTTATCTTTAAAATCCTCAAATATCGACGTCCAATACAGCCAAAACTCCCACCAGGTCCAAAACAATGGCCGATTATCGGGAACCTCAACTTAATGGGCTCAATCCCACATCGATCCCTTCACAAACTATCCCAAAAATATGGTGAAATTATGCTACTAAAATTCGGAAAGTTTCCAGTTGTGGTTGCTTCTTCTCCCGACATGGCCAAGCAGTTCCTAAAGGTGCACGACGCCAGCTTCGCCTCCCGGCCTACGCTTGCAGCCGGTAAATACCTCAGCTACAACTACTCCGATCCAGTATTGACTCCCTACGGCCCATACTGGCGTCAGGCTCGTAAAATCTACCTCTCGGAGGTGTTTAGTGCTAAAAGACTTGAGTTATTCGAGCATGTTCGTGGTGACGAAAGGCGGCGTTTTCTATCTCATTTAGGAGCTATGAAAGGGAAGCCGGTCGTGACCAAAGATCATTTATCGCGTTACACTTTGTTGAGCACGTGGAGGATGATATCAAGAGACAACTATTTTGGCGAATCGAAAGTAGAGAAGCGTAATGTTGTGGATATAGATGAACTGCTTGAGATGGTGGATGAGTGGCTTCTGCTTTCTGGGGCTCTCAATGTAGGGGATTGGATCCCTTGGTTGAGTTGGTTTGATTTGCAGGGTTATTTGAAGAAAATGAAAGATTTGAGCAAGAAAATGGATAGGCTTTTCAACTATGTGGTCGATGATCATCTAGCTAGAAAGCTTGCTGGAGATGATGAGATTGCACCCAAAGACTTCGTCGACACTTTGCTAGAGATTGCTGAAGATTCTAGCCTTGAAGGTGTGCTCACAAGGGATTGCGTCAAAGCAATGTTACAGGTATAATTTATACAAAGGGAAAAATATTGAAAAATATTTTAAAATATATATTAATCAATTATGACTAATATTTTAATATTTTTTCTCTTTGAATTATAGCTCTAATACATCATTTTATCAATTAAAAATACCCTTCACTAGGAAAAACATCGTAAAGTTTCTCATATATCTGAATTACACCCTAATGTTTAATAATTCTGTCAATTAAAACTACCCTACATTCCTAATAGTGTTAAAATTCTTATAAATCATACGTTTAATTTTAATACAATATATATCACATATATACAAAAAAATGAAATATCACGCATATATAATTCATCAAAATTTTAACACGTCATCAATTGAGGATGTTTTTAATTGATAAAATCAAACGTTATGATATAATACAATAATAAAAGAAACAATTGGGTATTTTTTTGTTGTGGATGATATTCTTAATTGACAAAATGAGACATTAGGGTAAAATTCAGTGATGGAAAAATATTAGTTATTTTTCATAATTGACCAATACTTTAAATAATTTTTAATAATTTTACCCATAGAAAACTATATACTTTTTTCTGTGAATTTATAATAGAAAAAACATTTTGTTTTTATTGTTTAATACCACACCTAGTCAGCAATTTAGGTGGCTACTCATGTTTATACCACGCTATAGCTCCTCTTTTGTAATTTTTTAGAGAAACAGAATGTACATTAATTTAAAATTCATACTGAACTCAAATATTCTAAGATATCTTGAACTTATGATTTCTTAATAACATACAAAATGCTTTTACCACTTATGCCTTGAGTGAGGGAAAATCCTTTTCTATAATTATTTTCATTTTTGTTTTCTTCATTTTCAACGTGGAATAATTATTCACTCTATTTACATAATGAAAAATATAAAATTACTAATTTATTACATGAGAATGACTTCCACTGTTAGTTTTTTTTCCTAGCTTGTCGTATTATATTCTCCAAGGCATCCAAAACCTATATAGATTAGGCATAGTTAGGTCATATATTTTAATTTGTTTTGAAAATAGTTATGCACAACTAAGCAAAATGCTCAAATACATGTTAAATTAGAATAAAACCTACAACGATTATATTATAATTATATGACCAACATATGATTGATTTTAAAATAATATACTATTTGAATTATAAATGTAAAAAAAGAACTTAATTAAATGGCGCTTAAGTCTCATTTAGGAGATAGGCCATACCGAAGACTAGTGAGTTGTGTGTCTTTGATTGCAAATTAAGTTTACCTTTAATTTTTATAGAACCTACTCATTGGTGCCATGGATACATCAGCGATAACAATCGAATGGGCTATACGTGAAATCCTAAGGCATCCGCGTATAGCTGAAAAGGCAAAGGTTGAGTTAGATAGGGTGATTGGAAGAAACAGATGGATAGAAGAAGGCGACTTATCTCAACTGCCCTACATAGATGCTATTGTCATGGAGACATTTCGGCTACATCCACTAGCTACATTCCTAGCCCCTCATTACGCCATGCATGACTGCAATGTTGCAAGTTACGACATTGCAAAAGGGACGATGATCCTCATCAACACATGGAGCATAGGTAGGGATGCCGGGGTGTGGGACTCGCCGGAGGAGTTCATGCCAGAGAGATTTCTTGGCCGAGGAATTGATGATATTGCAGGAAGGAATTTTGCATTACTGCCATTTGGATCGGGCAGAAGGAGATGCCCTGGATACAACCTCGGACTTAAGGTTGTTCGAACAACTTTGGCAAATCTATTACATGGATTCGATCTAAGATTGGTTGACGGCATGAGCCCTAAAGATGTATCTATCGAAGAAGAGTATGGGCTAGCCACACATCCTAAACATCCTTTGGCCATTTTCATGGATCCCACACTCCCATCACATCTTTACTAGCTTACAATATTTATACTCCCATTTTTATATAATAAATGTGTGTGTATGTGCTTGAATGGGGGGAAACGACAATAACGATGTAAAGAGATCATCTGAGTCTCTCAAATTTTATTTTATAGGACAGAGAAATGTATTATTAAATTATATAAGTCAATTATAATTTAAATTATGAATATACGATATTGAAATTGAGTAAATACATACTCATAGTAAAAATACGACATTCAAATATATAGTATGATAATAAGATTGTTTCAATAATAAAATATTTTATTTGTACAGTCCTACAAATAATGACTATTAAGAAGTTGCATTGCAGTTTGGCAATGAAATGTTATAAATAAAGTATACATTAATATGAAATTAATTGAATCCTTAGATAGATCAATAATTGAGATAATAGTAATTATCAAAAATTATATATATATATATATAGAGAGAGAGAGAGTTATAATCATATGTGAACTATTTTCCATATGTGAAATAAAACCAAATGTGATACATTCAATTTTTTTATTTTGAGGGTTGTGATTAAATCTTAGATTTGATTTTTATTAATTTATTTACGTAATTTAATCAAATTTGAGGGTAACATAGGCGTAAAATTTGGAAGTTGGAATATAACTGACTTTTAATATCACTCCATCATGATCTCCATATCTTTCATATTTTTGTTAAATTTCACATAGTTTTTTTTCAAAATCTGGAAGACGACGAAGAGAATTAAACAGAGTCATCTTCTAGTCTCTCAATTGGTTCAAGATTATAAAATTCTTTCAAGACTTCTACATCTTTAATTTCAGCATTGGAATGAAGGTATCGATCGGTGTCAGCGGCATGAGCAATGTTAGCTACAATATGTTATAGTCAGGAATGCGCCACGCTTCCCCTTGGGGAGGTCAAGAACCATCCAACCCGTCTCACTTGCTCTTCGGCGCCTGCGGTCTTCTCCACCACCAATCTCTCCAGCTTTTTCGTCATCAACAAAATCACAACCTCTGTCAGATTTTTCCATTTCGAAAATTTCAACTCCCTTACCTCTAACTCTGTGTACAGATCCCATCTGATCTATATATCATAGCGTTATTCTTCTATTCAAATTTTTAAGTTTTTTTTCGATGGGAAAATAACATTAATCACTTCTATGGATTGACATATAGGCTATAACTTGCCTAATCGAAATTTAAAATTTTTATCAATTAAAAACGTGCATTAATTAAACCAGTAAACTTCCATTTATCAAACCTGTAAACTCGCAGTATATTATTTTTTTATTTTAAAGTTGTTTGTAAAGTTTTGGAGAATGTAAATATATGTAGTTACAACAGTTTAGCCCATAAACTTACAGTGTTTAAGTCTACAAACATGCATTGACTAAGCCTATAAATTTGCTTCTTACAACTGAATGTTTCTTATCTCCATGTAAACTTGTTATATCTTAAGATATTGCAATGAATTAGTTAATATAATGCATATATTTTTTATTCATAATGCAACTTTCGACGAAGTATAAATATTGTTATAATTTGGAATTCAACAATAATAAAACCTAATACTATTAAGTTGCATTAAATGCGTATTCAATGATGCATCATACAAGTATTCATACTTGCATTAATATAACTATTTTTTATGATTAATGCAACTACTATAGTGAAATATAAGTATTATAATCGAGTGTCATGTTTTAAAATATAGTAATAAATTAGTTTACATAATGCTACTATTTTTAATAAATAATGCAACCTTTCATGTAAAATAAATTCGAAATTCCAAAATTAGGGATAGTGTTAGGATTTTTGTTAGAGAAATCTTTCCTTACTTTTGATGTTTCGGTGGGTCAAATAATGTAAGTCATCTTAGTCAGTTTTTCCAGTTTCTAGAGTTCTACACTGTAATCCTTGTATAGGATCGATCAAATTGTAATAGAACTTAAGCTGAAGATCGAGCAATGGAGAATGCTCGAGAACTGACTATCAACACGCCTAACCTTAACCGAAAACTGAGTTGGAGCACTCATTTTAGGTCTATCCATACTGACAAGGAGAATTCAGTATGAAGTGATGGGTTTTGTATACTGAAAGCATTTATTATAATGAGTATACAACGGTTTATTTCTCCTATCGGTTAACAATCCTACATGTATGAACAATGGTATCCTCTTGTCTCACCGATAGGGACGATCATACGACGTGTTGTAGATCACAGAAGACAGTATGATCACTTGACCTAGTGAGACATAAACCTGATCACAGCCGAGACAGCGTATGACGATACGTCTGTCCGGATGGCTGCGGCATTGTCGGAATAAGTAGTCTATCTTGGTTACTTGACATGCTGGTACGCAGAGGTGGCGTATTGATGGACCGCAGAGAGATATATTCGTCTGTCTGACATCAACGAATATAAGATCTCGTTATATTGATTGAGTCCAAACCCTAACGAAGGTTCAGGGGTTTGCACGGGTTGACTGTTGCTTTGGCTTGCCATGGTGGAGAGCCTAAGTAACGTGCTCGTATATCTACATTTTGGGTAATAGCAGTTCGTGTAGTACCGCCAGAGACTGGGTTTAGGTAACCATATCCGAGTAATAGGATGGGGACATTCCCTGAGGAGCTCAATAACATTCATCGTGTCAAAGTTCTGCATGCTGATTAAGTTCACGCACGAATGATAAGGATTGAGTGGTACTACTCAGGAATAATAAGATATTAATTAATTGTAGTTAGAGCTTGTCAGAGGCTCCGATTAATTAATGGATGTTCGGTTACCTTAAATATGGGGATTCTCAATTAATGCAGCCCGTTCTCATAACGTAGTAATAAAGGGGTAGGTCAGTATTAATTCTGTGGTGAAAAAGAATTAATATTCATTAATTAATTGTGTCCTGGGTTGTGGACATGGGAATTAATTAATTTATAGGCCCACTTTATTATTTGCATTAGGTCCCAGATCTGGCCCAAATAAATATGCTGAATTGAGCCCAGGAGCCCATTAGGGATAAAACCCTAGGTCTATAAATAGACAGTTCTCTCTCATAAGTCATAACAGAGTTGAAAAACCCTAAACCTAAGAGAGAGAGAGAGGGGCGCCGTTTTCGAGAGACAGAGGAGGAGAATTTCGATTCTGGTCCTGCTCAAGCCACAGATATACGGAGTCCTCACCAGTAGTAGATCTGAACAGCATTGGGACACAACCCTGAAGATCTGATCTGGAGAACAAGATTTTCCTTTCTTCTTCTTTGTTATTTTTGATTTTATCTTAGAAATTAGATCTCTAATTTCTGATTCCGCAGATTAAATCGGATTGCGTGGTTGAATTCAAGTTGGAAATTCAAACGCAAAAGATCGGTTCAGACTCGACGGAATAACGGTAATTCCTCAATCCACAATTCTTGTAATTAAATTCATAGGAAAATGCTGGGGTTTATCTTGTATTTAATTATGCACAATACCCATAAATCGATCCGGTTCAAATTGGTTTTGGTGATTCGGTTCACGGGAAAACCCTACAATTGGTATCAGAGCCAGGTTCTTGATTTATGGCTCTTTTGTGTATAATTAAATTCAATATGCATGTATGTATAAATTTATTGTTGTTGATGGTTTTTGTTCCTCGTGGCAACCCGTGTGATTCAGCCCGCGATGGTTTATCTGTGTAGGGCTGAATTATTTTTGTAAAATCACGAGAAAATTTGTGATTAGTGTAGATTTGAAAATTGTAATAGAATAGTTGTTCTGTAATTTTTCAAATTTATTTGGACGGGTCGAGGACGGAGAATGAAGACGGAGCCGACGAAGGACGGTGCACGGCAGCGGCAGGAGGCCGAGCGCGCGTGCAGCCGCTGGCACCGGCAGTAGCAGGCCGCGGCGGCACGGGCGACGGCAGTAGCGGGCGCGCGGGCTGCGAGGGGACGGAGCTGCGGGTGCGCGGTGCACGCGCAAGCGCAAGCCTGCTGGGCGAGCGCGCGCGGCGGCGGTGGCTGTCGTCGGCTGCTGCTGTCCTTGCGGCGGTGGCTCGTGTTTTGGTGGTTTGTGCAATCCTGTGTAAACCCTAGGGTTTGCATTAGGGTTAGGGCAAATCATTTGATCACAAATTCCTAAATCCCAAAAGATTTGGTGAATCAAGATTTGGAGGCCCTTGAAGATTTGGAAATATTTGAAAAATATTTGGAATTATCCAAATAAGATTAAAATTCAAATTGTAATAGATAAATTTTTTTTTTTCTATTTTTGGGGCCACGAGGAATTTTTGTTTGTCTTAATTATCCTCGTATGATATGTGATTTATTTATGTGCGCAATTAAACATGTTAGATAATAGGAAAAGCATAATTTATCGCTTTTATTATTTACAGCTTTCCAAGCACCCTTATGTGATTAATTTCTTGTTAGATTATATTTTGGAAATTTTTGGGCTTGTATTATTACATGCAAAAATTTGGGAAATATAATGGCAAAGAAATTATGTGTGCGCATAAAAAAACCTTTTAAAAGAAAAATACTAAGCAGACTTTTAATTAAAATCAATAGACCTCCACAAAGCGGTCCTAGGCTATAAGTGTATCTCTCGTTCTAGTAAACGTCTACGAGTGTAGCTTGCTAGTTCCTAGAGGGTCATGGGTACGGTTGTTGGGATTTCTAGACAAACAATTTAAATCATGTGAATAGTGGGAGGGTTTTGCGTAAACGTCTACGAGTGTAGCATGCGTAGATCTCTTTCACAAGTATTATAGGATTGATTTAAATTATAGATAACAAAAGCTTAAAGGGCTGTGCGGTATGGTTACGTGCCATGCTAAACTGTCTCTTTTGGCCGGATTTAAATTTGTGGTTAATTGCTTAGAAGAATCTTAGAATATAATGCAAGAATTGCATCCCTGTTCTTGAGAGATGACTTGGTCTAAGGTTTTCACTAATTATTAATTTCTAGTGTCAAAAGCTTCCTGACATGGTAGTGAAATTGAATGGATTAGGGCTTAAAACCCGCAGTTCTTGTTGAGGGTGACATCGTAAACGTCTACGACTGTAGCTTGCGGTGGGAACTCTTGGGCAATTAGTGGAAAACATTTGTGTTTTATCTATTAAAACGTTTTCAATGCATTTGTTTTCGAAGTTCTACATGTATGTTCTTATTTAAGATTCTTTATTGTTTCAGATATGTCTATGTCTAATGTCATCAATAATCTCGCACAAAACACTCTAATTGGTCCGAACTTCTTGGAATGGAAATGCAATCTCGAGTACCTCCTGATTACAGAAGAACATATGTTCGTTCTGCAAGTACTTCGTCCCGAAGTGCCAACTGCTGAATCCAGTCAAATGGATATAGACTTTTATAACAAGTGGGAGAAATCAAACAATGTAGTCAAGTGCTACATGATGACCACTATGTCGAAAGTCTTACAGCAGCACCATAGGGATATCTATGACATCATGACGAGTCTGGAGGCAACCTATGAGGAAACTGATAGAGCCGTCAGGTTCAATCTCATGAGGGAAATCGTGAGTAAGAAAATGACTGATGGCACCTCAGTGAGAGAACACGTAGTTACCATGACTCACCTCATAGATGAACTAACTGTGCATGGTGGAGGTATCGACGCTGAGGCTAAGGTCGATATCATACTGAACTCTCTACCCAAGTCCTTTGAGAGTTTTAGGCTGAATGTTGTCATGAAAAAGAAAGAGTATACTCTTAACGAGTTGCTCAATGACTTGATGGAAGCGGAATCGATCATGAACCCTCAGAAGGTTGCCTTGGCCACTTCTGGTAATCTCTCTGCTGTACCAAAAGGTATGAAGCAGAAGAAAGGGATTAAGAAATGGGCCAAGAAGACACTTATGAAGGATGGTGGGACCGGGAAAAAGCCTAAAGTGGCGACTGAAAAGGACAGGTGCTTCAGGTGTGGTAAGAAAGGACACTGGAGGAAAGATTGTCAAGCCTACAAAGCTAGACAAGGTATGCCATTTTGCATGTTTAACTGTAAGCATGATTAGAGTCCGTTGTTGCTCTTCTGGAGCTGTAAGCACTGACTTGTTGATCATGTTGTTGTACTTTGCAGGGGACCGTGCCGACAAGGCTGGTGAGTGATGGCAAGAAGATACCAAACTGGATGAAGGCATAGTCTTAGGATGGAGCTTCATGGAGTTTTCTTTTCTTCATGTTTTGATGAATTAAGTACATTTGAGAGTTTATTTGTGGGTCGTGGTTTATCGGCAGGACAAATTTTATCAACTTTTATGGATATTTGTTATTTATGATTTTATCATTGGTAGTAACAATATTATCCGTTATGGAATGTTGATTTACAATCTCTATGTTACTTCGATCAAAACATATCTATTATATTGCATGTAATTCATCTGTAATTGATAATCCTAGAAAGAGAAAACTTACTTCTTCTGATGAGGATCTTACATATCTCTGGCACTTGAGACTGGGTCACATCAGCTTGAAGCGGATTCAAAGACTTGCAGATGACGGTACATTGGTGATGCTGCTAAAAGTTCAACCAAAATTAAACTCCTAGCTACACAAGAATAAAATTTGTCAAATCCAGGTCCTTATTCCCTTCGCCCGCTAGAATACCGAGATACTATGGCAAAGTCTTATAACTAGGCAAAAATAAGTCGTTGAATGATTTCTACCAACTAGGCAAAATAGTAATCTATCCTAAGCAATAACAACACATCAAAAATCATTAATCAATTATCAAAATAAAGACTTGACAACAATCAATTTCACCAAGGTGGGTAGAAAAAGTACCAAGTATAACAATGAGATAAGAGTGAATGTTGAATGAACATCAAATGTGTGCGAATTCGATCGAATAGTGTTGTAAACCAATTTTAATTACTAGGAGATTGAGCAATCGACCCTACACTCGTTAACCCCTTGTCACGGCGAGCTAACGGTTGATGATACTAAGACTTGCAAACAGTCACGTTATTAAGCCCTAGACCACTCCAAATAGATCGTCAATTATTGCCCTACGACCTAGCACCGCACATGGATTGGAACTAAAATTGTATGAATCTACACTATTCACGACGATTCCACCCGCGAGTTGGCTGCAACGTTCACGTCAAATACCCCCTAGGTTGGCTATTACCTACACCTAAGAGATAAAGAACAAGATCTAGTGCAATTCAAGCTCTCAAAGGAAAGTAAACAATCATCAACCAATCTCATCTCAACACATTATCCATTCAATCAACATTCACAATAGAAATTAGTTCTTCATACCTTCAATTCCGTACAATACAATAGAGAAAGTAATAGAATCCATTACAAAATTGATAGGTCTAGGGTGGATCTTCCTCAATTGCTTTCCTTGGACTCAATCTACCTCTTGATCTTCATTGATCTTCACCAAATTTGGAGGAATGTGGCCTAGATCACCCTTGAATGTGGATGGAAGTGGTTGAGGAAGGATATAGAGAGAATTCTAGGAGCGGTTATTTAGAATCTGACAAAAAGTTCTTAACATAAATGAATTCCCCCTTTTATAGACAAGCAAACAGGGCCTCGGATCGCCCGGTTGAA
>JAPKLW010000141.1:683911-818608 GCA_026898455.1 Plectranthus barbatus
GTTATTTAGAATCTGACCAAAAGTTCTTAACATAAATGAATTCCCCCTTTTATAGACAAGCAAACAGGGCCTCGGATCGCCCGATCAGACATGGCTCGGCCGGTCGAGCCCTCTGTCTGTGGCCTGGCACGGCCGGTCCAACCTGGCTCGGCCGGTCGAGCCCTCTGTCTGCCTCGCTCGGCCGATCCTGCTTCGCTCGGCCGGTCGACGCCTCCAAACTCCAAACACGTGCGATTTTCCTCCAAAACTCCACCAAAAATGCTCGTTTATGCCCAAAACCTATCCTACACAAATCAAACACACAAAACACAAAAACACAATCAAAATACGACAAAAACACATGATACGGGAGTAAAATAGCCACAAACGAGCATGCACACACACACATCGAAATATGGGTCATTTTACGCACGTATCAATTGGACCTTGTCCGGGCTGTACCTTATCAAGTATGTGAATCCTGCATCGAGGGCAAGATGTCAACTAGGCCTTTCAAGGCTAGTCAGTCTCAAGCAGAGGAAGTGTTGGAATTGATCCATTCTGACTTATGTGGACCGATGTCCACGCAGGCTCGTGGAGGGTACGAGTACTTCGTCACTTTCATTGACGATTACTCAAGGTACGAATACGTTTACCTGCCTCGCTACAAGTCTGAATGCTTTGAGAAATTCAAAGAGTTCAAGGCTGAGGTAGTAAAGAAGGTCGGGAAAACTATCAAGTCTCTGCAATCTGACCACGGCAGCGAATACCTCGGTAACGAGTTCCTGCAATGTTTGTCGGAAAACGGGATTACATCCCAGTGGACTGCACCGGGTACTCCCCAGCAAAACGGTGTAGCTGAAAGAAGACATAGGACTCTTCTAGAGATGGTAAGATCAATGATGAGTTATGCAAACTTACCAATTTTGTTTTGGGGCTACGCATTGGAAACAGCAGCTAACGTGCTTAATGTGGTGCCTTCTAAATCAGTTCCTAAGACGCCTTCTGATCTCTTCCTTGGTCGCAAACCTAGTTTGTGCAAGTTTAGAGTATGGGGATGTCCGACACACGTACTGTCGAAGGAACCTGATAAGTTAGAAAGCAGGTCAAAAGTAATGTTGTTCATAGGGTATCCCAGGCAAACGAAAGGTGGTTACTTTTACTGTCCTGAGAGTCAAAGAGTCATTGTTAGCACCAACACTAGATTCTTGGAGGACGAGTGTGTGAGTAATCACAGGTCAAGGAGTGTTATCGTTCTTCAAGAAATTGAGAACGAGAATGCATTTCCAAGGGAAGAGAACGTATAGATGTGGGTGCACCTGTGAGAGGTACAACACAATAGACACGTTCTTCAGCGCAAGATGCAGGACCACAAGTCACTGCACCTACTACTGACATGGCACCGATGCCTCGTCATAGTGGGAGAGTTATTTTCCAGCTGGAAAGGTACATGTTCGTGGGTGAGTCTTCGGACTTGAGCCCGGAAGACGAACATGAGGACTCTGACCCACTGACTTACGAAGAGGCAGTGCAGGACAAGGATGTTGCTAAATGGCGTGTCGCCATGGATTCTGAAATAGAATCCATAACTGCTATGGATGTATACCAGAAAACTGATTTGTCGGATGGTTTTAGGGCCATAGGGTGCAAATGGGTATACAAGAGAAAGAAAGGGGTGGATGGAAAGATCACGGCTTTTAAAGCCAGGCTGGTGGCAAAGGGTTATAGTCAGAAAGAGGGCATTGACTATGACGAAACCTTTTCACCCGTAGCCATGCTCAAATCCATCCGGATACTCCTTGCCATAGCTGCGCATATGGACCTCGAGATTCGGCAGATGGATGTCAAAACCGCTTTTCTAAACGGTTACCTTGAAGAAGGTAGGGACATCTATATGCAGCAACCCGAGGGTTACATAAGCAAGGGCGAAGAAAATCTTGTCTGGAAGCTTAGAAAGTCCTTGTATGGACTTAAGCAAGCTTCAAGGTCGTGGAACTTACGTTTCAACGATGTGATTAAATCCTATGGATTTGCACAGTTGGAAATCGAAAGTTGTGTTTATCGACTTTGTGTCAGTGGGAGTGTGGTTTTCCTTGCACTATACGTTGATGACATACTCCTATTTGGAAACAACGAAGGAGTGATGTCGGAAATCAAGGCTTGGTTATCCGAACAGTTCCAAATGAAGGATCTGGGAGAAGCTGGCTACATTTTTGGGATTAAGGTCTTACGAGATCGTACGAGAAGAATGTTGAGCTTATCCCAGACATCCTATGTTGATATTGTGATTGCCCGGTTTAACATGCAACTCGCCAAGAAAGGCTTGCTAACTTTCAGACATGGCATTCATCTTTCTAGAGGGCAGTGTCCTCAGACACAGCGGGAGAAAGATGAGATGAGTCTTGTACCATATGCTTCGGCTGTGGGTAACCTCATGTATGCGATGCTGTGTACTAAGCCAGAAATCTGTTCTTCCGTTGGCATGGTAGCAAGATATCAGTCTAACCCTGGAGAGGCGCACTGGACTGCTGTAAAGTACATCCTCAAGTATTTGAAAAGAACTAGGAATTTCAGCCTAGTTTATCAAAGTGGGGATTTGTGCCCTGTGGGTTATACAGAATCGGATTTCCAAGGAGATATATCTTGGAGGAGCTCAAAGCAAAAATGTCGCCGCCTCCGACGCCTCGAAAAAGGGGGTGTGGCTCCGGAACTACCTTTTAGAGTTGGGTGTGATCCCGAGTTTGCCGAGGAGCATCACAATTTATTGTGATAACTCTGGTGCAGTGGCAAACTCAAAGGAACCGCGGTCTCACAGGGCAAGCAAACACATAGAGAGAAAGTACCATATCATACGAGAAATCGTATCGAGGGGCGATGTGCTGATTAAGAAGATTGACACTACTGACAATCTTGCTGATCCATTTACAAAGAGCTTGCCACAGAAAGTTTACGAAAGATATATTCGTGAGCTGGGTCTGAGGTGGATGCCGACCACTAATAGTGGTTAAAGAGACAGCAGACTAGATAGACGGACTGTATACTCTGTAATAGCTTAGTTATGCTTTGAGTATAAGTGGGAGATTGATGGGTTTTGTATACTGAAATCATTTATTATAATGAGTATACAACGGTTTATTTCTCATATCTGTTAACAATCTTACATGTATGAACAATGGTATCCTCTTGTCTCACCGATAGGGACGATCATACGGCGTGTTGTAGTTCGCAGAAGACAGTATGATCACTTGACCTAGTGAGACATAAACCTGATCACAGCCGAGATAGCGTATGAGGATACGTCTGTCCGGATGGCTGCTGCATTGTCGGAATAAGTAGTCTGTCTTGGTTACTTGACATGCTGGTACGCAGAGGTGGCATATTGATGGACCGCAGTGAGATATATTCATCTGTCTTACATCAGTGAATATAAGATCTCGTTATATTGATTGAGTCCAAACCCTAACGAAGGTTCAGGGGTTTGCACGGGTTGACTGTAGCTTTGGCTTGCCATGGTGGAGAGCCTAAGTAACGTGCTCGTATATCTGCATCTTGGGTAATAGCAGTTCGTGTAGTACCGCCTGAGACTGGGTTTAGGTAACCATATCCGAGTAATAGGATGGGGACATTCCCTGAGGAGCTCATTAACATTCATCGTGTCAAAGTTTTGCAGGCTGATTAAGTTCACGCACGAATGATAAGGATTGAGTGGTACTACTCAGGAATAATAAGATATTAATTAATTGTACTTAGAGCTTGTCAAAGGCTCCGATTAATTAATGGATGTCTGGTTACCTTAAATATGGGGATTCTCAATTAATGCAGCCCGTTCTCATAACGTGGTAATAAAGGGGTAGGTCAGTATTAATTCTGTGGTGAAAAAGAATTAATATTAATTAATTAATTGTGTCCTGGGTTGTGAACATGGGAATTAATTAATTTATAGGCCCACTTTATTATTTGCATTAAGTCCCAGGTCTGGCCCAAATAAATATGCTGAATTGAGCCCAGGAGCCCATTAGGGATAAAATCCAAGGTCTATAAATAGACAACTCCCTCTCATAAGTCATAACAAAGTTGAAAAACCCTAAACCTAAGAGAGAGAGAGAGGGGCGCCATTTTCGAGAGAAAGAGGAGGAGAATTTCGATTCTGGTCCTGCTCAAGCCACAGATCTACGGAGTCCTCACCAGTAGTAGATCTGAACAGCATTGGGACACAGCCCTGAAGATCTAATCTGGTGAACAAGATTTTCCTTTCTTCTTCTTTATTATTTTCGATTATATCTTAGAAATTAGATCTCTAATTTCTGATTCCGCAGATTAAATCGGATTGCGTGGTTGAATTCAAGTTGGAAATTCAAACGCAAAAGATCGATTAAGACTCGACGGAATAACGGTAATTCCTCAATCCACAATTCTTATAATTAAATTCATAGGAGCATGCTAGGGTTTATCTTGTATTTAATTATGCACAATACCCATAAATAGATCCGGTTCAAATTGGTTTTGGTGATTTGGTTCACGGGAAAACCCTACATGAAGGCTTTCCCAAACTGACTAAAGAGATGTCAATTTAAAGGATTTCCATACTAATTTGGAGAAATTAGTATGAGGACGTTTCCCATACTGAATATGGGAAGTCAATATGAGGATTTACCATACTGACCCTGGGAAGTCAGTATGAGGGCTAAGCTATACTGACACTAAAAAATTAGTATAAGAAGCCTCAGTTACACTCAGGCATTTGTAAATGCCTAAGTACGAGGTTATCCAAACAGGGTTCCGAGGGCTGTAAAGGAGTTTGACAAAAAGAAAGTGTATAGTACACTGACAAATGGGCAGAGCAGAAAGAAGACCTAAGGCATGGGCTACAATTGGACAATATAATCCATGAGTCTAATGTTTGGATTTATGTGTCTAACGGATAGAAATTCAAATTTCCATAGGTTCTCCTCTCTTTATAAAGACGTGCTCTCTCAACCTTAAACGTTTACCATAACAGAATTTAAAATCTACTAGTCAGAAGAGACAAAGGGCATATTCAAGTCATCTTTCCCATTAAAACTCTCTTAGAGTTTTCTGTGTTCTAAACACGAGACTTGAGTCTCCGATTCAAGTTACCCACCGTGCTATCTTCTCCTAGCACGAGGCTGAAGCTTTAAGCAGAAGCTCTATTTGGTGAATATAGCATTCTGAGATATATTCATAGCAGTCAGTTTCCTAGTATGAGACTCTGATACTCACGGGCGTATGCCAGCCACCTGTGTTATGGGAAGAACCTTTAAACATTGAACCATTCTGGGAAGAATTAGTAAACATCCAACCATTCTGGAAGGAGGCTGCGGGGTGCGTACCCACTTCATCTTGAAGACTGAGTCTACAAGGAGTACCTAGGCGAGTGCCAAAGCTGACCGGAGGACGAAGGTGCCACGGACTGTGTATAGATCGTAAGGAGGCTTGTATTTACTTAGTGAATTATCCAGACCTTGGGTCTGAAGAATGGATATAGGATATTAAAATCCGAACCACTATAAATCTTTGTGTGCTGCTTTATTGCTTTCCTTATACTTGCTCTATTTTTCTGTTTCACAAACTGACTATTGAAACCTTCAATACTTGACCAAGTATTGAAGAGTATAAACTGTGAAACTGACTTAAGACGAAACATAGGCTTAAGCTTAAACTGACTAAACACAAAACTGACTTTACTCTATTCGAACGAACCAGTGCCTGTGCCTATATTTACTTCGGCTACTTACATAAAACCTTCCGCTGCACAAAATTGCACTCTAATTCCGGGACCAACAAGTGGTATCACGCGCCAAGGTTCTTACAGACTATGGTTGTGTTAAGTCACTTTGGACCAGATCTCTGTTTTTCTGCACTTAGTTCTGTTTTTCTGCACCTGGTCTCTGTTTTTTGTGTTTAAGATTAGGTAGATAAAGATGGCTCAGATCACGAAGCTTCCAAAGTACTCATCAGAAGATATTGAGATATTGAAGAAACGCTCGTTGATCATGCTGAAGAATGTCCATCCAGAAATGACTGAGGTTCTATCTACTGGGCCAATAAAGATCACTGAGGTGAATACTCAGCTCAGAGGAGTTGAAGGTCAAGAGATAGTGGAGAAGCCTTGTGCTGAATGGACAAACGATGACAGAGTTCATTTTCAGCTGTATGTAGTGGCCATGGAACTTATCTTATAATATTTACCAGCGCCACTGGTTGTTGAAGCCTTAGAGCACAACAACGCCAAAACGATATGGGAATTTTTTGGCTCACTTAGTCAAGAAACAACTCAGATGAAGCGAAATAAGCTTCAAAACTGTGTGGATAAGTATGAATCTTTCCAAATGCTTCCTGTTAAAAATGTCATATCCATGGAAGCAAGATTCAATGCTATTATCTGCGAGCTTAAAAACCTGAGGAGAACATATGAAATTGTTGATATGAAAGCAAATATTCTCTCCAAGAAGCCCAAGGAGGATTGGTTTGTCAAAGCCACCAGCTTGAAGGAGAAGGATCTCTCCCAGATGACGACCAAAGATGTGTTCGCCTAGATTGAAGCCCATGAGTGGGATATTCAAATGGCAAACAGAAATGAAGCAGTGCGAAGCGTTACCACACATCCAAAAGGAGATGCTTCCTTTTTCACAAAAAGGAAGTTCAAAAGAAGGCCTCAAAAGCCTTACCAAGCTGACATATCCTCCGGACAGACATCCAAATCCAAGTCAGCACCAACACCTTCTTACCAGAAAAAGGAGGAAGAGAGCTCAGTTGAAGAGTTTGAAGAGCAAATGAGGAAGCTGACTAGACTTCTTGAGATAGCCAAATCCAAGAAGGAAGCTTCACAGTCAAATGAACTGAAGTTCAGCGACAGACCTCCCAAAGGTTGCTTTGAATGCAACTCTCCAGATCACCTCAAGTATGAGAGCACACTAGTTTCAAAGGAGGAAAGGGAGTGCTTGAACAGGGTGTTCGAAAAGAAAGACTCCAGAGAAGTTGCTAAGGTCCTGCTTACTAGAATTGAGGTGCCTAACATCTCAGATAATGACGATGGCTACTGCACATCAGACAATGAGGCGGTGGAAGAAGCCTTCCCGGTGCTTATGGCTAATCTCGAAGAAGAGGAATAAACTGTAACAGAGACTAATACTCCAATACACATTTCTAACTAAGTTTCTATTCCTATAACATGCATAGAAGATAACTCTGAATCCTATTGCTCCGATTTAGAGGAAGTTACTCTGGAAACTTTGAATGGAGAATTTGCTAAGTTTTACGAGTTAAAAAATGTCTTCGCATTTGAAAATGCTTCACTAAAACTAAAAGTTTCAAAATTGACTGAAGGGATCCAAGGATCAAAGTCAGTAAGTGAAGACTTAGCTACTCAGAGAAGAGCAATCTATGTTAATTGAATCGTTTAAATCTATTATGAAGAATGCGCATCTCATAAACTGAAAATTGCTAGTGATAAAAAACTTATATGTTCACTCTACTCTAGTACTAGCAAAGTTTCAGAAGCTCTAAATTTACAAAGACATTCCTCTGATCGGTCATGATTAGGATTTACAGAGAATAATTTGAGCAATCAGACTTCTACTTCCGAAACTGAGAATGTCTCGAATCATCACTTTAGGAAGAATTCAAGTTTAGAAGTCAAGCTGTTAGGTAAAGGAGTAGTTAGTATGGACAAGTACTCATCCGAGGCTAATCAGGAAAGAAGCGCACAGTCAGTTTCAAAACTGACCTCAATGCCCAAGTTTACAAACGGTTTGACTTACAAGTTGAACAAACCTGAGCTGAAGCCCAAAATGCCTAAGAAGTGGGATAAGCTGAATGTTCCTAATGCTAGGAAACTCACTTCAACAACCAAAACTGGACTTTATAGAAAGTTAGTTTCATTTCCAAACTCTAGGAATCCGAGGTTCTCAACTCATGAGAACATAACTTATCCGTATAGAAAGAAAATCTATATGAGGTCTAAGTCTAACCTACACTCTAACTTTAAGACTAGAGAGACTACACACTCCGAACCAAGTTTTCGAGAACCCAACCAAAACTCAGTTTCAAGGAAGTCAGATCCTAGTAAGTCAGTCCCTAGATACTTAGTTTTAAGAAACTCAGTTTCAGGTCAAGTCTCATACACTCACCTTTTCTCACCTAACATGCATATCTATAGCCTAAATCATTTTAAAAGGAAAAGAAAGGTAGAGGACTTTACAACACCTAGGTATAAGGTGATGCAAGTATGGATTCTTAAAGAATAGATCTATAACACTAACCCTGTAGGACCAGCCGAAACACGGGTACCTTTTTTCTAACCTAATATGTTATGCATGGATCTTGGACAATGGATGTTCAGCTCACATGACCGGTGACAACAATCTTCTCTCAAAACTGAGAATGACAAGAGGACCACTTATCAATTTTCGAGATGATTCAAAAGGAAGAGTAATCGGCAAAGGATACTTGAAGAGCAATGCAATTATCATCAATGATGTATCCTTGGTCACCAACCTCAATTACAATCTGCTGAGTGTGAGTCAGCTTATCCATTCTGGATATGAGGTGACTTTTGTCGAAGGAGAATGTTGGATAAATGATAAAGACTCCAAAGAGACTGTGTTGAAAGGTTTAAAGAAAGAAAGTCTCTATTAAGTGGATTGGGAGAGCGGAAAGCCAGACACATGCCTTGTCGCAACGAGCTCATCCCAAGAAGAAGTCAACTGGCTATGGCATAAGAGGCTTAGCCACCTAAATTTCCAGTCAATCAGACATCTTGCTAAACACAAACTTGTGGAAGGCCTACCACAAGTCAGTTTCAAGAAAGAAGATGGTGTCTGCAGAGCATGCAAGATGGGAAAGCAAACCAAAGCATCATTCAAGAATCAAACCATCACAACAAGCACAAATAGGATCCTTGAACTTCTTCATATGGATCTATTTGGACTAGTCAAGCCGCCTACCATTGAAGGAAAAAAGGTTCACTCTGGTTGTAGTAGATGACTACTCCAGATACACTTGGGTAAAGCTGCTGACAAGCAAGGATGAAGAGAAGATTCAACTTCAAGAACTCATCCTTCAAGTGCAAAATAGTAAGGCTGTCACTGCCAAAAGAATCAGATCTGACAACGAAACTGAGTTTTGCAACGGTCCACTAATAGAATTCTGTGCTAATGCTGGCATTGCTCATGAGAAGTCAGCTCCAAGGACGCCTTTACAAAATGGCTTTGCTGAACGAAGAAATAGGACACTCAAGGAGGCAGTCAGGACAATGCTCGTCGATGCTGACTTAAAAGAAGGTTACTGGGGAGAAGCCTTGTCGACAGAATGCTACTCATAACAGTAGCGCCATCAACAGTCGCTATCACAGAACCTCATACGAAGTCTTCAATGGTCGTAAGCCTTCTACAGCTCATCTCCATGCTTCTGGTTTACCATGTTACATCCATAACAATGGATAGTCGAAACTGAATATTTTCAGTCCCAAGGCTGATGAAGGTGTGTTCCTTGGATATGGACATCCTTCGTACAAGAGATACATAGTACTCAATAAGACAACCAGACTTGTGGAAGTAACATGTTTTGTTGTTTTTTATTAGTCATTTTAGTGCACAGAACCTTGAAAGAAGTGGAACTTAGTGATCCTTTTGTCAACAATGGGAATGAGAAACTGTGTACTGATAAAGAAGATCAAAGTCAAGTTTCTCAAACCAAATCTGTAGATGATCACACGAGTGCTCTAGATTATGAGATCAGTCCATCAATCGACCTTGTGAAAGTCTTTGGCTCATTTACGATGCTCCCAAGCATCAATCTAGGGGGAACTTCAGAAGATAAAAAAAGAGTTCACCTTGATGGTCCAACTGGAACGAAGTCGACAACTTAATTTGACCTCATTGAAGAAGAAAATGCTCACTCTGAAGCTGTCTAACCTTGTACGACCGAAGAAAATCAAGGAATCCTAGACACGGGAGTCATCACTGGAGAAGAAAACTCTAATCAAACTTACTTATTTGGATTTCAAGTATCAGGAGCAGACGGTACTGAGTACCCCAAAGATTTTGTCTAAACAATTGAAGTTACCCAGCTACAAAAGCTGAAATGGTTAAGAAACCATCCTGAAGAAGTTGTGCTCGACAGTGTTGCCAATTCAATTTGCACAAGACAAGGAAGTGCGTTATTGACTTTTTTCATATCTCAGGAGTCAGAGCTGACGAAAATTGGAGATGCTCTGAAGTTAACTAACTGGATCAATGCAATGTAAGAAGAGCTTGTTTAATTTAAGAGAAATGAGGTCTGGAACTTAGTAGACCGGCCTACTCATCAGTCAGTTATCGGCACAAAATGGATCTTCAAGAATAAGAGAGACGAAATTGAGAACATTGTAAGGAATAAAGCAAGAAAGGTAGCAAAAGGATATGCTCAACGTGAAGGAATTGATATCGACGAGAATTTTGCTCCAGTGGTCGCTTATTCCTTGCTTATGCTACGTACAACAACTTCATAGTTTTCCAGATGGATGTGAAGAGTGCATTTGTAAATGGGGAGCTGAAAGAAGAAATATATGTGGAACAGCCCCCTGGCTTTGAAGAAGGAAACCGAGTTTACAAACTGAGGAAGGCTCTTTATGGGTTAAAGCAAGCACCTAGAGCTTGGTATGAGACATTATCTTAATTTCTCCTCAAAAATTGTTTCCGAAAAGGAAAAATTAACACGACACTGTTCAGAATCAAGAATGGAGCAGACATCCTTCTGGTACTGATATATGTCGACGATATTATATTCGGATGCAGAAACTTGGATATATGCGAACAGTTTGCCAAACTGATGCAAAAAAAATTCCAGATGAGCATGATGGGCAAAATGACCTACTTCTGGGGTCTCCAAGTTTTCAGTCCGAAGGAGAAATCTTCATCAATCATAAGAAATATACTAAGGACTTGATCAACCAGTTTTGTCCTGAAAAGAACAAGCCCTTGAGGATTTCGATGAGCCCAATTGCTCAGATCAATCTAGATGAAGAAGGCAAGACAGCTAACCCAACAGCATAGAGAGGGATTATTGGATCACTTTTGTACCTAACTACCAGCAGAACAAATATCTCTTACTCAGTTGGGGTCTGTGCAAGGTTTCAAGCATATCCAAAGAAATCGCAGATGGAGGCTGCTAGAAGAATAGTCAAATACCTAAAATGAACTGATTCTTTAGGTATTTTGTACCCAAAATCTGACGAACTGACTCTCAATGCTTTTTCAGATTCAGATTTTGGAGGATGTAGAATCGACGGGAAGAGAACAAGTGGAACATGTCAGTTCCTAAGTTATAATCTTGTAAATTGGTTCAACAAGAAACAACACTCTGTTGTAACGTCTACAACTGAAGTTGAGTATGTTACGGTTGCAAGCTGTTGTGCTCAAGTGCTTTGGATCAAGCAACAGTTGCTTGACTATGATATAGAAACTGGGTGTGTTCCAATCTATTGTGATAACATCAGTGTAATGTGCATCACAAAGTACCGAGTTCATCAGTCCAGAACAAAGCACATCGACATGAGACATCACATCATCAGAGACCATGTCGAAAAGAAAGATGTTTCTTTAGAGTATATCCGAACTGAAGATCAACTGGCTGACATCTTCATCAAACCACTCCTAGAGACCAGATTTAAGGAGCTCTGCATAAAACTGAAACTGGGTCTACTGGAAGTTGATGAAATCTTTATTGGAGAAGAGTAAAGGCAAATAAAACTGAGTACAAGCTATCAGTTTTCAAAACTCGATGCTCATCTCAGTGTGAAAAGGAGAATTATCAGCATCCGAAGAACATAAACTGATCTTCATTCAAACTGACTAATGAAGAGACATTCAGTTTCGAGCTTGTACTTAGAAGATCTCAGACGATGGATGCAGAATTTAACTAAGTTCCAACTATCAGTTTAGAAATTGACTCTCAGTCAGTTCTTGGAATTTCGATAGACAGGATTTCAAATTCTAAAGGCGATCACTGCGGTTACATCACAATTAATGCATATCTTGAATCGATGAATCATATTTTGACATGTGGATAATGCTTCTTACAACGATGCTCCGGTCAAATATGAAACATGCATCACGAGGCCACGAATCTTAGTCATCGCTGAAAATCAAGAAATCAAAAGGTCACAAGGTACACCTACCTTATATAAAATGACATTTCTCTCTACTATAAATAGTGTTTATCTTTTTTGTTTTCCTTGTGTGTGAAAAACCTTCTGAAAAAGAAGTCACAAGAAACAAAAACTTTTCTCCAAAGTCTCCTTTGTCGAACCCTTCTTTCACAGTTTTTACTTCGTCTTCACCAACAACTTCCCTCAGATCCGGGAAAATGGTGTTAGAACCCAAACCTCCAGACATAAACTCACCACCCTTTTTGGGAGGCATCAAATAGGGGGAAAAAGAAGTATTGAAGGTGCAAAAGACATCAGAAGCCTGAGCAGAGCAGCCGCTCATTGTGCCCAAAAGATGAAAAAATCTTATGTAGAAATCTATTGTGAAGTTTTAAGCTGGCATGGACTGCTCTAGCTCATGGGAAACTCTCTTCGCTGCATATTGAGGACAAATTGAGAAATCGGTATATGTAGTCCAATGAGGATAGGATTCCAGAGAGACGAGACAAATTAGTGGGGATGCTCTCCTTGCCCATCTCAGCCCTCACATGTCTTGTCACAACCGCTGGATTCTTCTTGTTCTCGGCATGAAAGGATTCTTATAAGGCTTTCCTCGGTGCACAAACTAATGCAGCAGTCAGTTTGAAGACATCTTGAAGACCGGAATCAACCTAGTATAGACTTGAAAAATATTTTTGTAATAGGTTTCTTTTTGTTAGTTTATCCTTGTACGTGTAATGAAAATTATTAAAGGATAAACTCACTTGTTGATGACAATCTCTTTTTGTCCAACAAAGGTCTTCGTTCTTCAAACGCTGAAGTTACACAATCCAGTGTAATCAGCAAGCTTCTATTTCTCCCCTTCTTAAGATTTAATTGCTCTAAACTGACAAAGAAAATCAATCGAGCAATATCCCTCCAAATTTTTAAGGAGAAAATCTTAAATAAAAATTCCAAATTGAGGGGGAACTTTTCTGAGTTTATGTGACACATTGTCAAAACTGTAAAAAAACTGTAAAGTTACCCTACCTCATCAGCTTAGGTTCCAGATGACTTTGACCACACCAAAAAGGGGGAAATTGTTATATTTTTGTTAGAGAAATCCTTCGTTACTTTTGATGATTTGGTGGGTCAAAGAATGTAAGCCATCTTAGTAAGCTTTTCTAGTTTCTAGAGTTCTAAACTGTAATCCTTCTATAGGATCGATCGAGTTATAATAGAACTTAGGCTAAAGATCGAGCAACAGAGAATGCTCGAGAATTGATTATCAACACGCCTAGCCTTAACTGAAAATTGAGTTGGAGCACTCAGTTTTAGATCAATCCATACTTACAAGGAGAAGTCAGTATGAGGGTTATCCCAAACTGACTAAGGAGAAGTTAGTTTAAAGGATTTCCATACTGATCCGGAGAAATCAGTATGAGGGCATTTCCGAAACTGACGATGGGAAGTCAGTATGAAGATTTACCAGACTGACCGCGGGAAGTCAGTATGAGGGCTAAGTTGTACTGACTCTTAGAAGCCAGTATAAGAAGCCTCAGTTAGACTCAGACATTTGCAAATGCCTAAGTCAGTACGAGGTTATCCAACCTAGGTTCCTCAGGCTGCAAAGGAGTCTGACAAAAAGTTATTCTATAGTACACTGACAAATGGGCAGAGCAGAAAGGAGACGTAAGGCATGGGCTATGATTGAAGAAGATAATCCATGAGTCTAACGTCTGGATTTATGTGTTTGACGGATAGAAATTCAAATTGCCATAGGTTCTCCTCTCTATATAAAGACCTGCCCTCTCAACCTTAACTGAACAGAATTCAAAATCTACCAGTCTAAAGAGACAAAGGGCATATTCAGGTCTTCTCTCCCACTAAAACTCTCTTTGATTTTCCTGTGTTCTAAACAAGAAACTTGAGTCTCCGACTCATGTTACCCACCAAGTTATCTTCTCCTAGCATGAGGCTGAAGCTTTAATGTGAAGCTCTATTTAGTGAATATTTCTTTTTGATATATTCATAAAAGTCAGTTTCCTAATCTGGGACTCTGATTCTCACAGGCGTATGCCAGCCACCAGGAAGGAGGCAGCGGGGTGCGTCCCCACTTCAACATGAAGACTAAGTCTACAAGGAGTTCCTAGGCGAGTGCCACAACTGACCAGAGGATGGAGGTCTCACAGACTGTGTATAGATTGTAAGGAGGCTTGTATTTACTTAGTGAATTATCCAGACCTTGGGTCTGAAAAGTGAATGTAGGATATTGAAATTCGAACCACTATAAATCTCTGTGTGCTGCTTTACTGCTTTCCTTATACTTGCACTGTTTTTCTGTTTCACAAACTGACTATTGAAACCAAGTATTGAAGAGTATAAACTATGAAATTAACTTAAGACGAAATAGAGACGTAAGCTTAAACTAAGCACAAAACTGACTTTACTCAGTTCGAACGAACCAGTGCTTGTGCCTATATTTACTTCCGCTACTTACACAAAACCTTCCGCTGCACAAAATTGCACTCTGATTACGGGACGAACAGATAGTGACATATGATTTTTTTTAAATATAAATAGTAAAATATTTCTTTAAAATCAAAATTAATGAAGAAAAATAAATTAATATTGAAATGTTTATAATTTAGGGATCAAATCCCACAAAATTAGGAATGAAAAAAATGTTAATTTTGAAATGCAATAATTTAGGAATCAAATCCCATTAATTTTGGAAAGAAAAATCGTGCAAATATAATTATGATGCCAAAATGACCAAAAAAGTCCAAATAATGCAAGTTTTTTTTTATCTTATTACTGCATCATATTTTTAAATTAAAAATATTTGATCTGAGTCGTTAATATAAAAAATCAGTGCACCAGATTTTGTCTTATATCACATCTAAATGGTGGTTGCCACTATAAAGCACCCCTATATATATATATATATATATATATATATATATATACAGAGAGAGAGAGAGAGATCCACTCAAGTGCTAAAATTAAAGTTTGTGCTAAATAGGAATGAATCTCAGCCATTGGATTGATAGCATCAATGGTTGAGATTAAAGCATCAAAGATTAAAAAATTAAGCATAATTTTCGTTCGTTCTTAATTGCTTTATAAAGCATGCTTAATTCGATTAAGCATGATCTATAAAGAAAAAAATCATGAAATCTGGAAAAAAGTTTTAATCTCAACTATTGAATTTTTGAGATGAGTGGTTTAGATAAATTCCTATTTAGTACAAACTAATTTTTAGTATAAGTTGTTATCATATGTTACCCACTTCTCCTATATTACCATACTACCTCTACAATATCTTTATATAATATAGTACATTATATAGCATGCAATTGTACATTGTCGCGTGTAATATTACATTAATGTAATAGAATTATTGCATTACATTATCAATAGTAGTTTTGTGCATTATCTTCGTAATGTACCTAATTTTCCTAGATAATGTAATTAGTTTGTCTAGTTAATGCACTGAAACTTGAGATAACAGGTAATATCTGGGAAATGATTAACCATATAATGCATATATATATATATAAATATATATATAACATAGTTGGTTTTAAGCATAAATCATATAAAGAATGTATAAAATTGTAGATGAGTTTTAACGTGGATCACTAATTTGGATGTATACGAAGAGCATCAATTTATTTTTATTTAACACACAAAGATTCTTTAGCACAAATACACGCCCTGTATGGAGTTATTTTATTATTGAAGTTTATAATGGAATTGACGAATTATGTAATTGAATACAATTGTATTTGTAAATGAATTTTTTGACAAATAAATCTTAATTGTCGATTTTTTTTTTCTCAAAAATGAAGTTTACAAGTTTCTGTCCTACTTGATAGGTTCAAAAACCAATGACCAGACAATAATCAAATACTTGTTTGTGAAGCAGGATGCCAAGCCGTGGTTGATCAGATGGATTCTGCTGCTATTGGTGTTCAACAAGAAGAGGAGCGAAAAGGTGATCGATGATCACTTATCGCGATTGGAGTTTCCAGCTTAGGGGGATGACCAAGGTTCAAGGATCCTTGAGACCTTCCCGAATGAGTCGATTTTTGTTATCGAGGATATGTGAGTGATGCTAGAATCCATGACGCCTTGGTTCGCCGATTATGCAAATTATCCGGCGACCGGTGCTCTTCCTCCTAATTCCTCTCCCTACGCTAGGAAGAAGTTCATGCGAGCCGTCAAATTTTACTATTGGGAGGATCTCTAACTATGGCGCCGATGTGCTGATGGTATCATTTGCGGACATGTCCCCTAGTCAGAGTGACAATAGATTTTCTAATCTTGTCATGCGTCTCCAAGTGGCGGTCACCACACTGCAAATAGAACCGCTTTAAAGATACTAGCGAACGAATTTTACTGGCCTCGTATCCATGAGGTCTATCGTAGTTGGTTTACTAGTTATGATCGTTGCCAGAGGAGCTGCAACATCTCTAGAAGGGATGAGATGCCACAGACCCAGGTGATCTTTGATGTATGGCGGATCGATATTATGGGACCTTTTCCACCATATCGAGGTTTTTCCTACATTCTGCTTGCTATGGACTATGTATCGCAATGAGTGGAAGCCATCCCGTCCACCACAAATGATTCCAAATTCGTCATCAATATCCTGCTGAAGCTTGTAACTCGATTTGGGACGTTGAGAGCTCCGGTAAGTGATGGTGGATCTCATTTTTGTAACTAATCACTTGTATCTCTTCTTGCGAGGTATGGAGTCAAACACCGAGTTACTACCCCGTATCACCCTTAAAGGAATGGCTTGACGGGGTGGACAACTGTGAGATCAAGCAGATATTGAAAAAGACTATGAAGTAAAAGCTTTGAAGCTCGATTATGTGTTGTGGGCATACCACACCACCTATAAAACACCCATATGTATGTCTCCTTATCAACTAGTATTTAGTAAATCTTGTCACCTCCCTATAGAGATGGAGCACAAGGCGTGGAAAGCATTGAAGGAGCTCAATCTGGATTGGAAGCATGTTATTGTTGATCGATCCATGACACTAAATGAATTGTAGGATTTTAGAGACGAGGCCTATGAAAACAACATCATCTACAAGACACGGGCCAAGAGGTTCCACGATCGTGGGATTCATGCCTGGTAAGCTGCAATCAACATGGACTGGTACACGGTGTTGTGTGCGTACCCAAATAGTGTAGTTGAGTTGGTCGGTCAAGATGGGAGGGCATTCAATGTGAATTGGCAAAGGTTGAAGAAGTATTACACCCCACTGCAAATTGGTGTCGTGGATGTGTATTATCTAGATCACCCATGAATTCAGGTATTTTCGAGCTAGAGATAATTAAATCAAGCATTTGATGAGAGATAAACCTAACGATTTAATGTTTTTGTGTAAGTCTTAATCACTTCATTGAGTTGTCAAGTCAAGTTTAAGTTTTAGCATTTTATTATCTTGATTTTATGTTTAAGTGGGTCAATGCTGTAACACGTCAATTGAGGTCAAATTTTTGTCCACATCGACCAATGAGGTATGCGTCGATCGACGTGTAGTTGTTAATCGAGATCCACATTTCGGTCAATATTATTTGTTTCTATAAATATAATATATATAAAGAAAATACGTCGACCGACGCACCGTACGACGGTCGAAACTAAGAGGTCTTAACCGCGCGAGGTAAGTTTTTTTAAAAGCCTTTCTTTTTCTTTTCCTCTCACTTCACACACAAAATTGGTATTCTAAAACTCAAAACCCACTAAATTTCTTCTTCAATTCCCAATTCCAACTCAATGTATGCTTCCTATACTTACTCCTTTTCGATTAAATTGTGGTTTATGGGTTTCATTCGAGCTATTTTGGTGTTTGAACCGTAGGAATTCTCAAATTCGTTAAAGTTTTGAACTAATGACTCAAATGCTTACTTTGTTTAAATTGTTCAATTTGGGTTGTGAATTGAGTTGATATATACCCTAGTTGTTTTCAGCTTGCGAAATTATTAGGCTAGTATTTTAACTCTTGGTTGATCCCTTTTCATTTTTGCTTTGATTTTCAGATGGTATGATGAGCTTCGAATAAGTGAGACCTATTGCTGAATTTTACTTGAATGGCATGTAAATTAAAGGAATATGAGCTTAATTTTGAATGGGCATTGCAATTAGTGGTCGAATTTTGGAAATCTGGGCATAGAATGCACCTTGATTTTTAGGGCCTTGCTTTCTTGTGGGAATTTAACATTCACTGTATTGTACTCACCCTGGTTTGTTTCTTTGCTTGTAGAGACTATTAATGGCTGGGGCAAGACATGTATTCTGGACTTACAATGAAGATAAAGCATAGGATTGTTTGCTAAAGAGTTTCACTCTCCGACAGTCTCACTACCCCTGCACAAAGATGATGGCACAACTAGGAATCTGTGCAGACATTCAAGCTCTTTTGGCGGAGTAAACTAGAGTAAGTGGATGATTGCACAATGGACCACATATCCTTCCTTGGTGCGTGAGTTTTTCGCGACACTGATCACACAAAAAACTCAATCAATAATATCAATTTAATCCCTAGTATAACGCAAGAATAAATGTATCAATCTAGTTCCTTCTCACTTCGCCCACTAAAGTACTAGATGCTCATGTGATTACTTATATCTAGCTAAAATAAATCGTTGAGTATTTCTACTAAGCGACAATTACCAAACATAAATCTAAACTAACATTCATCATGATCTTCATTCTCTCAAACACACCTCAATCACCTCTACAATATGTAGAAACCAGAACAAATCAAAGATATCAATATAAGGAAAAGTTGGATGTTGAATAAAAAGAGGTAGTGAATGACTTAGGTCAATTGAATGTTGTAAACACAATTTAATCTCCCTATAGATGGTCAATCTACACGTAAATGATTAATTCCCTTTGTACTTACGAACTAATCATTGATGCACTATAATTATTAAACCATTATGTTGTAAAATTCTACTACACTCCCAAAAGCTCGTCGACACATAACCTATTTGCTTCCTCCGCACATAGATTGGATCGAGACATATAGAAGAACATACTATTCACGACACTTTAACCCGCGTATTGGCTGCAATCTCAATGTCAAATATCAAATAACTGACTCTTATCTACATTACTTGAAGGGAAACAAGATCTAGCATGTCTTAATCATATAAGGAGTGGTAAGCAATCAATTCATCAACCAAAACCTTCCACTACTTCATTCAATTCAACATCCAAGAGAGTTTAGCCACACATACCTCTAATTTGGCTAAAATGAATACAAGCACAATACTTAGCCATTACAAAATAGAAGTAAGCAAGAGATTTCCCCAATTGATTTGATTTGATCTTGATCTCCTCTTTAGAACTTCGTCTCTTCATCAATTTGATTGGATTTGTCTTTGAAGCTCTTTAAGTGATGTTTATAACTAATGGAAGGTGTAATTTAGGTGAGTTACCGTTGCTTCCCAGTCAAAAGTTCTCCCACTTTGTGTTTTCCCCCCTTTTATAATAACTTAGCAGCCTTAAAGATCGCCTCAGATGAAATCTTCTCAACCAGGATCTTTTATACATGAAAAACCGCCAAAATAGCTTTCCTGGTATTGCGCGGGACCTATCTGGATTGACTGGTATTTGGCTCTATAGAGGATATACCAGTCGATCTCTGTAGAAATCGGTCGATCTGGACCTCTGAATTCCCCCTGTTGCTCCTATGCTTCATCCGGGTCAATATTTCTAACTCTAGATCCTCATCCGGTTGGTATTTCACCGAAAATTGGCCAAACTTGACGAAAGATGCTCAATTCTTCCCCTACACATTACAAACATGACAAAACACAAAAACAAGACAAAAACACACGAAAAACATATGATATGGGTGTGAAATGAACACAAACAATCATGCACACATATCGAATAATAGGTCATTTTAAACACATATCACAATCCCCCAAACTTGAACCTTTGATTGTCTTCAATCAAACAAAAAAAAAATCTTCCTGTGGAATACCTCATAGCTCATCATATCCATCTTAGCATTCCTCAATCGAACGAGATTATCACCTAAATTTGTGCAACAGTTAATGCAACAATCTTAAACCTCTCAAACAAGATAGATAAAGACAATGAAATGCATTCCCTCATGTGTTTAGGGTTAGTTCACTCAAGCACGAGATATCAAGTTCGATTTCCATAGGCTTGCATCCTTTCTCACCACTATACTAGAACGAGCTAGATTCTAGAATCAAGAAGGTCTTTATTTTGGTTATAACGTGGTTGTCTAAAAGGTAGGTGGTTTTAGGCCGAAGTGAGTAAACTCCTGAAATTCCCAAAAACCCCAAACAATTGCACAACACAACCAATCTCGAGACTTATTCACTTTTCACTTTTCTTTTCTTTTGTTTTTATTTTCTCCTTTTGCATTTCTTTTCCTTCCTCATGCTCTTGTATGTTTCACATTTTCACTTTTTCCTTCTTTCCTTTCACGACAATTTTTTTCGTAGGTGCCAATTTTTTTCATGACTTGCACCCTTTTTCTTTCAACATTTCAATGACTTCTTTTATCTCAACAACGGGATACATTCTCATCACAACAACCAATTCCCATTCTACATTCACAACACCGTATTCACCCTCATACACACATCCCCCCAAACTTATTCCTAATTATAGCTCAAAGAAAATTTTCAATTAAGCTCAATCACGGGGAACAATGGTATGAATGGAAAACAATGATCAAATATTTCAACCTTATACCCCCATTGTGCAAGGCAGAACTAGGAATCGATGGCCTAATATCATTTTCTAGTCAAAAGCTCATGCTAATAGACAGAGAATGGATGCAAGTTCTAGATTTCTAAATCTCAATCTTGCCTCTCACAATCGAAAAGATATGACAATATCATGGCTCCATTCTCACGGCTTTTGGTCAAGTCATAACACAGACAAAGCTCGACAATTCAAAGTCTCAACCTAAACATGCTTCGATATCAACGATTCCGCCCTATCATAGGTTTAAGTAGACTTCAAACTTCAATAGTTCATCATGAGTAGATCTCAAGTCTAGTTCGGGTTCATCACTCACACAAAATCACACAACACACACAAACAACCTAAAACAACTAAAGTGCAATAAACAACCGAAACCTAAATGGCAAAGGAAACGATAGAATGTGTTACCCATCGGCATCCATGATCAAACCGCTTCTCCATTAGTCTTATGGTACCTACTAAACACAAACACAAACACCGGCATCTGAGCGTAGATCATAACAACAAAAGATCATTGCCCCCAATTCAAAAATCTCACTCAAAAAACTTCCACAATAAATCCTCAACAAAATATATTCATTCAAACAAACAATAGTCTCATTGATCACTGTAAAATATACAGATTAAATATAGAAACAATGGCAAATAAATTTATAAACCCTAAGGTTATCGAATCCAGGGGAATTGTGTAGGGAAACTATCATATATACTAGCTATGATCCTAAGATTCATTGTTTGAGGAATTCAAAATCAGGGTTTTGTTTTGGAAAATAAAGATGACAATACATGAAAACTAAAGGGGTTTTGAAATCAAATTTAAAGAGGCACAGATTCTAGGGAAGAATTCATTTTATGGATATCATGTAGGAATCAATTAATTTAACAGGTGGAATATTACAACAATGCTATATTTCCTTGTTTGACAAATATAACCTAGATTACTAATTAGTGACTATCTCCGCTCGGTCTCAAGTACACCAAATTAGTCAATCTGATAAGCAAATCAGTTCAATTCCTACAGTCTAGTACATCTGTTTGGATAGTGTAGATTGTATCATGCATTCCAAATCCCACTATTAATATTCACCTCTCGGTCCTTCTATCAATAGCTAGACATCTAAATCAATCGTTACCTCTCGGTCCTTGAATTAATCTAGAATTAAAAATAAACACAGGAATCATGAACCTAATTAATTAATCCTAACATGCATCCATAATAATATCAACCCCTAGAACCCGCTAGGGTTTCTAGCCACTCATCGCAGATAGAAATCCAAAAGAAAACATATTAATTTGCATAAACATAAGGAACTTACAAGAAAAATAAAGGGTTTCGTGTTTCCCCAGTCTCCAAACTCTAAAAACTGAAAAATATAATGATTCCTATGATAGCTGATCCAAAAAGACGAATTTTCATCATCCAACTCATCTCCTGAAATATTTCAACAAATACACAACTTTTTTTTTCTAGCTCATTTTGAATCTCTTATGCTCTTTACATAATTTTTGTATCCTTTTCTTTTCAGAGAGCTTATGAGAATTCTAATTATTTCTTTGAGCTTCTTTTTCACACATCTTTTCACCACTAATTTAAATTTTCTTATCTCCATCTCACAATCATTCCACCCCATATACCACAACTCAAGACATGAGAGAAACCAATACTTCTTCTTAATCTCATAGACAAGGAAAGAAAAATTTTGTATAGGCTAAAAAGTGGCTAACTGGGGAAAATTTAATGTGAAGAGACAGTGTTTAGGGAATTGGGCTATCAAAGATGGCCTAAGATCATCTCCTAAACTTGTGCACACTATGCAGTCTCAACACAGAAAATAGACAAGTTCTAGAGAGATCAAAACACACATGCGAATCTCACATCAAACGAAATAAAGGCTCAAAATTCTCACACAAGGGTTCAAAAATTTTTCTTCCACAGTCAATTTCAAATCAGCTCAATTAGCATGCAAGCATAAATGTCAAATCAATCCTATCATGCGGTATTCTACATTCATAGGCATCTAACCACAATCACTATCAATTCAAACTCAACCCTCAACCGATTCTAACTCACCATCTCATTTTGGTTATTTCAAAACTCAAAAATTTTCCCCACAAAATGGAATAAAA
This sequence comes from Plectranthus barbatus, assembly GCA_026898455.1. Lineage (NCBI taxonomy): Eukaryota > Viridiplantae > Streptophyta > Magnoliopsida > Lamiales > Lamiaceae > Plectranthus > Plectranthus barbatus. Next base: position 706,927 of record JAPKLW010000141.1, read on the forward strand.
TTAAAATTTAGGGCAAAAATTAAATAAGGAAAGCAAGATAAATAAAAGATAGAACGTTCCATCTCTTGTCCACATCCCCCCAAACTTATTTCCAACTCAAAGAGTGGAATAAGTTTTAAAATCAGACAAAAGAGGGAACGATACCTGGTAGTTGATCTCAGACATCAACTTTTTATCCTCCCGGAGTCTTGGAACATCGCACGACATGGAATAATTGCTGCTGGCACTTTGCATCGATCGACGTGAAGCCTTCTTGTTGATCCCGCTGAGGATCGAAGTGTATCCAGTCAGCCGACTGCTCGGCGTCGATCGACGCCAGGCTGCGTCGATCGACGTCGAGCCGATCTCAAATTTTTTTTTAATTAACTGCAAATAACTGTTAGGGCAAAAATAATATAAATTCGACAAAATAAAAAAAAAACAAAAATTAGAAAGGAAATATGGAAAAGGTTGGGTTACCTTCCAACAAGTGCTTGATTTAACGTCGCAGCTCGACGATACCTCAAATCACCGCCACGGAGGTCGGGTCCAGACTCGCCGACCTTTGGCATCCACCATGTATACTTTCCGGTCTTTGATAATGATGGTGAGCTCAGAAAAAGGTGGTGTAGTTGACACTTTCACCCTTTTGTTTCCTCGCTCCCACTCAATGGCAGCTGCTTCTTCCTCTTCTGATTCATCTCCTTCTTCAGTAGTGGAGACCCTATTGCTCTCCGCTTTCTTCTTGCTCTTGTCGATCACGAAGGTGATTCTCTCGTCGTTTGCTTGGAGTGTGATCTCACCACCTCGACAGTCAATGAGAGCAGCACTAGTGTCGAGAAACTCACGCCTCAAGATCATGGGCATGTTCTCGTCATCCTTCATCTCATGCACCACAAAATCTGTAGGGAAAATGAGATGGCCCATGCGAATGAGCACATCCTCTAGTATACCTCTCGGGTGGGACACAGACCGGTCCGCCATCTGCAGGGTGATCGTTGTGGGCCTCATCTCTCCAATGTTGAGACATTTGTAAATGGAGTACGACATCAGGTTGATACTGGCACCGAGATAGAGAAGCATCCGCGATCGCTTCTCTTGATGGGCACCTGCTTTTAAAGTAGCAGGCTGCACTGCTTGTGGATCTTCACCGTCTCGTTCTCCACGAACTGCTTCTTTCCACTCATCAATTTCCAGAGGTACTTCATGTACCCTGGAATTTCCTTCAGTGCTTCGATCAGCGAGATGTTGATGCTGACCTTCTTCAGATTCTCCACAAATCTGGAGAACTTCTCGCCCTCTTTCTGCTTTGTGAATCTCTGTGGGAATGGCAAAGGAGGGGGTTGATCTTCAGACTGCTTAAGCTTTGTGCCTGGAACAGACTTCAGCATCGATCGACGTAGGGTGGCGTCGATTGATGGGGCTTTCTCTTCTACATCGATGGATGCAGATGGTGCGTCGATCGACGTGGATCCCTATCCCGCGCAGTTTTGCTCTTTTTTGCCTCCAGAATCGTTCACAGCCATCTCGAGACCCTTGTAGCTCGTCCCAGACCTCAGAGTAATGGCCTTCACTGGCTTTTCCTTTGCGGGGTTCACCTCTGTCGTACTTGGCAACTGTCCAAGCTTGTGTTGGTTGCCGAGTGTGGTGGCAATCTGGCTCAATTGTGTGTCCATCATCTGAAGGTGTTTCGTCATCAGCTGCATGTGGTTGGCCATCCCCTTCACCTCGGTTTCTACTTTCCCAAACTGGTTGTCCGAGCTCTTGATGAATTTCTCGAGCGTCTTCTCCAGCACGAATTTCTTCCTTTCCACGATTTCTCCTCCAGTACCTACAACAAAACCAGACGGAGGGTGTTCTGCAGCAGAAGGGTTAGAATAAGAAAAACCAGGGTGAGATCGCCCATGGTTGTAATGATACCCCTGATTGCCTTAGTAGTTATTGTGATAACCACCGCCAATGTAGTTGACCTCCTCCCGGCAGTTCCAGACAAACTGCTTGCACCCCGGTTGATGTAGTCGGCCTCCACCGGAACAATAGCCATGCTTGGCTCTGCAACAACTGCAGCTTGTGTTGTGCCCAATTTTTCAATCTCTTCTCGGAGCTTTTTCACCTCAGCAACCACATCCATTTCTGGCTTGGCTTCCACAGCTTTGACCGAATTTGTCTCTCAGTTGGCCATTGGTGGCTATTCAGCGCCATGTCTGCCAGCAACCTCATACTCTCTGCACCACTCTTCTTCATCAGTATCCCACCAGCAGATGCGTCAACCACCTCCTTCATGTGAGGATTCAAACCCTCATAGAAATGGCACACTTGCATCTCCAGATCGATGCCATGTCCCGGACAAAGTCATAGAAGCTCTTTGTATCTCTTCCAGGCTTCGTAGAGTGACTCATCATACATTTGCTTGAAAGTAGTAATGGTAGCTTTCCTCTTCAGCAGCAGGCACGGTGGGAAGTAGTTTGTAAGGAACTCTGCTCGAAGCTCCTCCCATGTCCTGATTTGACTCTTATCTGGTCCAGCGAACCAAGACCGTGCCTCGTCTCTGAGTGAGAACGAGAACAGTCCCATCCTTATTACATCTTGGGTTACTCCATTCTGCTTCACAGTGTTACACACCTCGATGAATTGGTTGAGGTGGGTATATGGATCTTCTACAGCTCTCCCCCCAAACTGATTCTGCTGCACCATCTGGATAAGGCCCGTGCGTAGCTCAAACTTGTTGGCATCGATGCCAACTCTGAATCCGGCCTTCGCTTGCTGTGGAAGAAATCGATCCAAGATAGACCTCTGCGGGATCACAACTTGCCTATCGTTCAACTCTGCCAATCTTGCAGTTTGTTCCGCCTGAGTAGCCTGGGCTGCTTGCAGTTGTGCTCTCAGCTGCTGTACTTCATTCACAAATTGCCTCTGCTCCTCAGGAGTCATATTTTGCAGAGGTGCTTCAGGATTTTCAGCCATCTCTCGTTGTTTTTCTTTTTCTTTCTTTTTGATTTTCCTGCAGGTTGCTTCAATTTCAGGGACAAAGGCCTCGAGTGTTTTTCTTTTGGCTCGCGTGTTCATGCACTTGCACAGATAAAAGGTAAATATCAATTATGCATCGATCGACGTGAATGTCATGTCGATCGATGCAAGAAAGTGGTCGGCGATGATCGACGTAAGGTGTCTGTTGATCGACACAGCAAAGTGATCGACGTCGATCGATGCTAAGGGGTGTTGATCGACGTGGAATGCAGACACAAAAACTCACACATGCACACGTACATAAAAATAAAACTCAATCCAGCAAATCCTAGAACGAACTAGTAACAAGATAAAATCTAACAATTTCCCGGCAATGATGCCTATTTGATCACTGTAAAATCTACAGATTAATTATAGAAACAGTGGCAAATAAATTTTTAAACCCTAAGGTTATCAAATCCAGGGGAATTGTGTGGGGAAACTATCCTATATACTAGCTATGATCCTAAGATTCATTGTTTGGGGAATTCAAAATCAGGGTTTTGTTTTGGAAAATAAAGATGACAATACTTGAAAATTAAAGGGGTTTTGAAATCAAATTTAAAGAGGCACAGATTCTAGGGAAGAATTCTTATTATGGATAACATGTACGAATCAATTAATTTAACAGGTGGAATACTGCAACAATGCTATATTTCCTTGTTTGGCAAATATAACCTAGATTACTAATTAGTGACTATCTCCGCTCGGTCTCTAGTACATATGTTTGGATAGTGTAGATTGTATCATGCATTCTTAATCCCACTATTAATATTCACCTCTCGGTCCTTCTATCAATAGCTAGACATCTAAATCATTCGTCACCTCGGTCCTTGAATTAATCTAGAATTAAAAATAAACATAGGAATCAGGAATCTAATTAATTAATCCTAACTTGCATCCATAATAATATCAACCCCTAGAACCCGCTAGGGTTTCTAGCCACTCATCATAGATAGAAATCCAAAAGAAAACATATTAATTTTCATAAACATAAAGAACTTACAAGAAAAATAAAGGGTTTCGTGTTTCCCCAGTCTCCAAACTCTAAAAACTGAAAAATATAATGATTCCTATGATAGCTGATCCAAAAAGACGAATTTTCTAGGTTATTTATAGGGGTGGATGTGTATCCCATCAAATCTAGGGCTAAAGATATGAATAAATCCAATTTTCATCAAATTTCCCGCATCCGCAGACCCGCGTCGATCGTTGCTGATTGACGTCGATCGACGTGGCTTCCTCTTCAGCGTCGATCGATGCTGATTGGCGTCGATCGACGTGGTCTTTCGCCCCTTCTGTGCGGTCTCACGATTTTGGCCATAACTTCCTCTCCCGAACTCCGATTGACCCGATTCCAGTTGCATTGGAGAGCTAACTCAAAGATTCATCCATTGCCATGCGCCAATAGCCCGAATTCCTCTTGTGGAAGAACTCTTCACTGCTACTCTTACACGTTACTGCTTTCGGAACGGTTTTCAAGTGAATTTAGGCCTAAAACCTGCAAAAACACCAAGATGCGCATAATACCACCCAATATAGACTCATGCATAGAATATATATATAAACTCAATAAAACTACATAAAATAGTAGGAAATAATATAGATAAGCGAGTAAAATAATGAGCTTATCACTGATTCAAACATCTTTCCACCTAACAATCCAAAATTCATTCATCACTAGAATATAGAAAGAATAAAACCAAATATCCAATCAACACATTCCATTCATCACCAAAAATAAAATCAAATGCAAACGATCATCATTCAAATCTATCTAAAAGTATAGAATATCAATTATGCTACAACCAAATCGAATCAAATGACATCAATATCCAAATCCATCAAGGGAAAAAATCATCCAACAAACTAAAGTAGATAAGGGAAGTAGGAGAGTATAAGAGTAAACCGAAGCACCATCAACTGGCACATCCCCCCAAAATTAGTCAAGTGAGACTAAGTTAGTCAAATAGGTGGACGGTGCTCCCTTACTCCTCTCAGTCCTGTGGTGAGCGGTCTTAGCGGCGGTGATATGACATGGGAAGGCAGCAATGCAGCTCTCGGACATCTCCGTGGATCTCATCCAACCTTCGATCGATGCTCTCAAATCGGGCAGTAGTAGTGACCTGGTCCGCAAAGTAGCTCACGTGAAATGCGGAGAATTAACCATACATCGCGGTCATCCGGACATCAAGGCCCCGCATAGAAACAAATAAAGTCTCCACAGTATCAGTGGTCCTCTGTAGCATAGGAAACATCTGTTGCTGCTAGTCCTCCACGGGTGGTGCTTGTGAACTCGTCCATGTTCCACTACCTCCGGAATGTTGTTGTCCCAACTCTCTCAATGAACGGAATTAACCATTACTACTCACAATCCCAAGGAAATCTTGATGGTCCCCAGAATCCATCAACCAATTAGACCGATCTTCTAAGTCATCCACAACAGTTAACCCAAAATGTGGCATCAAAATCATCTTGTCCCCAAATTTGTAGTAGTATTTACCATGCCCATCTGAAACAAAAAATCTTGCGGCCACCAAGGTAACAATGTCTAATGGCAACCCCAGGTCAAATGTACCCATCAACTAAATACCCAAGTGCTCAAAGATTGGGGTTAGCATACCACCACAAATAGAGGGAGTTTTCAAAGTAACAACTCTACTCCATGCATCCATCATTACTCCCCCCATAGAAAATTTCTTTCCATGCATCATGGCATATAACATGTACATCTCAGACAAAATCACATTACCCGACTCATACCGACCATATGCAAACCCTCCTACCACCTTATGAATGTAACGAATGATAGGATTCCTAATCAATGATGCCTTGCAAGACTTAATACGAAATGCCCCCACAGTTTTCACCCCCGAAATGGATTCTCAAAATTCCTCAAGCACAAACATAGAATCCACATCACAACCAAAATTCACATCAATTTCTTGCCTTCGTAAGATGAAAGCCTTACCATGACTTTTGAATGCTGTAGATATGTGATAGTTGTTGGCACCCTTCATGACTGTGACGGAGGCCATGTACTCCTTTGTCAACTCAATTAAAGCCTGTCAATTTCCCATCAAAAACCATTTCCACCCCATAGAGGTTAGGAGATTCCACACATCATCCTTAAGCTCCAATGCCTCCAGTTTATCCTTGCACGAATATCTCGTCCCCACAACTTGCTTCTCCAAAAGGTTTTTGAACTGCGACAACTCCTCATCATTAAAATTTTATGGGCGACAGATTTTGGATGAAGAAGGACCTCCACGAGCTTTCTTGCTAGCCATAAACAATAGAGGGTAAGGATCACACAAATTAGAGTAATTAGGTAAGAAATAAAATTTTTGGAAAGTGAAATTTTGACAAAAATCGAGTTGGGGCGAAATGAGCCCTAAATCTCTTTTTAAATTCGCGTAGAGATCGAACGATATTACGAGAGTTTGGTCGATCTTAGGCTCTGTCCACACATTTTGAAATTCTCAACCTATATCGACCGAACCCTCAGCAGCAAAGGGTAGAGTTCGGTCGGCATTTAGCACTGACCCACAAAAATTTGAATTTCCAGTTGACTTTGACCGAACCCACAACAACAAAGGATTGGATTTGGTCGATCCTTTTCAGCTGGGTCAATATCTGCCTCTATTCCTCAATTTTCTAGCTTCATTCCTCCAACATTTTCAGCTCAAATCCGAACTTGCACTTCCCCAAACTCAAATCTTCAACCACAAAAACAACATGAAGTCTGTAAAAACATCAAAAGATCAACCATCCTTCAACCAAATCATCAAAACACCAAAAGCAACTAAACTAACAACTTAAACCTTAATTCAAAACTATAGTATCAAAAAGATAAGAATATAGGGTTGCCTCAACAAGGGCTTTGGTTTACGTCGGTAGCTCGACGACCTTACCATGCTCATAAATTATCAAAGATCTTGTGGATGTTGAAGATACCTTTCTCCCTCGATCGGAACTTACTTGGTAGAAACTTGTCCATGGACATGTTTCTTACACGCCTCTAATCCTTCCAAGGAGGTTTAAATTTCTTGACAAACTCGAATGGCAAAGGTGGTGCTTCCTTCTTTGATTTGATCTCCAAGTCATCATTCAAACAAATCAAAATTACAAAGTACCCCTCAAGTACCTCATTTGGATTAATCATCAACTTCATGACACCTTCATTTCCAAACAAATCACAAGATTCATTTACCATTTCTCCTAGTATCACCTCTTTTTCAACCTTGTCTATCAACATAGAAGATAGATAAAAACCATCTCTTCATATTGATCTCCCGACCTAATCTTCTCCTCACTCTCTTCTTCCAAAAATTGTACAAAAATCGGAACTTTTTGAATTTCCTTGGGTGAAGGCATCTCATTTTCACCTTTCTTCACATCATCAACATGTTGCACCAACTCATTTGTGCCTAAATCCTCCTCTTCTGCTTGAGATAACATTTCACCCTCCCTTTTTTTGTTCCTCTTCTTGCAACTCCACTATCTCCTCTTCTTTGTTTTCTTCTAACCTCTTCACTTTCGTATCTTCAATTGTCTTATTCTCTTCAACTTTGATCATTGTTTCCTTGTATTTGATCACAATGCTTGCACACTCACTCATCTTTGGGATTATATCCAGGTCCTTTGAAGCTTCTTCCTCTTGAGTTGTTGCACTCATTGACTTAGCAACGATCGATACTTGCATTTGAGTCTCTTCAAGTATCACATCATTCCTCTCGGATTTTCTTTAATTGCAAGCCTCACTCTTAATATTTAAACTCCTCAACAACTTAAGTTGCTCTTGCATTAATTCTAATTTGATTCTCAACCAATCATCTTCATTAGACTCTTTTACGGTTGTCACTGTATGGTACTCTCTTCCATTTTTCGGCCTTTGCTAATCACCTTCCCACATCTTTTAAGCTTTGATTCTCCATTTTGGCTTCCCCCTCATCTAAGCTTTGATTTCTCCTTTGTTCTTTCAAAAATCAAGCCTTGGATCTTGTAATTGTACTCAACACCTCCCATAATCCGAAAGCTCCAATCACCAAACAATAACTTAAACTAGTCAATCAAACAAAAGAAATCATTCAAACAAACAAATAGCAAACACCTAGACTACAAGCTTCACAGAGAACTAGGAATTACTGCCTGGTTTATCTAGGTGAGGATTTGTGCCCTGTGGGTTATACAGATTCGGATTTCCAAGGGGACCAGGATGAGAAGAAATCGACCTCAGGATATGTGTTTACCTTGGGAGGTGGGGCTGTATCTTGGAGGAGCGCAAAGCAGAAATGCCTTGCCGACTCCGCGCGGAATATGTCGCCGCCTCTGAAGCTTCAAAAGAAGGGGTATGGCTCCAGAACTACCTTTTAGAGTTGGATGTGATTCCGAGCTTGCCGAAGAGCATCACAATTTATTGTGATAACTCTGGTGCAGTGGCAAAATCGAAGGAACCAAGGACTCACAAGGCAAGCAAACACATAAAGAAAAAGTACCATATCATACGAGAGATCATATCGAGGGGCGGTGTGCTGATGAAGAAGATTAACACTAGAGACAACCTAGCTGATCCATTTACAAAGAGCTTACCGCAAAAAGTTTATGAAAGACATATTCGTGAGCTGGGTCTGAGGTGGATGCCAACCACTGACAGTGGTTAAAGTGATAGCGAGGCTAGATAGACGCACTGTATAATCTGTAATAGTTATTGTAATTCTTTGAGTATAAGTGGGAGATTGTTGGGTTTTGTATACAGAGAGAATTTATTACAATGAGTATACGATTGACTTTTCTCCTATGTGTTAAACAAACTTACATGCAAGTAACAATGGTATACTCCTGTCTCACCGATAGGGACGATCATACGGCGTGTTATAGATCGCAGAAGACTGTATGATCACTTGACCTAGTGAGACATAAATATTTTGACAGCCAAGACAGCGTTGAGGATACATCTGTCCGTATAGCTGTGGCATAGTCAGAAGAAGTAATATGTCTTGGTTACTTGATATGCAGGTACGCAAGGGTGGCGTATTGATAGGACCACATTGAGATGTATTTGTCTGTATGAAATAAGCGAATACAAGATCTTGTTCTTGATTAAGTCCAAACCCTAACGAAGGTTCAGGGGTCTGCACGGGTTGACTATTGCTTTGATTTGCCGTGGTGGAGAGCCTAAGTAATGAGCTCGTATATTCACATTTTGGGTAGCAGCAGCTTGTCTAGTACAGCCTGAGACTTAACTACGGTAACCATATCCGAGTAATAGGATGGGGACATTCCCTGAGGAGCTCAATAATGTTCATCGTGCCAAAGTCCTGCAGGCCGATTAAGTTCAGGCACGAGTGATATGGTTCGAGTTGTACTGCTCAGGAAAATAAGATATTAATTAATTGAAGATAAAGCTTGTCGGTAGCTCCGATTAATTAATGAATGTCCGGTAACCTTAAATATGGGGATTCTAAAATAAAAGCAGCCCGTTCTCACAACGTGGTAATAAAGGGATAGGTCAGCATTAATTCTGTGGTGAAAAAGAATTAATATTAATTAATTAATTGTGTCATGGGTTGTGGAAATGGGAATTAATTAATTTATAGGCCCAATTTATTATTTTCATTAGGTCCCAGGTTTGGCCCAAAAATAAATATGTTGAATTGAGCCCAACAGCCTATTAGGGTTAAAACCCTAGGTCTATAAATAGACAGCTCTCCCTCACAAGTTGAAACACAATTCAAAATCAGTGAAACCTAGAGAGAGAGTGAGTGGGCGGCGACTTCTGTGCAGAGGGAGGAGAATTTCGATTCTGGCCTGCACAACTACAGATCTGTGGGATCCTCAACAGTAGCAGATCTGAATGGCATTAGGATACAACCCTGAAGATCTAATCTGGAGAACAAATATCTCTTTTTATCTTATCTTTAATTAAATCTAGAAATTAGAATCTTTCTAATTTGTGTTTCCGCTAATTTGATTAATATCGCGTGGTTGATTCAAGTATTGGAATTCAAATGCGAAAGATCGGTACAGAGACTACGGAATTAAGGTGATCTCTATTATCCACGCATTAAATTCATAGGAGCATGCTAGGGTTTGTGAATTTGAATTGTGAACAATAAACCATAAATCGATCCGACTTATTTGGATTTGTGATTCGGTTCACGGATAAATCTCTACACGTCTTCCGGGCTCAAGTTCGAAGACTCACCCATGAACATATACCTTTTCGGCTGGAAAATAACTCTCCCACTACAACGAGGCATTGGTGACTAAGGTACAGGCCGGACTAAGTCCAATGTACCATCATCTGCAAGTCGTTGAATCCGCTTCAAGCTGATGTGACCGAGTCTCAAGTGCCAGAGATATGTAAGATCCTCATCAGAAGAAGTAAGTTTTCTCTTTTTAGGATTATCAATTTGGGATGAGTTTCTTGCAATACTTTCGGAAGACTTATGATTACAGTTAATAACATAGAGTGATTTATTCAGCATCCCACGACAGATAACACCGTTATTACAAATGATAGAAACACCACAATCAAAAATAATTGAATATCCATCAACATAAAGTTTGGAAACTGAAATAAGGTTCCGCCGAAAATTCAACACATATAAAACATCTATTAAAGTCAAAATAGAATCATCAAAGTAAAAGGTGAAATTTCCAATGGTAGCTGCACTCACTTGTGCTGCATTCCCCATAAAGATGGTAACATCGTCATTCTTCAGCACCTTCCTGGGTGTGAACCCTTGCAAAATGTAACAAACATGATCAATAGCTCCAGTATCCACTACCCAAGAATGAGTAGAAACCGATGCTAAACATGTTTTCGTTACAAATGCAAATGACGTACCTTGTCGCTTAGCATTCGGACAAGTCACCTTTTCGCACCCAGCACACCTGTCTTTCCTTAGAGTGACCTTGACTCTCTTCATCTTTCTTGACTTGCTTTCAATGCCTATTTTCCTGAACTTGCTTTCAGCACCATCATCTCTGACCTTAGAGGTTGTCGAACTAGTACTGGAAAAAGTCAGAACAAGTTTCCGTGCTTGCATGGAAGATTGCTCCAATACAAGGTCCTCAAGTAGCTCATGCAGAGCATACTCTCCCCTTGCAGCAGCAACTACCTTAAAGTCATAATAAGATTTCGGAAGAGAATTCAGGATGATATCAACTTCGCCTTGCGCGCTGATATTACCTCCCCGCACAGTGAACTGTCTCATGAGCTCAATCAAAGACATCATGTGCGCTGTCACTGAACTATCATCAACTATTTTCTTGCACACAAGATCGTGCACAAGTCTATAGTTAATAGTACGCTCCACACTGCCATAAGCCGTCAAGAGTTCTTTCCAGAGCTCTCCAGCCCTTTCAAGGTTCTCATGCTAGTGTTTTAATTCTCTAGATAAGGCACCCATGATAAGCCAAAAGGTGAAATCTTCAGCATCCTCCCATTTTTCATAAAACTTAAGCTCAAGTTCACAAACCTCATCATAGCCAAGCACAAGTGGATCCATGAAAAGAACATGTGCTTGATTTTTCAGATAAAGGACATGTTTGATGCAAAAACTCCATTCATGGAAGTTCGGACCAGTTAAAGGATTGTGAGCAAGAATATGATCAATAGTAGACATAGACATATCTGAAACAATAAAGAATCTTAAATAAGAACATACATGTAGAACTTCGAAAACAAATGCATTGAAAACCTCTTGATAAATCAAGTACAAATGTTTTCCACTTATAGCCCAAGAGTTCCCATCGCAAGCTACACTCGTATACGTTTACGATGTCACCCTCAACAAGAACTGTGGGTTTTAAGCCCAAATTCTTTAATTTTATACGGTGTCAGGAACCTTTAGACACTAGAAATTAATAATCAGTGATAAAACTTAGACCAAGCCATCTTTCAAGAACAGGGAAGCAGCAACTACATTATATCCTCATATGCTTCTAAGCAATTAAACACAACTGTAACTCCAGCCAAAAGAGACAGATTAGCATGGCACGTAACCATATCGCATAGCCCTTAAAGCCTTTGTTATCTAAAATTTAAATCAATCCTAGAATACTTATGGAAGAGTTCTACGCAAGCTATACTCGTAGGCATTTACGCAAAAACCCTCCCACTATTCACATGATTTAAATTGTTTGTCTAGAAATCCCAACAACTGCAACCCATGCACCTCCGAGAATTAGCAAGCTAAACTCGTAGACATTTACTAAAGCGAGAGATGCACTTACAACCTAGGACCGCTTTGTGGAGGTCTGTTGATTTTTAAAAAATCCGCTTAGTACTTTTACTCAAAAAGTTTCTTAAATGCGCACACAGATAATTTCATTGTCATTATACTTTCCAAATTTTTTGCATGTAATTAAACAAGCCCAAAAATTCCCAAAATATAATCCAACAAGAAATTAATCACATAAGCATGATTGTAAAGCTGTAAATAATAAAAGCAGTAAATCATATTTTTCCTATTATCTACACATGCTTATTGCGCAATTAATAAATCACATATCATACGAGGACAATTAAGACAAAAAAAAATTCCTCGTGGCCCCACAAAATAACAAAAGGAAATAAATCCTATCTATTACAAATTTGCAAAACAAATCTTTTAGATAGCTCCAAATCTTCAGGGCCTTCAAATCTTCAACCACCAAATCTTTTAGCATATAGGGTTTTGTGATTTGAAAATAGGCCCCACAACTCAACTGCAAACCCTAGGGATTTACATCGAATTGGGCCAACCGCAAAAACACAAACCACTGCCGCAGAGACAGCAGCCGCCGATGACAGCAACAGTCGCCGCCAGCAGCGCACGCCGCTGCCATCTGCCCGCAGCCACATGCGCGCGCAGCCGAGCTGCCACCGTGCGCCGCTCGCCCTCGCCTACAGCCGCACGCACGCGCAGGCCCAGCTTGCCACCGTGCGCGCTGCCAGCCGTCGCTGCTAGTCCGCTGCGGCCGCACACGCGCAACTGCCTGCCGCACCGTGCGCATCACCCTCGTCCCGCCGGTCTTTGTCTTGTTTGTCGTCCCATCCCATTTACAGATTTGAAAATAAAAAATTATAAAGGCTAAACTATAATAATTTTTCCTTTCAAATCTAATCACAGATTTTCTCGTGATTTTACAAAATAGATTTAATCCAAACACGGATAAACCACCGCGGATTAAATCAAATGGGTTGCCACGAGGAACAAAAACCATTATTGTTGATGTGGCACTTGTTTATTCGTCGTTGCCCTGGACAACAGTCACTCCCGCATTATTGTTGCCTTCAGCAACCTCTTCGAGCGATTAGTTACACCTGCCTTTTTAGATATTTGAAATTATTGACATAATTCTGTCTGCTGAACGGTTTCAGCAACCTAAGGCACTTTGCTGAAAGCTTGGACTCAGCAAACAATAGGAATCTGCTGAGAGTTGGGACTCAGCAGACAATGGGAATCTGATGAGAGCTTGTACTCAGTAGACGATAACAGAGACTTTGCTGAAAATTTCAACTTAGCAACCAACAAGTACTCTGCTAAAAGCTTTGACACTGAAGAAGACATTCCACGATTCTCCTATGTGTTGATTCTTCCCTCTACTTTGATTGCATCAATAAGGAAAGCACAAAGAGGTTAGATAGGAAGCTGTTACACCAAGAGTGTAATGAACCAACAGTAACGAAGGCAATTAAGATTTTGAGACAACAAAGTATTCTCTTCAAAATGAGCAAGTTCTTTTATTGATATCATTGATTTTACAACAGTTACACATCGAAAAGCAGTAAACTACAAGGTACAATGATCAAATTAAACATAAAACTGCTCCACTTTAAGCCTTTGTTGGGTCAGCTCCTTCTTCTGAGTCTTCTTCTTGGTCTCGTTGTTGCAAGTCTCCCCACTTGAGCAGCAGTGCCTCTAAGGCTGGCGATGTATGTTTGCAAGTTCATCTTCTAGCTTCGCTTGTGGGGCCTCACATACATCTCTTCAGCAATAGCCTAGTTTCTTGCGAACAATCTACCTGATTTGGAATAGAAGTCCCAGTCTAGCAGGTCTCACCACCTGCTCAGACCGGTGCTAGTGTTTACATGCTTCTTTAGCTCTAAATGCTATGTAGATGCACATGGGTAACATCTGCACTATCTAGAAGCCTTTCCTACATCTCCTCATCCTGAACCAGCAAAACAGATTAGGAAGAAGTAATTTGGGTATCAAATGGACACACCCGCCACATGCGCCCTGAGGAGTTACCCAAACCATGTGACGAGGTGAAACCTTTCCTCAGACCCACCTGAAAAACTACTATATCATCAACGATGAAGTTTTCATAGCCTGACGTGATAAACTTCCTATCTCCCTTCGGTTCTAATATGAGAAAACCCATAGCGAGCGGAAAATCGAGAATTGAGAAAATCTTCTTTGAAAGGTTTTTGGTTGAAGATTATGATCCTTTTTCCCAATTAAGAGACTTCCATGTCTCGCTGCTCGAACCCATCTTGTCGGAACTTTGGTGACATTTAAGATGATAATATCTTCTTTCTTGTGCAACAAGATTTAATCCTAAGACAAAGGAATTATATCTAAAATAAATAGAATATTTCTTTAGAGGGTGGTGTAATCATCTGGAAACTGAAGACATCCCTTAAATAGGCAAAACCGACTTGATGACTCCTCGATCAATCACATCTTCCATGTTGGGAACCGATGGCTTTGGGAATATATTCCACATGACTTTTCATCATTCCATATCTAGACCTATAACATCTTGAGTCCTGAGTGAATTCTTCGTAAATGATATTAGATATAACCGAGCACTCATGAATTCTCACAATTAATGTGGCTTAAACAATTCCAGCGGTTAAGAAGTTCCGCTTTGTACGAAGTCAACTCCTATTTGCTGGATGGTGACTGCTAATGGTTGATTTAGCGGATTTTTAACCTTTGCTGAGAGCTTGGACTCACCAATCACCAAGGAGTCTGCTGAAATGTAAGACTTTAGCAAAAAACAACTAATCTGCTGAGAAATTGGACTCCACAAACCAACTAATGATCTTTCTAGCAATTATCTGGAAAGTTTGACCTTGGGCACACTTTAATCCGTATCAACTCCAGAATTCGAAGAAACCCAAGATAACTAAGAATAGAATGAGAGCAGGCCTCATTCTTCCAAAACCTCATCCAACTCCTGCAATTCGAGCTTAAGGTAAAGCTCTTTGAATCTGCTCTCTGCTAGAGGTTTGGTGAATATATCAGCAAGCTGGTCTTCTGTCCGAATATACCTCATTAAAATTTCCTTCTTTTCCACGTGATCTCGATTGAAGTGGTTTCTGATATCAATGTGCTTCATCCTTGAATGATGTACAGGGTTCTTCATAATACACATCGAGTTGTTGTTGTCAAAGTAGATTGGAACACATCCAGTGCTGACTTCATAATCTTGAAGTTGTTGATTGATCCACAACACCTGGGTACAAGAACTCGCAGTAGCCACATATTCAGCTTCCATTGTGGATGTTGCAACTGAGTGTTGCTTTTTGCTGAACCAGGTAATCAGCTTGTGTCCAAGGAATTGGCAAGTCCCACTCGTACTCTTTCGATCTATTGGCATCCTCTGAAGTCTGAGTCTGAATTTCCAATGAGTGTAAGATCATCTGCTCTGGGATACCAAATTCGGAGTTACTTTTTCCTTTTCAAGTACTTGGCAATCCTTCTTGCGCACTCCATGTGTGATTTCCTTGAATATGCTTCATACCGAGCACACACGCCTATAACATACAAAATATCGGGTCTGCTTGCCATTAGATATAACAATGAACCAATTGTACCTCGATATGTTGTTAGATTTACGGATTTTCCCTCTTCATCCAAGGAAATTTGGCATGCTGTGCACATGGGAATCCGCAGAGTCTTTGTCTTCTCTGGACAGTATTTGCTGATAAGATCATTCATGTATTTCTTCTGATGAATGAAAATCCCATGGTTGGATTGCTGAACTTGTAGTCCTAAGAAATTCGACATCTTTCCCATCATGCTCATTTGAATGTTATTCTGCTTAAGCTGTGAAAACTTTTGACAAAGAGTCAAATTCTTAGATCCAAAAATAATATCAACCACGTAAATTTGAATGAGCAGGATGTCTTCAGCATCCTTGATCAAGAAGAGCGTTCAATTAATCTTCCCCTTCCTGAATTTATTTTTTTGCAAGAATTGTGATAGCTTCTTGTACCAAACTCTGGGAGCTTACTTCAAGCAGTAGAGAGTTTTTCTTAATCGTACACCTTGTCACCTCATTCAAATGAAGCAGGTTGTTCCGCATAGACTTCATCCTTTAGATCATTGTTCAGAAATGCACTCTTGACATCCATCTGAAATACAGTAAAACCATAGTGAGGAGCATATGCTAAGAATAACCTGATTGCATCCAATCGTGCTACTGGAGTAAATGTTTCACCTTTCTCAAGTGATTCTTCTTCCACAACCTTTTGTTCTTCATCAAATTCCACTTTCTCCACCTTAGGAGTCATTACCAAGATTTGATCCTCCTCTCCTCACTCTTCATCCACAATGTTGCAGCTTTTCTATTGGGTAGTCTCTGTATCACTAGGAAACTTACCGACTTGATGTTCCCTACTTAATTGCTTAGCTATCAAAGAGATTTGGATTTGTATCTCAACTAGCATACCATCATATTTCTCGAATCTCTTGTCAATCTCCTCATTCGGATTTCTCCTTGCATCATGATTCTCATGCTGACTACTACCTCCTCGCATGTATCCTCCTTGTGCACTACCCCCAACATTTTCCTATTGCATAGGAGGATTCAAGGCATTGTTTGGGTTAGCATAAGAGAAATTGGGATGGAAATGCTTGGATGGGTGATAGTACATATTACCTGGTGGATTGTAGGGGCCAAGGTTGTTGTTGTTCCCCATTCATTGATTTACAAAGCTCACATTCTTCGGGTACATCTCTTCCGTCTTTACCATCATCAACTCATCCTTTCGTCCACTTGAGGTAGTTAGCATATCCAATTTCTTTTGCATCATGGTGATTTGCTCCTTCAACTCTTCACTCTCATTCCTTTCATCCACTGCCTTTATCGTTCGGTAATCGCTTCTCTCTTTCAGCCATTGCTAACTATTTTCAGCCATTTTCTCTATTGTCCTACATGCTTCCTCCTCCTCTTGGTCTAGAAATGAGCCACCCCACGAGGCATTTGTAATCACCTTGGTCTCGTAGTTGAGACCACCATAGAATTGGCATATTTATTGGCTCATTGGTAAGCCACGCCTTGGACACCTTTAGATCAAGTCCCGGTAGCGATCCTAAGCTTTGTATAAAGGCTCATCATACCTTTGACCAAACGAGGTTATATCAGCCCTTCGCTTCAAGATGAGGCTCGGTGGGAAAAACTTGAATAGAAATTATTCTCGCAACTCATCCCAAGAGGCAATACTCCCTTTGTCCAATCCTTCGAGCCATTGCCTTGCTTCGTCTCTAGGTGAGAATCAGAAAATTCTCATCCTAATGTGATCTTGAGGCATTTGGTTTATCTTTATTATGTCAGGAATCCCCAAAAACTGGGAGATATGGTCGTTGGGGTCTTCGGTTGGATGGCCCTTGTATTGATTATTTTGAATCTTTTGCACTAGTTGAGGCTTGATCTCGAACTTTGTCGCATTTACCCCAAGCCAAAATCCTCCCGTGACATTGTCTCCTTGTGGTCGGAAAAGGTTTTGTAGAGGCCTCATTGGCTCATTTCTTCCATTGAAAGCTGCCCTCATTTCTTCTAATTGCCTTTGCAATTTGTCCATCATTTTTGTATCATCTCTCCAATTCTCCATATCAAACTCAACTCCTTCAACTCTTTGTCTCAGCTTCTGCTCCTCCAACACAGGAGCTTTGGATCTCGTGATCATAAACCACCTACAAGAATCCAAAAGCTCCAATCACCAAACAAACCAAATTCAATCAAACAATATTAAATAAACACTTAGACTACTAGCAATACAATTTCACTAATATCTAGCAACCTACTCAATTAAGTCCCCGACAACGGCGCCAAATCTTAATAGTCGTGCTAATTATTCAACTAACACAACACAAGAATAAAAGATCAATCCGGATACTTCTCAGTTCGCCAACTAGAATACTAGTCAATGATGTGTTGCTTTTGTATCTAAGCATGGGATAATCGTTGAGTTTTGTGATTATCCTAGGCATTTAAATAAAACTACGCTATCTAACTAAGCAAAATCAAAACAATAGACATAACATCATTCATGATCATCAATCAGTCACCTGCTCTCTCTACAAAACAATTATAAGAATCAATCACAAGGCAATATAGTTCAAGAAAGTGTGTAAGATAGGATATAGGTTAGAAATCCACAACGAATCACAATGATAGAATTGAGTGCTGCAAACAAGCATTTAATCCACCTAACTATGGTCAATTTGCCCTAAACTTCCTAATACCCTTAGCACCGGCGAATTAGGAGTTGATGAAGTGAAGTGCTCAAACAGTCACGTTATCGAACCTAACCACACTCCAAATGGAACGTAGATTATCAACCTATAGGCAATCACCGCACATGGATTGGATCAAAACCTGTATGCATCTACACTATTCCCGACACCTAGATCCGCGTGTTGACTGCAATTTTGGTGCCTATCACACACATAGTTGGTTAATGCCTACACAATATGATTAAGATAAAAGCTCAAGTGAGTACAATCAATTAGGTGATGGTAAACATATATCCAACTCAATCAAAAGATTCAAAGTTTCATTCCACCAATATCCCAGGGAATTTAGCTACACATACCTCCAATTTGGTTCAATTGAAAAGAAAAATTACACAAATCCATTACAATGTAGACGAGGTAAAATATTTCCCCCAAAAGTTGTGGATTTAATCTTGATATTTTTCCTTGATCTTCATATCTTCTCCCCTCGAATTGGATTAGGCTTAGATCCACCTTTTGTGAGGTTTGAAGAGAGTGGGAAGTGAAATTCAAGTGTGTAACCATTGAAATTTTGCCAAAAGTCCTTCGCTAATGTGTTTCTCCACCTTTTTTATTAAGTTATCATACCCAGATCTTGTCCGGGAAAACACTAGCTCGATAGGGAACCACCAAAAGTGAAAAACCACAAAAATAGCGTGCAGGATCTCGCCCCAAACTGATTTGGCTCGACCTAAATTTGCCTCTGTACGGCAAATCTTGTTGAGCTTTGTAGGGTTTGGTTGAGATCTACCTTACAGAGGCAAATCTCGGACGAACTCAAACGAGTTTGGGTTGGGATTTGGCTCTGTTTTCACCCTGTTGCTCCATCTTGGTCGAGATTTCCAAAGCTTGTGCAAGATATGGGTCGAAATTCCCCAAAAAATAGGCCAAACATGATGAATTATGCTCATTTTCTTCCCTACACAAAATCAACGCGACAAAACACAAAAACATGACAAAAATAAACAAAAACTTATGTTATGTGGGTGAAATAAAAACAAACAAGCACTCAAACACCACAATAAATTAGTCATTTCACACACATATTATAATCCCTCAAACTTAACCATTTGATTGTCCTCAATTAAAACAAAGTAAAGATATCAACCTACCTAGTGCAATACCTCATAGCTCATCATATTAATCTTACCATGCCTCAATCAAACGAGATTATCACCTAAATTTTTACAACGGTTAATGCAAGAGACTCAAACCCTCAACAAGGTGGATAAAACAATGAAAGTCACTCCCTTTCGTGTTAAGGGACCGTTCACTCAAGCACAAGATATGTAGTTCGATTTCCATAGGCTTGCATCCTATCTCACCACTGTACTACAACGATCTAGATTCTAGAATTAAAAAGGTCTTTATCTTAGTTTTAACGTGGTTGTCTAATATGTAGATGGATTTAGGCCAAAGTGACTAAACTCCCCAAATTCCCAAAACCCCCAAGCATTTGCTACAAACAACCAATCCCGAGGCTTATTCGACTAACTCTTTTTTTTTTCTTTTTTCTTTTCACCATGCCCTTGCATGTTTTCATTTTCAATCTTCCTTTTTTCTTTTCTTTTTCTCTTTTCACAATTCATCACTCTTTTATCATTTTTTTCGGTTGGTGATTTTTTTTTTTTCATAACTTGTACCATCTACTATTCAACTCTTACTTTTCAACACTTGTTTTCTTTCTTGCCTCAACAAACGGGATCAAATTCATCTAAACAAACCAAATAATTCCCAGCACGTACTCACAACATTCGTATTCATCCTCTTACACACATCCCCCAAACTTGTTCCTAAGCATAAATCAAAGAAATTCTCCATTAAAGCTCAATCACGGGGAACAACAATATGAAAGGCAAATAACGATCAAATATAACACCTTATTCTCCCAAAGTACAAGGAAAGACTAGGAATCGATGGCCTAATATCAGGTCAAAAGCTCATGCTAACAGATAGAGAACGGATGCAAGTTCTAGATTTCTCACTCTTAATCTCACCTTTGACAATCGAAAAGGTATAACAATATCAAATCTCAATTCGCTACAAAAAATGGTCTACAATGGTCATAGAAGTTGTCACTGTAAATATGAATTTTGTCACTATAGCATCTTAGTGACAATATTGTGTGTCGTCAGAATGTCGTGGCTACTGAATAGTGGCTAAAAGGTTTAGCCACGAACTACAATAGTTGTTACTATTGCTCTATTTTATTGTGACACCATGTTTCATCACTAATCCACTATTAATTAGTTACAAACTATAATTGTCGCTAAATTATCATGATGTAGCCACACAAATGTGTTTTCACTAAATAAACATGTTTTAGTCACTAAACGAATTATCACAAAAACTTTGTTATTTAGTAGCATAATTTGTCGTCACCAAAATATTGTAATATAGTCACACATATGTGTTGTCACTAAATAAACACATTTTAGACACAACACTAATTATCACAAAAGCACTAATTGTCACAAAAAATTAAAATTTAGAAAGCCAATTTATCGTCACTAAAACACCTAGCTCGTTGACCAAGTCATTTGAACCCATCTACACCGCACGGTCCGCACCAAACCGTCGACCTAGCCACCACCGAGCCGCGGCCAATGCACTAAAACCATCTACCAAACGCAATGCATGACCACACCTAGCCTGCCACCACGAGCCACAACACCAACCTCAAAGCACGAACCACACCTAGCCTGCCACCACGAGCCACAACCAACCGTACTGCACCAAGAGTAATCAGGACCACCGAGCCATCACTGCACCGTCCTACCAATACTGAGGACCCTGCACATAGTTATAGAAAAAATTAATATTATATGCTTCCATTAGGATTCGAACTCATTACCTCTTAGTTCAATCCTTTGTGTCCATCCATTCAACTAAGTAATTGATTGTTGATATTTTGGATAATTAATATATATAATGTAATGATGACTATCTATCTAAAGTTTATAAAATTGTGGAATCCTATTTAACGCTTTATAAATTAAATTTTTGACAATCTTATAAATTAAAAAATCTATTACCACACCATAGAATTCTAAAAAATAAAGGTGAAATATAAATATTTGTAGAATGAAATCTTAAACAAAAAAATTACTACACAATATTTACTTTTACTTTATTTAGAATTTGCCGACGTGGTAGTAGTTATTTAATTTTAAGATTAGTAAGAATTAAATTTGAATAAATAATAAATTTTAATTAAAAATTTATTACGTAAGATTTTAATTTATATTTAAAATAGATTTTGCATGATATCTATTAGAAAATTATAATATAATTAAACAATTTTAAATTTATGCATTATTTAGTATTTTGATTACGTTTTTAACACATTACAAATTTAAATTTTAATATAATTTTTAATTAATATTATAATTTAATGTGATTAAATTTAAAATTTTATTTATCTTTATTACTTAAATGCAAATACTTATATAATTTAATTACTGAAATATATAAAGTCAATATTTAATTGTTATTTATATAACTTCATAAATTTGCAAGTATAAAATAGAATTTTATGAAATTTTAAGAGTTTGAGATATTACGTTATCAAAATCAAATTGATGGCTTGTAAAAGTCATTAATAATAAACTAGTGATGTTTATTAGATTTTGAAATTTAGCTAAAATATCATAACAAATATTATTGTTGCCGAATTCAGTGATAATATATTAAATTATCACAATTTATAATTTGTTGTGATAAATTGGGTTATTGTAACCATAAAATATTTTTAGTTAATGAAAAAAATTATTGTCACTGGCTTTAGTGACGGTAAATACTAACAACATATGAACTTATTACAAATATAAAACAAATTGTGATGAAAAAATTTGTTGTAGCTAAAATAGTGCTTTTAGTTACAAAAAAGTTATTGTCACTAACATTAGTGACAATAAATATTGACAACATATGAAATTGTCACAAATTATTTTTTTTTGATAATAAAACTTATTGTTGCTGTAGATATATGTTTACTGACAAAAGTATTATTGTCACTTACTTTAGTGACAATAAAAACTCATAACTAATAAAATTGTTATAAATTATATGTTTTGTGAGGAAAGAATTTATTGTTGCTATACAAATATGTTTAGTGACAAAAATATTATTGTCACTAACTTTAGTGATAATAAATACCCGCAACTAATAAAATTGTCACAAATTGTATTTTTTGTGACAAAATGCATAATTGTTACTATAAATGTATTTTTAGCCACAAAAATTTAAATGTCACCAAGATTATTGTCACTACAAATAGTTTTTTTTGTAGTGATTCTCACGACTTTGGTCAAGTCTCAAGCATTAACACACACAAAGCTCGACAATTCATAAGTTCAACCTAAACATGCTTCAATATCAATGATTCCGCCCTATCATAGGTTATAGTAGGAATCAAACTTTACTAGTTCACCAAAAGTAAATCTCAAGTCTAGTTCGGGTTCAACACACAACACACAATCATGCAAACAACGAAAAAAAAAACTATGCGATCAACAATAATAACCTAAATGGCAAGAGAAACGATAGAATATGTTAACCATCAACATCCACGATCAAACCGCTATCCATCGGCCTTATGTACCTACTTAACACAAACACAAATACACCACCATTTGAGCATAAATCATTGTAACATAAGCACATAACCACCTAATCAAATTTTTCACATCAAAACACTTCCAAAATGAATCTCAATAAAATTTAAACATTCAAACCAACAATTATCTTATCCAAACATCTTTCCACCAAACATTCCATTGCAACATCTAAACGAATTAAACAATGTTCCACTAGCACCACCAAACATTCCACGATCCATTCATCAACTAAAATGTATAAAGAATAAGACAATGAATCCTCACCTCAACATCCATCCATAAAAAGATAAAACCATTAAAGCATCCACAAATCCAAATCCTAAAATATAAAGTATAATACAACCCAATCGAATCATCCAAATGTAATCAAATATCCAAATCCAAACATAAGGAAAATCATCCAAAACAAGACAAGGTAGATAAGGGCAAGGTTGGAAGAGGAGAAGACTAAACTGAAACACCGGCAGCCGACACATCCCTCCAAACTTAGTCAAGTTAGACTAAGTTAGTAAAATAGGCGGACGGTGGTTCCCCCTATCAAATAAGAAGCATAACAATCAATACCCCCGAAAACAATGATAAACAACTACAAAAGAAAATAACAACTACCCAATTCAAACCATAGATGGGTTGCCTCCCAAAAAGCGCTATGTTTAACATCAAATAGATCGACGCTCATACCTCATCACCTCAAAGAAATATCTAACACTGTACATGGCCCATCATTAACATAATACCTCTTCACACGATATTCATTCACCTTAAAGCAAATGCCATTATCCCCATCAATTCTAAAGCGTCATTATCAAATACTTGATGAACCTTAAATAGCCCGGACCACCGAGACCGAAAATTCCCGGGAATCAACTTCAACCTTGAATTAAAAAAACTACCAAATCACCCGGGGCAAAATTTTTCCCCCTAATGTGCAAATCATGAAATTTCTTGGTACTTTCCTTATAAACCCTCGAGTTCTCATAACCCTCATTCTCAAACTCCTCTATTTCATTCAAATTCATCACCCTATCACCTTGATCCTTTTTCCTATCCACATTAACCACCTTAAGAGCACAATAAGCCTTATGATCAAGTTCCACCGGCAAATGACAAGACTTACCAAAGACTAATTGGTATGGTGACATCCCAATTGGAGTCGTGTAAGTCGTCCTATACGCCCACAAAGCATCATCAAGCCACTTAGACCAATATTTCCTTGACACCACAATTTTCTCAAATATCGCTTTAATAACCCTATTAGCAAGCTTCGTTTGACCGTTTGCTTGAGGGTGATAAATCGATGTAATCCTATGTTTAACACCTTACCGGGCCAACAAATTTTCAGCAACTTGTTGCAAAAAGAACTACCCCCATCACTCACCAAAGCCCCAGGGATACCAAAGTTTGTCACAATACCTTGCAAAAATTTCAAAACAAATTTAGCATCATTACCTATAGTATGACAAGCTTCAAACCAACGTGACACTTAATCAATTGCAAGTAAAATGTAAAGGTACTAAAATGATGGAGGAAAAGGTCCCATAAAATCAATGCCTCACTCATAAAAAAACCCACAACAAAATTCATGCAATCACGATAAATTGATGGCCAATAAAATCCACTAGAAAGTACCTTTGTGGCCTCTATTCTTCTTGGTGAACATATCTCTGAATGATCCATCTGCACACCGACGAAAAAAAATGGCTCCGCCTAATAATAAAACCTCACATCCTTAAGGAATTTCTTCCTTTGGTACGATTTCAAATTGGGAGGTAATACCCCAGCTACAAGAAAATTAGAAAAATCAACATACGAAGGAATATTATAAGCCACATGAAGGAACACGCCGGTGAAGGCGGATCGTCCCCACTATCGATGTTGGTTACCAAACGTATACATACATGGTTTAATTAAATTAAATCAAAGAGATCAAAGAATTACCAATAAATCTATACAGATCTGTAGCTTGATTCCACAGGAGATCTTCTAGCCTGTGTCCAGTGAACCACGATCGAATGCCGAATGGACAATAATCCTCTGAATCGTAGATGCCAAACCAAAACACTAGATCTACGATGTTTGAGAGAACTAAACTCTAGCTGTCGCTCAACACATGAGCTTATGAAAAATGACAACTAGACAACTTGGGTTTTTCTCTCAACCATAAGATCCTATTTATAGGCATCTTCAAGGGTTTCTAGTTAGGCCAGGTCAGGGATCTCTAGAAGGTATAGGATTGGGCCTCCCATAAGTCCAAACACATATATTCAGCCTAGAATATAATTTGAACTTATAACATTAATTCATTCCACTAGAGAATTAATGTTGCAACTGCCATCCTATCCCGATGTGAATCAAGGCTTCTATTTGACTTAATTAATTCCCCGTGTTTAAGATAACGGACATCTATTAATTAATTAAAAGCTCTGACAAGATTAATTAATTAATATCTTAATCCTTAAGTAGTACCCGCTCAACATTATTATCGCATCGGAATAAATTCCACCTGTAGGGTTTAATACGATAAAACTTATGAACTCCTTAAGGGGTGGTCATCAACCTGGAAGTCCAGGACACGGTGCCCTAATGTGACTATATAAACACATACAAATAATGTTGTTACCCAAGATACGGAGTATATTGAATCATCCTTTTGATTCTCACCCATGGTAAGTCAAAGTAACAAACAATCATTTGCATGCATCTGAATATCACATCTAGGGTTAAGAATTATCAAAGTCGTCGAGACCTTGGTTCTTCATAGAGTCAGAACAGAAGAACACGTCTCACCGCGATCCATTCAATGAGACACCACGCACTAGCATAAACTAATAACCAAGACTAGTTATCTCAAGTTTATACTACAACCTAAAAACGATAGTTTATCCAAAACTATCTCAGTTGTGAATACGTTTTATATCTTATAAGGAACCCAACAATGCGATCTTCAGTGGGAAGACGCACCCACCACATTGTCTACAATATAAGATAAGTGGATATACATGCAATCATAAGATTGCATCAATGTGATAGCGTTTGTTTCAGTTATTTACAGGAGATTAAGTACATGACAAAGCTCGATTAAAAGTTTGCTTTACAGTATACTCCAACAATCTCCCACTTATACTAAAGCTAAACTTTTAGTATACACCATGTCATTACAAATCTCCCACTTAGACTTAAAGTGTAGCTGCAATGTATCGTGAACCAAGACCCTCTACGTGTTTTTGGAAGATCTAAGTTTCCAAAGTGTTGGGAAATCTGGCTAAGTTTCCCTTCTCCAGTTGATAGCTTAGATCTTAGATTTGGTGTTTAAAGTGTTTTGGTGGATCAAATCCTAAGTCCAACCAGCGTCAGTTTGTCTCTAGAATAGCTCTAGTCTCAAATGTAAAGTCCTGTTTAGGTCTTTTGAGTTGTAAGTCGTAGCTGATCAAGACTCATGCTGGCTACTGTTCACCAGCATGAGATGTGCTTACCAGTTGAGGGATGCCTCACCAGCAAGCGGCTGACAAAGACTCATGCTGACACTGTTCATCAGCATAGAGTAGAGCTATTGACTGGTTACTGTTCACCAGTTGGGAAGATTCCACCAGCAGGAGGCTGAGAGATCTTACCAGCAGAATATGTGTTCTGGCTGATACTATTCACCAGCGGTGAAGCCACCAGTCACGGGAGATTCCAAGAGATAACATCAGACGAATTGGTAGACCTTGATTGTGCTAAGGAAAGTCACCAGCAGAGACTGCCAGCACAAGATCACCAGTATGATCTACCAGTCGGAGGTTATCAGCAGAATTCAAGATTCGCTCTCCCAGAGTCTTAGAGACAAAAAGAAGATTCGTCGAGGAATTAACTGTCAGAGTATGACTTTAAGGAGGATACCTTAAAGTCTATCAGTTCAAGACTACCAGTTCCGATTCCTCGTACTGACGAATAGTGCCGTTCTGACATAAAGAGATCAATGTCAGATAAAGTGGACAAAAGCATGGCGCTTTCCGGAAATTCCTACCTGCCGCCTGCAGAAGGACATGCGAGGACAGAGACTTTTCCGGATGTGTCCAAACGGCTAGTAAATTTGAATCTGAATCTCACGTCTATAAATACGTGAGATCCAACAGCATTCAATACTCTTGACCTACCGAAAGCTCAAACGCATTCATATCAGCGAACAAGCAATCTTTCGAGGCTTTTCTTAAAGCTACTCCGTGTGTCAATCATTTGAACACGAGACTCCAAGCTTCTAGCTTGTGAGTTATTGATCTCATTTGGTGTTCTTTCTCATTCCGAGGAAGAACATAGCAGCTCTTGAGCCAGCCAGCTCCAGAGTTATTACGGGCAGTTTTGCCGCCAGCAAGAGTCAAGTTCTTGGGAGAACTCAACACCCAATCAGTCGGAGGAGGAGGTTGAAGTGACGTGCTCGCACTCCATCCATCTGACGAGAGTTGAAGAAGGACAAGGACCGGGAGCGGTTGATCCAGTGGACTGGTAGACAAGGCATCTACCAGCTGGAAATAGATCGTAGGAAATCTTGTACCGGATTACTCTTTTTAGTGAATTTCCAGTGCTTCGACTGGAGAGTGGACGTAGATCAGTTGATCGAACCACTATAAAATATCCTTGTTATTTACTGCTTTCAGCATTTACTTACTGATTTAAAACCCAGCACCCAAGTGCTGGAGTATAACTGAAACCAGTTTATAACTGTGCAAACTCGACTGTAAAATTTTCTAAGTCCTGAGTCATCAGCTGACCTGCCAGTTGCCAGTCAGCTGAATACTCAGTTGCCAGTTGACTTACCAGCTGACAAGGTCCCAGTCAGCTGTGTAACCAGCAGAGTGCAAGAAACGAACTTCCGTATTTTCCGCTGCCAAAGTATACCCTGATATCCGGGACCAACACAAAGTCTTCGTGAAAGGATCAACCAGGTTATACAATGACACAAATTTTCCACAGCCACGTTACCTCTCTTTACGATATCTCATAAAATGTGGTACTGTCTCTCTATGTGTTTACTTGCCACATGGGCTCTAGGTTCTTTCGAGTTTGCTACTGCACCAGTGTTGTCACAATATGTCGTGATACACTTAGGCATACTCGTAATCACCCCAAGTCCAACAAGAAGCTTCTAAGCCAGACAGCTTCTTTGGCAACCTCCGAGACAGCCATGTAATAGGCTCCGCCTCCCAAGGTAAACACATAATCCGAGGTTAACTTTCTCATATCTTGATCAGCTTAAAAATCTGAATTTGATTAACCCAAAAGGGTCAGACTGTCTAATAGGTAAACCAACATATAATCTCGAGTTCTTTTCAGATACTTGAGAACATATTTTACCGCAGTCCAGTGCCCCAGACCCAGGTTAGATTGATATCTTGCCACCGTGTCAACTGCACAATAGATATCATGTCTAGTACAGAATATAGCATACATAAGACTTCCTACTGCCATAGCATAAGGAACCTTAGCAATCTCCTCTATCTTCTCTGGAATTTTAGAACATGTGTCCTTAGATAGAGGAACTCCTTGTCACAAAGGTAGAAATCCTTTCTTGGAGTTTTGTATGCTAAACCGAACAATAACAGTGTTGATGTAGGAAGCTTGGTACAAATGCAACATTCTCTTATTTTGATCATGAATGATCTAAATACCAAGAATGTATATAGCATTTCCAAAATCCTTCATCTGTTACTGTTTCGACAGCCACACCTATACGTCCAAAAATACCCTCAAGTTGTTGCCAATAAGAAGATATTGTCTACCTACAGTACTAAGAATACCACCACGTTTCCATTGCTCATTTTTGTACACACAACTTTCATCTTGACATTTTTCAAATTCAAGTATTTGATTGCCTCGTCAAAACAAATGTTCCAAGATCTAGAAGTTTGTATAAGTCCATAAAGAGACTTCTTTAACTTCTAAACTAGATGCTCTTAGCATTTCCTTACACAACCTTAAGGTTACTGCATATAAATGTCTTCATCCAGATTTCCATTAAGGGAAACTATCCTAACATCCATTTTCCAAACCTTAAAGTCCATGTAATTTGCTATGGATAAGAGAATACAGATCGACTTTAGCACGACTACATGTGAGAAATTATCATCATAACTGATTCTCTCTAATTGAGTGAATCCATTCGCCACCAACCATGCTTTAAAGGCGATAACCTTTAGATCAGATCCTCTCTTACACCTATAGACCTATTAACACCCAACGGTTATACTGCCTTTAGGAAGGTTTGAAGGTTGTACCAATCCATAGTATCTATAGATTCGATATCAGAATCTACAGACTTATGCTAAGATATCCCATCTACATCTTGAACTGCCTCTTTGTAAGTTCTGGGATCGTTCGCTTCATGTACAACAATGTGGACCAAGTCCAAAGACTCTCCTACATCCATGAAACGATTAGATTGAACAACTCTCCTACTACAACAAGGCAGTACCTGTGTAGGTACACCAGAGTCAACACGTTGTGCAGTCTCTTGTGGTATAACACTTAGTACACTCGGTGTACAATTGTCTCCTCTCAACTTATTAAGAATGATCTTACTCTTGGATTCATGCTCACTTATATAGTCTTCCTCCAAGAATCGGGCATTTATATTAGCCACCACCCTCTGATTCCTTAGGACTATAAAAGTAACCGCCTTTCGTACCCTTAGGATATCCTATAAACAACCGTACTTCCATTCTTGGTACCAACTTATCGACTTCCTTATCCAACATATATGTTGGGCAACCCCAAACCAGAATAAGGTTTTAACCAAGGTTTTCGCCAAGTACACAATTCTATTGGTGTCTTTAGAGTCAATTTAGAAGGTACTAATTTCAGAAGATACGCCGTTGTTTCCAAGGCATAACCCTAAAACAAAAGTAGGCAAAGTGGCATAACTCATCATCGACCTCACCATATCTAATAGACTTCTGTTTCTTCTCTCTGCTACGCCATTTTGTTGCAGAATACCAGGTGCAGACAATTGAGATGTAATCCCATTATCCAATAAGTATTGCCTAAATTCAGCACTGAGGTATTCACCACCACGATCAGATCGTAGTGACTTGATACTTTTACCTTGCAGATTCTCCACTTCAGTCTTAAATTCTTTGAACTTGTCAAAGCATTTAGACTTGCGGTGCATCAAGTAAATGTATCCAAACCTTGAGTAATCATCCGTGAAAGTCACGAAATACTCAAAACCACCTCTTGCTTGAATGGACATAGACCCACACAAATTAGAGTGAATCAATTCTAACACAT
This sequence comes from Plectranthus barbatus, assembly GCA_026898455.1. Taxonomy (NCBI): domain Eukaryota; kingdom Viridiplantae; phylum Streptophyta; class Magnoliopsida; order Lamiales; family Lamiaceae; genus Plectranthus; species Plectranthus barbatus. The sequence goes on from JAPKLW010000141.1 coordinate 737,297, forward strand.
CTTTGGCTTTATTTTTTTTAGCCTTAAAAGGCCTGGAAGTCATTTTTCCCTCCAAACAGGATTCTCAGACTGAGAATGGTTCAACTTGGAGAGACTCCAGTGATCCACTACTTACCAGTCTTTGGATCCTCCTAAGATTAATATGACCTAATCTCAAATGCCAAAGATATGTTTGATTCAACAGAGAAGAAGCTTTTCTTTTAGATGATAAAGATGCATAAGTTTCAGTTACAGTATGATATGCACAAGTAATAGTATACAAAGAGTTTTCCAACATGCCAGAATAGATAAAAGAGTTATTTTTCATAATAAAAACATTATTATTAAAAATAACAGAATATCCATTCGAAAACAGTTTCAAAATTGAAATCAAATTCTTTCGAAAACTAGGCAGATTTAGAACTTCTATTAAAACTAAAACATTATCAGAAAAAGATAACTGCACATCTCCCACTGCAACAGCCGCCACTTTTGCAGCATTCCCCAAGCGTACGGTAATCTCGCCTTTATTCAGTTGCGTTGTCTGCATAAAACCATGCAGAGAAAAACAAACATGATCAGTGGCACCAGTATCTACTATCCAAGAGATAGCAAAACAAGCCATAAGACATTTTTCCACAACTAAAACAGAAGACATAGGCGAGTTACCCTTCATTAAGAGGGGACAATTATATCTGTGATGCCCAGACCGGTTGCATTTGTAGCACTTTGCCTTTAGTTTCATGACACCACTAAAAGGTGTCATACTACCAGAAAGTATTACTTATTTTCTCCCACTGCTCCCACTGTTCTTTTTCTTTTGTGGCTTCTTCTTCTTACCGTCATTACACAAAGAAGATGATGCTTCAAAAGAAACCAGAACTAGTGATCTCTTACTCGTGAGATCCTCCACTATAATCAAGCCAGTAAGAAACTCAGCAACAGAGTACTATTTCTTACCCATGATTACTTTCAAGTGGAAGTAAGAGTTCAAGAGACCTCAAGTAGGTGTCTTGAGTACAAATATGTACTCTTTAGCAACCAATACTATATCCAGATTTATTTCCAGTCCAAACAAATTGGACCAATAAGCTCGTTATGATAGAGAACAGTCATAAGCAGATTAAACGACATGATAACTGAAATAAATGCAAACACGTAAGCATTTAAATCACATTAATTGAAGCATAAAACATGGAAACCTTCAAAACCAATGTTTAATGCAACCTCCAACAGCCCAACAAATATATATGCAAGCCATAGTGGGTGGACGTTTACACACATTTCCATTGACCAGACAAACTATCTTTAATTCCAATATCACGTTAACCTCTACTTTATGACGAATGGAATTAATAGTCGTACCATTTGACATGCCATGTGAATTAAAACAGGGACTCCGTTGGGGAGTTATATAGAAATTCACATCTAAGTGATGACCACAATTTAACCATAAAGAAAAGCATTTTACAATTAATGACCTTACCGTTAGGACTTTACATCACTTGTAAATAATTTCTTAAGGTTATCTTGAATTAAACCTTTACCAATGAACCATGAATGACACATCCTCTAGGGGGAGACTTACAGGGTCCCGCGAGTGCCACGCACTTCTCTTAAAGATAAAATTCATTTTTATTAGAAGTCTTATCCAGTGAACCAGTGAATGTAGGGTCCCGCGAACAACATCCACAATCACTTATAAGACCAATTGTGGAGGCCTAAATAAATTAATTAAAATTTATTTTAACTCACTTAGTCATTTTAAATTGAAGGTTTTTGACAGCATGCTATAAACAATTCAATAAATCTTAGCATGCTCATAACATGTAAAACATACAACACGCTTAGAAAATTAAACACACATCATGCAGGAATAAATAAAATGTCCTCGTGGCCCCAAGATGTGTACCTGCATATCTACCTATTCTATTACATGAATATTTGATATACAGCTCTTTAAATGGGTCTTCGAATCGGATCCGGGCCTCGAACAATTCAAAATTGGGCTTTTAAATTTACTGCAAATGGCCTTTTTCGAGCCACCGTTGCTTTCAAACGACGCACAGTCAACGACCAAAACTTAATGGGCTTTGAAGACCAAAGTTTGGACTTCCATCTCCAACCAACGGCACCGGAGATTCACGCTTAAATCACCGCCAATTGGCCGGAGAAAATGGCTAGTTGAGCAGCCTGGGCAAAAAAGCAGTGCACAAGGCACTTTTCTTGCCTCCGTTCCCATCGATTCCAACAACAATCGTGCCGGTAACCTACTGGGCCTTAAAGCCCTAGGTTTGGACTACAATTCCATGTCATCGGTACTGAAAATCCATAAATGGAAGGCCTCCGAATAACCACAAAAAACCGTCTACCTACATGTTGTCAACCCATAAAATTAGGGTTTTATGGCGATTGGGCCGACTTTGTTGGCCCATTGCGCAGTCATAATCGATCATCAACCTCCAAAACCTACTGGGCATTGAAGCCCTAAGTATGGAAAGTAAGATCAAATCGTTGGAATTACGGATACGACCCGAAATATCCTCCAATCAACGAGCAAAATCAGCCCACACGCTGACAGAATCGCGAAAGTCTTGCGTGCAGCTGTTTTCACGCGGTGATTGCCGCTAATTCCACCGCCATCAACGTGAATAAACCATTGGGCATTGAAGTCTAAATCAAGGTCTACCATTTCCAACCGCCGGTACCGGTGATCCATGCCTAGATCGCCGCCAATCGCGCGAAGAAAAAAGGCACCCTCAGGTGTCGCGCGAAAATTCTGGAAATTCCCAGAATTGTCGCGCTACCACCCAACTTCACGCCCTCGCCACCGTCGACTCCGCCGCCGATCCAGCCAATCCCCAAAGTTTGTGTGGTCGCCTACGACCGGGCTTCGACTGCCAACCACCGCCATCGTCGATCGCCTGTGCTGACACGACCTCCGCCATCCCAACTTCGATCCCCGACGGTCGGTCACCACCACCGACGCGCCGGTGAGCCTCGACTGAGCTGCAAACAGGCCCTGCGCGACTGCAATATGGCTATTTTTCCGTCGATGTGTTCTTCATGTTCTTCGATTCTTGGTCACGTTTTTCGCATCAAATTACATCAAAATTGATATAAAATTACAGGAAATAAAATTACATCATTTCCTACACTATCCACGGATTTTCTCGTGGTGAAAAACGATTACAAACCACGAATAAACCATCGTGCCAAAACCAAAAACAGATCGGGAACCACGAGGAACAACAAAATATATATAATATATATAAAACATCGACGGCATGCTTAAATGATTTAAAATACAATAAACCAACTGCACTTTTCAGGTAGAGCCAACAACCACGAACGAGGCTCTGATACCAATTGAAAGAACACGCCGATGAAGGCGGATCGTCCCCACGATCGATGTTGGTTACCAAACATACACATACATGGTTTAATTAAATTAAATCAAGGAGATCAAAGAATTACCAATAGATCTATACAGATCTGTAGCTTGATTCCGCTTGAGATCTTCTAGCCTGTGTCCCGCGAACCACGATCAAATGCCGAGTGGACAGCAATCCTCCGAATCGTATATGCCAAACCAAAACACTAGATCTACGATGTTTGAGAGAACTAAACCCTAGCCGTCGCTCAACACATGAGCTTATGAAAAATGATAACTAGACAACTAGGGTTTTTCTCTCAACCATAAGATCCTATTTATAGGAATCTTCTAGGGTTTCTAGTTGGGCCAGGCCAGGGATCTCTAGAAGGTATAGGATTGGGCCTCCCATAAGTCCAAACACATATATTCAGCCCAGAATATAATTTGAACTTATAACATTGATTCATTCCACTAGACAATTAATGTTGCAACTGCCATCCTATCCCGATGTGAATCAGGGCTTCTATTTGACTTAATTAATTCCCCGTGTTTAAGATAATGCACATCCATTAATTAAATAAAAGCTCTGACAGCATTAATTAATTAATATCTTAATCCTTAAGTAGTACCCAGTCAACATTATTATCGTATCGGAATAAATTCCACCTGCAAGGTTTAATACGATAAAACTTATGAACTCCTTAAGGGGATGTCATCAACCTGGAAGTCCAGGACACGGTGCCCTAATGTGACTATATAAACACATACAAATAATGTTGTTACCCAAGATACGGAGTATATTGAATCATCCTTTTGATTCTCACCCATGGTAAGTCAAAGTAACAAACAATCATTTGCAAGTATCTAAATATCACATCTAGGGTTAAGAATTATCAAAGTCGCCGAGACCTTGGTTCTTCATAGAGTCAGAACAGAAGAACACGTCTTACCGCGATCCATTCAATGCGACACCACGCACTACCTTAAACTAATAACCAAGACGAGTTATCTCAATTTTATACTACAACCTAAAAACGATAGTTTATCCAAAACTATCTTAGTTGTTAATACATTTTATATCTTATAAGGAACCCAACAATGCGATCTTCAGTGGGAAGAAGCACCCACCACATTGTCTACAATATAAGATAAGTGGATATACATGCAATCATAAGATTGCATCAATGTGATAACGTTTGTTTCAGTTATTTACAGGAGATTAAGTACATGACAAAGCTCACTTAAAAGTTCGCTTTACAGTATACTCCAACACCACATACATAATATGTTAATCTGGAAATTGTTCATTTATACAACCTTTACTCTCATCTTCCTAACCCGGTCCTCCAACCTAGATAAATGGTCTGCAATGATATTCTCACACCCTTTCCTATCTCTTACTTCCATGTCAAATTCTTGAAGCAACAAAATCCATCTAATGAGTTTGGGCTTAGCATCCGGCTTCTTAAATAAATACCTAATGGCAGCATGATTCCTATAAACAATTAACTTAGCCCCTACCAAGTAAGCACAAAACTTATCATAATCATACACCACGACCAAAAATTATTTCTCAATTACTGTATAATTGATTGAGCTGGGTTCAAGGTCTTACTAGTATAAGCTATTACCCTAAACACCTTCTCTCTCATTTTCCACAATAGCTACATCACTAGCATCACACATAATAAAAAACTTATCATCCCACTTGGAAGTTTTAAGCACGGGGGTGGTGATAAGAGCTTTCTTCAATGTCTCAAAAGCTAGCACACAGGAATCATCAATCATAAAAGGAGCATCTTTCTCAAGAAAACCACACATAGACTTAGTAATTTTTGAAAAATCTTGAATAAATCACCTGTAGAAACTAGCATGCCCTAAGAAACTCCTTACGCCTTTGACCGACCTAGGTATAGGCAATTGTTCAATGGCTACAATCTTAGCCTTATCAACTTCTAACCCTTCAACCAAGATCTTATAACAAAGCTCAATACCTTCCCGAACCATAAAATGACACTTCTCCCAATTAAGCACAAGGTTTGTCTCTTCACATCTAGCAAGTACAATTTCCAAATTTCTCAAGCACTCATCAAAAGAAATACAAAAAACTAAAAAATCATCCATCACTACCTCCATTATCTCATCGATGAGGCCATAAAAGATCGTCATCATACACCGTTGGAATATTGCCGGTGCATTACACAATCCAAATGACATCCTCTGGTAGGCAAATATTCCGTAGGGACAAATGAATTTTGTCTTGTGTTGGTCCTCCGGTGCCAATATAATTTGATTGTATCCCGAGTAGCCATCCGAGAAACAATAATGTGAATGCCTACAAAATAATCAAGCATTTGTACAATAAAAGGTAATGGAAAATGATCTTTTCTAGTGGCTAAGTTTAATGCACAATAATGAATACAAAGCTGCCACCCCCTTGTGGGTCTTTCCATCACTTCCTCTCCATTATCCTTCACAACCTTCTCAAATCCTCTTTTCTTTGGCAACATATGTGTTGGACTAACCGATTCACTATCATTTGGTGAATAGATAATATTGTTGTCCAACAACTTCAACACCTCCTTCTTAACCTCCTCTTGCATTATGAGATTCAATCTCCTTTGAGGTTACCTTTTGGGTTTGCAATTTTCTTCAAGAAGTATCTTATGCACACAAATAACCGGGCTAACTCCTTTGATGTCAGAAATTTGCCACCCAATCGCCGACTTATGCATCCCAAGCCCCCGTAGCAACTTCTCAACCTCATTCTCTGAAAGACTGGTAGAATGATCACCGGGAATGTCTCTTTCTCCACCAAGAATGCATACTTAGGTGATCTAGAAATTTCTTTAATTCCACATCCAGAGCCTCACTCTTCATCTTGTCCTTCATTTTCTTGGCCTCCACTTCTTCTTCCTTAGTTCTCAACTCAAGATATTGAACTTTTTAAACCATTGACTCTGATGGAAAATTATCCAATGCTCTTGCACACTCCATTAATTCTTCCCTTACTTCATCCTCCTTTCCTTTAACATCTTCCGTATAGTATGATTCTTGGAGGACTTCCTCTAACGGTTCTCTCTTTTCTTCCCTGTCATAGCTTGTAGCTTGAACCAATTGCACCATGTTACAACTCTCTTCATTCTCATGTCCCATGCTTCTCTTCATAGCTTCCGGAAAAGAAAATGTAATTTTCCCTCCATCAAATTGTAAAATCAACTCTCTATTTTTCATGTCAAACAAGACCCCTCCGGTGGATAAGAATGGCCTCCCAAAGATTAAAGGCACATCCCCATCATCCTTCATGTCGAGGACCACAAAATCCATCGGAAAGATAAAATTGCGAACTTTAACCAAAACATCCTCAACGATTCCTTAAGGATATGACAAAGAAAGATCCACCATTCGGAGCATTATTGTGGTTGGCTTAATTTCCTGAATTTCAAGATTTTTGAACAAATACAAGGGCATAAGATTAATGCTTGCCACCGAATCACATAAAGCCCGAGTTACCTCCAAGCCACCAATAACACAAAAAATTGATAAAATTCCCTGATCTTGTCTCTTGAAAGGCATCTTTCTTTGAATTACAACACTACCTTCCTCAAAGAGATTCGCCATTACCTTCAGCATCTTCATGTACCCCAGCATCTCTTGAAGGACTTCTAATAAAGGAAGTTTAATTTGAATCTTACTCATGTGCTCAAGAAATCAAGTGAACTTCTTATTCTTTCGACTCTTTTCAAACTATTGTGGAAATGGCATAGGAGGTCCCACTGTAGACTCCTTATGCTTCTTTTTCACCAATTCCGCCTCATTTTCCTCACTTGGAATGAAATCTCTATCTTCCCTAAATGTGACCTTCTTCTGTATTCCATTAGCTCATTCCTCCTTATAACTTCCCTTAGCATCCATTCTCGATCCCTCATACGAGTAACCACTCCTAGTAGTAATAGTTTTGCACATCTCTTCCAGTGTAGATCTCTCCTCCTTACAACTTAATTGTTGCGCAATGTTGAAAATTTGAGACTTAATGTTTTCAAATAACCCTTCATATCTTTCAAATTTATGTTCAACTTCATCACGCAATCCCCTTATCATGTTCTTTGCCTCCAATAATGGATTTCTATGCTTGCCACCATAATGTTGTGAAGAAAGAGAAGGACCTTGTCATGATCTGTAAGGGTACACACCTCCATGTGGCTCAATAACATGTCTTTGTTGATTTCTCCAATATTGATCCATAGCAAAGACCTCTTCACCATACTCGGCCTCCTCTCTCTCTTTGAAAAAAGTTAACTCTTCCAACTTCTCTTGAATCAATGCCATTTGAGCCTTCAATCTTGTTAGTTTCTCTAATTGTCTTCACCGATCGGAATTCCTACCTTTCCTTTGGCGAATGATAATTATTATTCGGCTATCTTCTCAATCATTCTCCATGCTTCCTCCTCCTCTTGGTCTAGAAATGAGCCCCCCAACAAGGCATCAATCATCACCTTGGTCTCGTAGTTAAGACCCCCATGTAATTGGCATATTTGTTGGCTCCTTGATAAACCATGCCTCGTACACCTTCAGATCAAGTCACGGAAGTGATCCCAGGCTTCGTATAGAGGCTCATCATATCTTCGATCAAACAAGGTTATATTGGCCCTTCGCTTCAAGGTGAGGCTCGGTGGGGAAAACATGAATAGAGATGTTTCTCGTAGCTCATCCTAATAGGCAATACTCCCTTTGTCCAATCCTTCGAACAAATGGCTTGCTCCATCTCTAAGAGAGAATGAGAAAAGACTCATCCTAATGTGATGAGGCACTTGGTTTATCTTGATTGTGTCAGTAATCTCCAAAATCTAAGAGATATGGGCATTGTGTTCTTTAGTTGGATGGCCTCCATATTGATTGTTTTGAATCATTTACACTAGTTGAGGCTTGATCTCAAATTGTGTCGCATTTGCCCCCAGCTGAAATCCTCCCGCGACATTATCTTCTTGTGGTCCGAAAAGGTTTTGTAGAGGCCTCCTCAGCTCATTTCTTCCATTGAAAGTTGTCCTCATCTCTTCTAATTGCCTTTGCAATTCATTCATCCTCTTCAAATCATCTCTCTGATTCTCCATAGCAAACTCGACTCCTTAAACTATTCGTCTCAGCTTTTACTCCTCAAAAACCACCTACAAGAATCCTAAAACTCCAATCACCAAACAAACAAAATTCAATCAAACAAGCAATTAAACAAACACTTAGACTACAAGCAATACAAGTTCACTAATATCCAGCAACCTACTCAATTATGTCCCCGACAATGGCGCCAAAACTTATTGTCATGCTAATTATACAACTAACACGGCATAAGAATAATATATCACTCCGGATATTTCTCAGTTCGCCTACTAGAATACTAGTTAATGATGTATTGCTTTCGTATCTAAGCTTGGAATAGTCGTTGAGTTTTGTGATTATCTTAGGCAATGAAGTAAAACTATTTTATCTAACTAAGCAAAACCAAAACAATAGATATAATAACATTCATCATCATCAATCAATCACCTCTTCTATCTATCAAACAATTGTAAGAATCAATCACATGGCAATATAGTTCAACAAAGTATGTAAGATAGGATATTGGTTAGAAATCCACAATGAATCACAATTATAGAACTGAGTGCAGCAAACAAGCATTTAATCCACCTAACTATGGTCAATCTACCCTGAAATTCCTAATCCCCTTAGCACCGGCGAATTAGGAGTTGATGACGTTAAGTGCTCAAACAGTCACCTTATCTAATCTTTTGACTGAAAGAACAGAGGCGTGTAGGGTGCTCGGAAATTTGTTCAAAAGATGGAGGAGGTTTGACATGGCCTTGCATGAGCTCAACAATGAAGATCTTCCTATAATGCAGGCCAGGTTAGGCCTAACTTACAGGAGAGCTGAAGAGATTTAGGCAAACGCTTGGAATGGTCAAGCTGAAAGGAGACAAATGACTGAGGGGGAAGTGCACTTGAGAATGTTGACCATTAGAGCGTACCGAGCTAAGACTAAGGGAGAGTCCGCTCTACTTATGGCTATCCACATATTGCCCCCTTCCAACTATATTTTTTTGCCAGACTCTCCTATCTCGGCCATCCCAATCTCTCAGGTACACTCTCTCTTCCCTCCAATTGCAGCAATAGATATGGATCCTGCTCAAGAGCCTACTCTGGATACATATTGTCAAATCATTGCTGCTCGAAGAAATAAGGTGGAGAAACTGATAGAGCAGCACTGGAGGTTAGAGGCTGACCTTGGTCAAATCAAAGAAGGCATAGAGCATACCGAGAAGGAAATCAAAGCTGCTGAAGAACACTGCCAAGAGTTGGAGCAAGCTTTGTCCTTGTCTGTCGAGCTTACTATTCAAGAAACAGACGAGCAGATAGTTCAAATTATTCATGCCATCACTTCAGGCAGGCAAAGCTTAGCTAATGCTGCGAGAGTGATTCAGAGGAGAAATTAAATTCTTGAAAGAATAAATGCTAACAAAGAAAATGCCAGAGAAAGGAGTTTCAACAGATGCAAGTGGAAGACTACCTTGGCTATGTGAGAAGAGAAGTGGAGCTCAAGGCGAAGGAAGATGAGAAAAGATGAAGTCATGAAGCTGAGCTCAAACGCATAGCCGATGAAGAAGCTCGCTTACAACAAAAAGCTGAACAAAGGAGAATCGAAGAAGAAGTAGAGTTTCAAAGGCAACAAGTAGAAGCGGAACAAAAAATATTAGCAGAGGAAGAGCTGTTTAGGGAGGAAGAAGTGAGGCACTAGGCTGCAGAAAAGCTTCTCAGGCTAGAAGAAGAGAGAGCCCGACTTCTTGTTGTGGTTTCTACAGTGTGTGAGTCCTCCATCCAAATTTCTGGTAGTGAGGTTATGCAAGTTGCAATGATAAATCAGATGAAAGCTCACTTCCAAGACCAGATCGATGAGCTTGAAGCAAGATTTGAGCATAAGGAGGCTGAAACTACTGAAATCTTAACCTCTGTCAAGTCCACTGTCTCGACCCTCCTTGATATTGTCACAAAGGGGTAAGAGCAGAGGCATAAAGAAAAGTAAGAGCAGCGTCTGAGAGAGAAACAGGTGAGAAGAGGAGGCAAGAGCAGCACAACATGCTTCTGGAGCTAGTATCGAAGTTGATTGGATCAAAGCCTTCATCATTTGAGCCTCCTCCTCCTTAAGTTTTCTGGTACCAAGCTTATGAAAACTTAGTTCTTTTTGCAATTCAGTTTTTTATGCTTTCATTGTACTTGTAATCTTTATCATCTAATGAAAGTTTGGAAACTGTTCTGAGACAATCTCTCACTCTCTACCTCTCTCTCTCTCTCTCTCTCACTCTCTCTCTCTCTCTCTCTCTCTCTCTCTCACTCACTCACTCACTCACTCACTTTCTATGTTTTAAATCTGGCTGAACTCACTTTTTTCTAAGTGTGAGCAGCAAAACTTACATTTCACTCTATTGGTTATTTGAGTATTGTCTCTCCAATTCAGGGGGAAGACAAATTAGAGTATAACAGAACTAAGGACACATATACTGAGTAGTGTCGTTGTAAACTCAGTATGTTATGCTTCCTTTTCTGTCTGTCTCTTTAAGTGGTTTTAGACAAAATCAAAAGGGGGGAAATTGTTAGGAACTATGTTTTACTTTCTTCCTTAATTTGATGTTTTGATATGTCAAAACTCACTTTAGAACTAAGTTTCTAGAGTTCTAAAATGTAATCTATGTATAGGATTATTCGTGTTGTAATAGATCTTAGGTGTTGAAGACCGAGCAAAGGATTTGCTTGATATATGAAGAAGTGTTCGTGCGTGAAACTTAGTTTCACTAAGTATGGCCCATGACATATACTATGTTTGGGAACTCAGTATGGAGGTTGCCATACTGACTTATGAGAAGTCAGTATGAGGGTTGTCTATACTGACTATGGAATGTCAGTATGAACACCTTACTTCGTAAGCACAAGGAACACAAGAAGAACCAAGTTTCCTCGGACTTAAAGGCATATGATTGCTAAGTAAAAGTCAGTACGAGGATGTCCATACTTGGATTCCTCGGACTGAAGCTGATTTTGACAAGAGCAGGGGGAAAGTACATGAAGTACAATCCTTTTCAGAGCACAACAGAGCAGAGTAGAGCAGATACAGCATGGACTATGATTGGATCATTCAATCTCGTCTTTAACGACTGTAATTTTGTATCTAACGGGCAGATTTCAAATGTCTGGGGAAACTCCTATAAATAGTCCAACTGTTCGAATGAAAAAGAAAAAAGAATCTCTCTGAAATCTAAGTCGACACTCTACCAGTCCTTCTACTCAAAAGCTTTTTGCTTACTCCGTGATTCTATTCAGGAGACTTGAGTTTCCGACTTAAGTTAAACATTCGTGCTACGTGATCCAAAGCACGAAGCTAAGCATTAAAGCTTAAGCTACTTTTTGGTGAATATATCCTACAAAGATATATTCACAGCAGTCAGTTCCTACTCTGGGCTTCTGACTATCACAGGCGTCTAGCCAACCATACTGAGTTTTGGGGAAAACAACAAACAACCAACAACCAGGAAGAAGGTTGTGGGGTGCGTCCTCACTTCGACCTGAAGACTGAGTCTACAAGAAGTTTCCAGACGAGTGACGATAGCAGACCGAATGACGGAGTTCCAACGGGCTATCCATAGATCGCTGGAAGTTTGTATACATAAACTTAGTAGATCTCCCGATTAAGCTCAGAAGAGTGGACGAAGGATTTTTAGATTCGAACCACTATAATATCCTGAGTATTTTACTTGCTTTCATTTAAGTTTGAGTATACTTAGTTCCTTCCAAACTTACTTTAAAACCTTCAATACTTATCAAGAACTCCCTAAGCATAAAACTTACTTTTGTAAACCCAAAATTGAGTTTCAGTCAGATTCGGAGAACAAGTGCATTACATACTTACTTCCGCTGCAGTACATTTTACTCTGATTTCTGGACCAACAATAAGAAATCAAAAAAAATCTTTAAAATCTGATAAAAATTTCACATAACTTTCAAGATGATATTAATTTTCTAAATATTGTTCCATAGAAATTAGCATTATACATGTTATAACTTATAAACTACACTGTAGAGCAGAAAAATTACAATTAAATTTTATGTGAGAAAATATTCATTTATAAATCCAGTGGTATTTCTTTTATTAATTCGTAAATTTCATACATTTTTTGTATATGTTTTATATACTTATAATATTTTGTGCCTTTTGTTATACATTATTTTTTTGATAGTTAATATTATCTCAATTATTGATCTATGTAAGGATTCAAATCCATTCCTTATCAATGTAAAATTTATTTATATTATTTCATTGACGACAAAAACTCCTATGCAGCTGTTTTTCTTTCTTGATTTGTCATACAGCTCTTATAAATAGGGCAGACAATTCGTGCGTGTTGGGTCGTTATCGTGTCGTGTCTTATCGTGTCGTGTCATTATCGTGTTTGAGCTTAACGTGTTCGTGTTGTGTTCGTGTTTGAGCTTAACAGGTTCGTGTCGTGTTCGTGCTCATTATTATCGTGCGTGTTCGTGTCGTGTTATCGTGTCGTATTCAAGATTTTTACTCCCAAGTGAAAAGCTGGCAATTTTATTAAGATTAATTTTTATCGTGTCGGGTCATTTTCGTGGCGTATCATTATCGTGTTTGAGCTTAACGGGTTCGTGTCATGTTCGTGTTTGAGCTTAACAGGTTCGTGTCGTGTTCGTGCTCGCTTTTATCGTGCGTGTTCGTGTCGTGTTATCGTGTCGTGTCAGAAATTGCCAGCCCTACTTATAAATAACATATTTTGTTATGGAAATGATTTTATTATGAAACTATGTATTTAGATGTTGTATTTAACTATCAATAATGTTGTATATATTTAATTTAAATGATGTATACAATTAATTTAAATAATAATGTATAAACTTCATTAATTTAACAATACATTAATTTTCCGATAAAATAAGAATTATGAAATGATCTCTTAAGTTCGTTGTTGTCATTTCCCCCAATAAAGGGCAAACAAACACATTTATTATATAATAACGGCAGAATAAACAATATAAGTTAGTAAAGATGTGATGGGAGTGTGGGATCCATGAAAATGGCCACACTATGTTTAGGGTGTGTGGTTAGCCCATACTCTTCTTCCAAGGATACATCTTTAGGCCTCATGCCATCAACCAATCTTAGATCAAATCCATGCAACAAATTCGCCAAAGTTGTCCGAACAACCTTAAGTCCGAGGTTGTATCCGGGGCATCTCCTTCTGCCCGATCCAAATGGCAGCAATGCAAAATTCCTTCCCACAACATTATCAATTCCCTGACCAACAAACCTCTCAGGCATGAACTCCTCCGGCGATTCCCACACTCCGGCATCCCTACCTATGCTCCATGTGTTGATGAGGATTGTCGTCCCCTTTGCTATGTCATAGCCTGCAACATTGCAGTCATGGATGGCGTAATGAGGGGCTAGGAATGTGGCTAGTGGATGGACACGAAATGTCTCCATGATAATGGCATCTATGTAAGGCAGTTGAGACAGGTCGGCTTCTTCTATCCATCTGTTTCTTCCGATCACCTTATCTAGCTCAGCTTTTGCCTTTTCGGTTATGCACGGTTGCCTTAGAACTTCGTGTATAGCCCATTCAATTGCAGTAGCTGATGTATCCATGGCACCAACGAGTAGGTTCTACAAAGATCAAAGGTGAACTTTGAATCAAGGTTGCCAAAAACATAGTAAGCGTTCGATATGGCATATGCCTAAATGATACCAAGACGGTTAAATTATTTTTATTTTATTTTTTCATTTCTGCTTTTAGCTAGTAGTGTTTTATTTTTAAATTAAATCATAAGTTGGTTTTATAATAATATAATAGCTGTGGTTTTTATTCTAATTTAACATTTCACATGTATTTTGGACATTTTTTTGTTAGTTGAGCATAGTTTTTTCAAAACAAATTAAATTATATCAGCTAACTGTTCCTAATCTATATGGGTTTTTGCATGGCATTGAGAAGATAGCGAAAAAAAAAAAAACTTAACAGTGGAAACCATTCTCATGTAATAAATAAGTAATTATATATTTTTGATTATGTACATGCATGGAGTGCATTGTGAATAATAATTGTCTCATATTGAACATTAATGATTAAACGAAAACGAAAATATTATAAAAAAATGAGTTGTCTCTATTGTGGGTGCAAGTTGGGAGAGAGTCTTGCTTGTGATTAAGAAGTTTTGAGTTCGACATATCATAGAATATTTAAATATATGAATTTTAAATGAATGCACTTTAATTCTAATTTTTTTTTTTAAACTATAAAAGGGAGCCATTGTTTTATATAATAAACATGAAGTAGCCTCCTAGAATGCTGACTCGGTGGTATTAATTATATTAAATTAATAAACAAAAAACACAAATTTTTTTTCTAGTATAAACAGAAAAAAAGTAAAAATAAACATATAGTATTCTATAAAAAAAGATACCTGTATCAATGCCTTGACACAATCCCTTGTGAGCCCAACTTCAAGACTAGAATCCTCAGCCATCTCTAGCAAAGTGTCCACGAAGTCTTTGGGTGCAATCTCATCATCATTCTTTGCAACCTTTCGAGCTAAATGATCATCAATCACATAGTTGAAAAGCCTATCCATTCGCTTGCTCAAGTCTTTCATCTTCTTCACATACCCCTGCAAATCAAACCAACTCAACCAAGGGATCCAATCCCCTATATTGAAAACTCCAGAAAGCAGAAACCACTCATCCACCATCATATGCAACTCATCTATATCCACAACATTATGCTTCTCCACTTTCGATTCACCAAAATAGTTGTCCCTTGACAGCATCCTCCACGTAGTCAAAAAACTGTGACGTGATAAATGATCTTTGATCACCACCGGATGCCCTTTCATAGCAGCTAAACGAGATAGGAAACGCCTCCTTTCGTCCCCACGAACTTGCTCCAATAACTCGAGTTTTTAGCACTGAACACCTCTGAAAGGAAGATTTTACGTGTCTGCCGCCAGTATGGGCCGTAGGGAGCCCATGCTAGGTCGGAGTAGTTGTAGCTGGTGTATTTACCTACTGCAAGCGGAGGCCGGGAGGCGAAGCTGGCGTCGTGCACCCTCAGGAACTGCTTGGCCATGTCGGGAGAAGCTGCAACCACAATTGGAAACTTTCCAAACCTTAGTAGCATAATTTCACCATATTTTTGAGATAATTTGTGGAGAGATTGATGTGTTATTGAGCCTATAAGGTTGAGGTTTCCGATTATCGGCTATTGTTTTGGACCTGGTGGGAGTTTTTGCTGTGTTGGAGGTCGGTTTTTTAGTATTTTGGAGATGAAAGCTATTGTAACTGCATATAGTAGGGCTAAGAAAATCAAAGAGCTCTCCATTTTAATTTGGAGAGAGGGCAATTGTATGTTGTATTACTTGCATATAAATATAGGTGAAACGTCTACTTTGAAAATATATTGTATTTTATTTCATTGATAAGATTTGTGTACAAGATGATAAAATCTCACGGTATTTTTTGTTGGCTTAATTAAAAGAAGAAAACATTCTATTTCAATAATTCATATAGAATAATGATAAAATTCGGCCTACAAGAGATTTTAGTTTGCAGTCCTTTTCATTAGGGGTTCATTGGGGATAAAAGCAAAGACAAAGTTGCCACAAAATAGATTAAAGGTATGTGTTTGAATGAAAATTTTTTTTAAAAAAAAGTGTAAAAAGCCCCTAAAACCCAATTTTGTCATAATCAATTTGCAGAATACTTATTTACAGTGGCGACCTTAAGACCGTGCGAGAGGTGCGTCGCACCGAGGCCTCTAAATAATGGGGGCAACATTTTAAAAAAAATTATACAATAGTAGTAATATTATACTATTAATTTATCTTAGTAGGGATACCTTTTACAAAAATATATTATAAAAACTTAATCTTTAAATTAAATAAAAAGATTAAAAAATTAAATTTATATTAAGGCTAATAAAGAAATTTAGCTCAAGATATATTAAAAATAAAATTTTAAGTTTTACTAAAAATATCAATTAAAATATTACTCCCTCCGTCCCGTTGAAGTAGTCCCATTTCCTATTTTTGTTTGTCCCATAAATTAGTCCCACTTTCCTAAAATAGCAAACTTTTTCACACTCACCAATAAAATATTAATTCCACTACACTCACAACCCTTAATCTCCGTGCCGAAAAGAAATGGGACTACTCTAATGGGACGGAGGGAGTAATATTTATATTATTCCTAATGTAACACTCTTGAGATATATTATTCAATATATCATATCTTTTATATTATATTAGAGAATATCTTGTATATCTTTTGTAATTAACCTAGATTAGATTTAGTTTCTCCTCTATATATATGTACTTGTACATTGTATCTCATTGAGTGAAATAAAATAATTTATTCTCTACATGGTATCAGCCTAAGATTTGCTAAACCCTAGTTGAGAGCCACGTTTTTTTCCTCCAATCTTTCTCGTCGAACGCCGCAGCCATGGCTCAACAAACCGATCCTGGCGAGTTGCACGTCCTTCCGTTCTCGACGATGATTCACATGGTGACGATCAAGCTCACCTCATCCAATTATCTGTTATGGCATGCACAGATAGAGCCTCTCCTTATTACGCAGAATTTTGTTCCGTATATTGATGGCTCATTACCGGCGCCCCCGCGCCTGCTTCCTCCAGTTGCTGGCGTTGCTGTTCCAAATCCAGATTTTTCCAAGTGGTATTCATGCGATCAGCTTATCAAGTTATTTCTCGTGTCTACCCTCACAGAAGAATCCATGGCTATTATTATTGGATGCTCCTCTTCTTGCGAGGTTTGGACAGCCTTATCTCGCTCTTACAGCCATAGTTCGAAGGCTCGGGAATTAAGT
This sequence comes from Plectranthus barbatus, assembly GCA_026898455.1. Lineage (NCBI taxonomy): Eukaryota > Viridiplantae > Streptophyta > Magnoliopsida > Lamiales > Lamiaceae > Plectranthus > Plectranthus barbatus. Next base: position 754,591 of record JAPKLW010000141.1, read on the forward strand.
CATAAAGACGACTTACTCTCTATGAAGCAAGGCGATATTCCAGTTGCAGATTATGGCCGACGCTTCAAGTGTGCGTGTGATCAATTGACGGCGATCGGTCGTCTTATTGACTCATCCGACAAATCTCATTGGTTTCTTCGTGGTTTGAGCGCCAGTTTTGCGAACTTCACCGCTGCTCAGATGGCACAAGAACCTCTCCCGGACTTCGATACGCTTCTCGCCAAAGCCCTCAGTCATGAATTGTTCTTAAAGTCCGCTGATTCCACACCATCCGCACCGCAGGTGGCCTTCCATGCCTCCTCATCTTCACGCGAGTGGCTCTTATGAAAATAAGTCTCGCGGCCGTGGCAAGTCCAAGGGCGGAAACAAACAGCGGCGCCCACCTTGGTGTTACTTCTGTCGCAAAACGGGTCATGACGCGTTTGATTGTTCCCACCGTTTCGACAGATCTTTCGTTCGTGGGTCTCATACTTCGCAGACTGCGCAACTTGCTGAGGCATTTTCTGCAAATTGCTCCGTTTCTCCGGATTCTGTTTCCGACTGGTATTTGGATACTGGCGCTACTGCTCATATCTCAAAGGAGGCTTCGAATTTGGACAACGTATCGGACTATTCAGGTTCCGATCACGTTGCCGTTGGTAATGGTGATTGTCTGCGTATCACGCACATTGGTTCTTTGCATCTTTCTCCACATCTATCACTGAAGAATGTTTTAGTTGTGCCTAATTTTACGAAGAATCTATTATCTGTTACTCGACTAACTCATGACTTTCCAGTTAATGTTCTATTTACTGACACGCAGTTCACAATCCAAGCTCGGGACAGCGGAAAGATACTTGCAAACGGCGTGCGTAGGCATGGGTTGTACGTGCTGAGGAATCCAGTGTCTGCCCTTACTGCCCTAACTCACATCCGCCATCCCCGCGCCAGCTTCGACACCTGGCACAACCGCCTTGGTCATCCTGCAGCTCGTACAATTAATCTTCTGAGCACTCAGCATCATCTTGGTATTTCTAGTTCTTCTAGTTTAAGCTTGTGTACGTCGTGTCAATTAGCAAAAAGTTCCCATTTACCTTTTCCAGTCTCTGAGAGTCGATCCAGTCAGGTCTTAGAACTCATCCACTGTGATCTTTGGGGTCCCTCCCCCGTAACTTCCAAATTTGGTTATCGTTACTATGCTATTTTTATAGATGACTATTCTCGTTTTGTTTGGTTTTATCCGATGCATGCCAAGTCTGATTTCTTTGAAATTTTTACAAGTTTTCATGTATTTGTTGAAAAACAATTTACACAAAAAATCAAAAAGTTTCAAAGCGATGGTGGCACTGAATTCACAAATTCCCGTCTAAGAACACATCTTCAATCTTCAGGCATCCATCACCAAATATCCTGTCCATACACACCCTCTCAAAACGGTCGAGCCGAACGAAAACATCGTCATATTACAGAAACAGGTCTTTCCCTTTTGTTCCATTCGGTCGTCCCTCAATCCCTCTGGGTTGAAGCTTTCAGCACGGCAGTTTACATTATAAATCGTCTGCCGACTCCTCTACTGCACAATAAATCTCCTTTCGAGCTCCTCTTCCATACATCTCCATCATTCGACACCTTCCGTACATTCGGTTGTCATGTTTTTCCATGTCTTAGGGATTACAATAAACACAAACTTCAGCCTCGTAGTATTCCTTGCATCTCTATAGGCTATAGCTCACATCACAAAGGTTTCCGCTGCCTTGACCCTATTTCTTCTCGTGTCTATATTACACGCCATGCTAGGTTCAATGAACTCTGCCTTCCCTTCATAAAAACATCCCCTTCGACTAGTCCAGCCAAGCTCGACATCACCTCCTACCTCGGTAACCACTCGCCGGTTCCTTCCCCAGCTCCTAACCCTAGCTGCGATCCTCCAAACCCTAGTCCATGCGCCGTGTGTACTTCCGCGGTTCCTGAACCTTAAATTCGGCCGTGTCTACCTGTCCCAGCACCAACACCTGACCCACCTGTCGATCAGCCCCCAGCCCCACCTCAAAATGATCCGCCTCCACCTCCTCCGAATCAGCCCCTCGGCCGTCACCCCATGCAAACACGCGCCAAAGCAGGTATTTTTAAACCACGTTATCCTGTTGACATTAACTTGGTTTCTGTGTACTCTGTCTCTTCAGCATTATCTGAACCTCGTGGTATTAAGTCTGCATTGAAAGTTCCTGCATGGGTTGATGCGATGAATGAGGAGATGTCGGCTCTTCGGAAAAGTAATACTTGGGTACTTGTTCCCCGGCCGAACGACTCTAACATCGTAGGTTCTAAGTGGGTTTATCGCACTAAGCTATTAGCAGATGGTTCAGTTGACCGCTACAAAGCTCGTTTGGTGGCTCAAGGGTTTAGCCAAGTACCTGGGTTCGACTTCACTCATACTTTCAGCCCTGTTGTTAAGGCTTCTACAATCAGAATTATCATATCACTCGCTGTTATGAATTCTTGGCCGTTGCATCAGTTGGATGTCAAGAATGCCTTCCTGAATGGTGTGTTGTCCACTCCGATTTTCATGGAACAGCCACCGGGATTCATTGACTCTACTCGGCCTTCTTATGTATGTAAGCTGCAAAGGGCGATTTATGGTCTTCGCCAAGCCCCGCTGGCTTGGTACCAGCATTTCCGGACTTTTCTTATATCTCTGGGTTTTCTCTGCAGTTCCTCTGACACATCTCTATTTATTCTGCATCGTACTTCCGTCACGATATACCTACTGGTTTATGTCGATGACATAATCATCACAGGGAACAACACACGAGCGCTAGCCTCCTTGATGGCTCGACTCAATTCCGAATTTTCTACCAAAAATCTCGGAAAACTGGGTTACTTTCTTGGTCTTGAAGCTACCTACTCGGGCGATAGGTTAATTCTCACGCAGGCGAAGTATGCGCTAGACATACCGAAGCGGTCGGATATGATTGATGCTAAGCCGGTATCCACACCGCTCGCCCCAGGTGTCACGTTCGTCAAAGATGGACCCTTGTTCAATGATCCTACACTGTATCGTTCTCTTCTTGGTGCCTTACAGTACCTTACAATCACGCGCCCAGATCTTGCATACTCAGTCAACACTTTAAGTCAGTATCAACAAAACCCTACGACTGAACACTTTCAGGCGGTCAAACGGGTTCTTCGTTACTTAAAGGGAACAGTTCACTACGGTCTTACTTTCCGTCCTGGTGATATCGATTTGGTTGGCTACTCAGACGCTGATTGGGCGCGCTGTCCAGACACACGAAGGTCCACTTATGGTTACTCAATATTTTTGGGTCCAAACGTCATCTCATGGAGCGCGAAAAAGCAACCGACGGTTTCGCATTCCAGCTGTGAATTGGAATATCGTGCCATCGCGAACACTGCTTCTGAGTTACTTTGGGTGGTAAACCTACTACGAGATCTCCGCATCTCTCTTCCTGCGCCACCCACCATCTTCTCGGACAATTCCAGTGCTTTGTTTCTTACACAGAATCCGATCTCTCATAAGCGAGCAAAGCATATTGATATTGATTATCACTTTGTCCGGGAACTAGTAAGCTCGCAACAGCTTAAGACAAAGTTCATACCTTCCGAGGATCAGATCGTAGATATGTTTACTAAGAGCCTGCCTCGTCCGCTATTCGTATACTTCTGCACCAAGCTTCGACTACATTCGTCTTCGCTTGAGGGGGGGTCTTGAGATATATTATTCAATATATCATATCTTTTATATTATATTAGAGAATATCTTGTATATCTTTTGTAATTAACCTAGATTAGATTTAGTTTCTCCTCTATATATATGTACTTGTACATTGTATCTCATTGAGTGAAATAAAATAATTTATTCTCTACAAACACGACAACCAAAGCGTTAGTCTCTCTTCTAGAATACGAAGCAATTGAAGTGTCTTCACCTTTCCATTGCTTCTCTAATTTTACTTATCTCTTTTTTTATTTTTCAATATCATATAAGTTGCAAACAATTTTTAGTAAATAGAAACCAACAACAAGTTGTTAAGGCAGTCCTTCATTTTTTCTTAAACAAATATTGTCTATGATATGAATTATTTTTTTATCATAATATTATGCAATTTTTTTAAAATCCTATCAGATTTTTCTTGTTGCATTTACGTGATATTCTAGGCATTTTCTTTATATTTTTTGTTTAATTTTTAAAAACTTTCCAGAGTGATTTTAGATTTTAATTTGTTTGATTTTATTTATTTGTTATTATGTTTATCATTGTTCTTAAGCTAGTAAACATTTAACTTGATTTGGAAAGAAAAACAAAGTAAAGAGATTATGAAAAAAATCTTAAAAAATTAGCTTAGAAAAATAATGGGAGAATTATTTTTAAATAATAATTATGCATTTAGTTTATTGGTAGTTCTAAACACAGCCACAATTTTACTCAATGCAGCCTCATTCACATTTTAAAATATTTATATTACTATTTTAGCCTCTTAAAAATATAATTATACTTTCTAAACATAGCTATAAATTGAGTAATTCTAAATACAGTCACAATTTCTCAATATAGCCTATTAATTATTTTATAAAAACAAAATTATTAATAAAAATTATTATTTTAACCTCAATTTTTAAAATCTACCCAAAAAAAAATGAATTGCATTGATTAGCATAGCCCCATTGTTATACAACCACAATTTGAAAGAAAAAGAATAAAATAATTCTTTCATCATCCGACAAATAATTTACAAATTAATATTCATAACCTCCATCAATTCAAGATTCATTATATTCATAACCTCCATTAATTCATTTTTTTTTATTTTGGTAGATTTTAAAAATTGACGTTAAAATAACAATTTTCATTAATATTTTTATTTTTATAAAAATAATTAAAAAAATTTGGTAGATTTTAAAAATTGAGGTTAAAATAATAATTTTCATTATTATTTTTATTTTTATAAAAATATTAATAGGCTATATTGAGAAATTTTGGTTGTATTTAGAATTACTCAATTTGTAGCTATGTTTAGAAAATATAATTATATTTTAAAAAGGGTAAAATAGTAATATATATTTTTTAAAATGTGAATGAGGCTGCGTTGAGTAAAATTGTGGTTGTATTTAGAATTACCCTTAGTTTATATGATATTACTTAAAAAATTATTTTATTTCAGGTTTATTTAAAAATTAAGCGAAATCAATAAGATGGTTGTGAAGTCGTGAAGGACACGAATTTTTTGTTATAAGACATTTTAATACATTTTATAATTTTAAATATGATAAATAATTTTAAAATTTATTTTATATTATATTTTATTAATAATTTTTATAATTATTTAATTTAAATAGGGGCACCAAAATTTTCGTCACACCGGGCCCCAAAATTTACAGGACCGGCTCTGCTCATTTGTATGTAATTATTTGCTAATCTATATCTATATAATATATAAAAAGAAAATAGTCTTCATGATAACTGTTCCCGCCAATTGTTTATTAATTATTAAATTATATCAATAATCTAAACGTGGGGATAGAAACATTATTTAATAAAATTGTACTGATAAAAATATGGACAACCGTAGGTAATAAAAAAATGTATTGATCCATTGCATTTAATAAATTAACATTTCATATTTAATGTATTTATGTTGTAAATTGAATCCTTCATATATCACTGATAAGCAATCATAAAGAGAAAACAGTAGAGAGAACACGATGGAGAGAAAAACAGAGAATATTATTAATCATTGATGTGTAGACAATTACAATATCATGTCCTATATATAAGGGTGAAATCATATCATCTATAAAAATCTACAAAGATATGTTTATATCTCTAAAGTATATCTTAAGTAATGTCCACCATATAAATATATTTATAACACTCCCCCTTGGACATTACTTTGTTATGTTCATGCCTCGTTAAATACCTCGCCGAAAACCCTATGGAATAAAACAGTCGAGGAAAAGAGTACATGACATACATTTATTCATTTGTTGCACTAGATGTCTCATTAAAAATCTTAACTAAGAAAAACCCAATGGGAAAAAACTTAGCAGGGAAAAAAGAGTACACCTATTTAGTCTTTCGGGCATAATGTAAACCTTCAAGGTTTAATTTTCAAAATGTTACTCCCCCTCAAAACAATGATATTCAAAATCTTATAATTATAAGCAATCCAATATTATCCATATATGTAGGAAGTGACTCTATGAATAATCTTCAGGATTATCATAAGATCAAACATTCTGAATAACAATCATTCTTGGGGAATTGAAGTGGGTAAAAGAATACAACTCTAGTGTACTCACTACTCATTATGCAACACAAGTTTATTATCCTCATACTGGAGGATGAGGAATATTTCACGTATCACCATATCTTACGATCTTCCAATGTTTGCAAAAGAATATAAATCATTATTCTTTCGTAATTCTCAAAAGAAAACATCATCTATGAGTGATATAAAAAATATTCAAAGTGATAAGAAATGTCAATACCACAACAGAGAATAAAATAAGCAGTATGAGATCTATAATTATCAAGATCAAATAAATATTCATTTGTTCACTTAAACCACCAATGTCATACTTGGTTTCTAATAGAATATACCAAGATTTGTATACTTTGAAGATAACAAATAATATGCTTATTTCAATGTCTCTTTGTTAGAGAAGCACCAAGTCTTGCTAGCAAGATAATTTTGAATAGTGTATCGGGCCCGATAAATAGTGTACAAAAGACACTTAAATAGAGAGCTTCTGGTCCAAAAAAATCATGTTATCTTCTTTAAGTCTAAATGAGACATTATCCACTTCTGGTGATCAAATGACATTGGTGTTCGAAATAAATGTAATAGATCTCTCTAGAACTCTTATTATACATCGACTAGTGTTAGAAATAATAACTCCTTTGGGAGATTATCGATCTACAGGTCGACATAATACTTGGTCTTATCCAAGTCTTTTTATTTCATACTCCATCTTTAGGCATGAATTGGTTTTCTATTTAATATATTCCTTCTTCAAGAGGAATTTATATCGTGATCTCATCACTATATATGTTGCAATCTATTTCCTTTATCTTGAGTATATAAAATCCATCAGGGATTTCATATAAATATATCGTTCAACGACTCATATCAAGTCATGATGTTTAGTAACTGCACATATAAATTTATATTTTCTCGCATAAAAATCAAATAGCGGAACATTATGTCATCCAAAATAGGAGAGTAATTTATTTAAAATCAAGTATGGTTCTCTGCGGAAAAAAAAACCCTTTAGATTTTAATCTCGCTTTATATTTCACCACCTCATAGTAATTAAGTATCCTACAGGATAACATTCATGAGCGAGTTAATCTATTTTCCAATTGCTCGTTTTACATTTTGGCCAATCATAATGTTTCTAGCATTTAAGCTCTGGATCCAGATTGGAACAATTGTGGAATAAGTATGTTGTCGACAACTATAAAGTTTATGTTCTCCTTATTTACTCATAGTATTCATGGCATTATCTGATTTTTATCATTTCCCATGATATTTTGATTTATTTGTACCGCAATCCAATAATATTATTATTTAGTGCACGTGCTAATGTATTGAGATTCTTTTCTTCAGGACAATCCTCTTCAAGAGATCACATATTCCTCTTCAGGGGTCACTGGAGTGTTATTTGTATATTTGATTTTATTGACCATGGATTTTTAATTTATGCACCATTATATATCCCATACTTCTGGTATGAGGACTCTCATGCTTATAGTATTAAGGAGTTTCATTTATTTGGTTCATTAGGGTCTTTAATATTTTATGGTGCATAAGTTAATCACTCCACTATATACAATAGATGCATTTATAAATGCATTTAGCAGATTACTTGCTAAACAGTGCAACTATGAAGATCCTTTTATTCTTTGACATTTTTCGGCATTCTATTATCTTTGGGCTTATATCTCCCCCTAATGCCGACAAATGATCTTCTTTATGTTTACAGTCAACGTACTCTATAATGGGCTACTATGGTTTATTTATAGACGGAGAATTTTGTGCAACATATATTTTTATATTACGTTGAGAGCTCATAAAGGTATATTTTGGTGGTGATATACAAATAGACTGTAATAAAATGATTCGCAGATGGGAAATGATTATTTATTTACCACACTATTATATGTGGATAGTAACAATACGCAGCTGGTCGGATTTAAAGTAATAAGGACCATAAATTTTTAAAACGACACTAATGTTTAATAAATGGTCCACATATTTTAGAGATATATAACTTTATTTTGCATGTTATATGACAATAACATTATAATTATCCGACACATTATAGTATTATGTCCAATATTATCCAAAATACTCATGCAATAAATAAAAGATTATGGATCATTCATTTTGGCACAACTTTATAATAAGATCACTAATTTAATTGAAAATAGTTCAATTCAAACAAAATGAGAGTAACAATAATAACAATAAAAATTAGTCATTTTCAACATATAGGATAAAAACATAATGCGCTACATAGATACGCAAGCTAAATTATGAAAGAATTAGTTTATTATTTCTTTCAAAAATCAAGAACTCCATTCTTAGCATACTATCACCATAACTATTGAACATTAGATTTGCTTCGGGCAAACTAATATGGTCATTACGGAATTTCAATATCATTATTATACTTATGATTTTCACCATTTCATTTACCAACCTTATTTATAAATTGGAAACCCCTCAAATACGGATATAACTATTTTGTTAAATGATAGTATGTGCTTCAGGCACGGTTTGCGTCACTAACTAACAGTTTCTTGATATCATTCCCGATCACATCTATTATATATGTGTTTCTAACAGTTTTTTGTAATCAAATAGATTTTGTATTATGATCACTCATAAGGGGTTGATTATCTTTTTCTTCTAGTAATAAAGTAGAGGCAATCTCAAGATTTCTTAGTATGATTTTAAATTTATACTACTTCTGAAGTATAAAACTGCTAGCATTAAATATAGGTAGAGTTTTTCTATCACTTAATTTTTCTAAATGTTTTGCTTATAGAACTTAAATTGAGATAAAACACAATGAACCAATTAAATTGCTCTTAAAGAGGAGTTATGAACTTTTGGTAATCAATGATCCTTCAGGGATTCATATAAGATAATATGTTCTTTTGATATGGTCTTACAGATATATATATTTGAAAGATCACTAAAAGAATCAGAGTTTTTGCCTTCTGTGCAAAGCTAATTAAAGAGCCTTACATACATCTGATATCGATTTTAAACCTATTTCAATCAAGGGGAGCCCAACAGATATTCTAGTAATTAATTTCTAACCATTCGATATAATTTCTTAATAATATGAACAAGGTTAATGTGAATCTAATTCCATTGTCTAAAATAAAATAGTTTCTAATCCCTAACACTGGATCAGAGCTACTAATTAAATGGGATTCTCGATGCAATAATCTACATTAATTCTATAATTAAATATATATCATTCACAATTAATAATTACTATTCAATAATTATACTTTTACTGCATCTAATAACTATTTCTCTAACCATGATGAGGTTATGCAGTTGAGGCATGGCGATAAATCCGTACCCACTTGGGAATACCATTCGAAAAAACATGCAAGGATCAACTATACCAACGAGAGAAATGCAGAATAGCAAAACCGTAAAGTTTTATTGTAGTAAAAGAATTGATCATATAAACATAATTAATAAATGTATAATATGCGATCAGATTGCGCGAGATTTTGGAAGACATATATTGTTAAAGGATTAGCCAATAGATTATGATATCTACACAAGTATATCCAAAAGGTATAATTGATATGGTTGGATCAATGCTGAAATTCAAAGCTACGGGAAAGTAAAATTAATGAAATTTGCATGACCACAAATAATTAACCTAAAAAGGCAGAATACAATTTAAAAGGATCACATAATCTAGGCATTCTTTAAAGAGCTCAAACAAAGTTTGCCATTCCACATTACATCAAATTAAAAAAAATCCAATGCATCTACTAATGTTTAATTCTGATTTTTTAAAGAAAAAATCTTACAACATGCAATGCATCATTTTCTAAATCAATCTGGCTTGACCCCCCACTTAACAATTTAAAGAATATTGATCATAAAATATACACAAAATAATAAAATTAAAAATCAACTAGGGCTCAATTTTTTTTCTTTAGTTTTTTCACTAGTACTCCCTCTGTCCCGCCAGATTAGTCCATGTTTCCATTTTCGTCTGTCCCACTAGATTAGTTCACTTTCCTAAAATGGAAAAAAATTTCCTCACATCAATAAAATATTAATTCCACTACACTCACAAACAATGATTTCTGTGCCGAAACCAAACTGGACTAATCTAATGGGACGGAGGGAGTAATACTCCTGTCCTATGCACGACATCTTATTCTATGGAACTTATTTATTTTTTATGTATACAATATTAGATACATAGTATACCATTACTTAAATTATTATACATATTAAAATCGTACGTATATAAATTAATTAAGTAATTAGAGTTCATACTACTGAAAGATACTATTCAATTACCTTGTAGGAAAGACACGATTCTTTCCTATGACATACACACCCAAAATTCTTCAGTTGGTTAAGGCTTCGTGCTGATAAAGTGTTGTAAATCAAATCCTTTCTGTATCACTGATAAGCAATCATAGAGAGAAAACAGTAGAGAGAACACGATGGAGAGAAAAACAGAGAATATTATTAATCATTGATGTGTAGACAATTACAATATCATGTCCTATATATAAGGGTGAAATCATATCATCTATAGAAATCTAAAAAGATATGTTTATATCTCTAAAGTATATCTTAAGTAATGTCCACCATATAAATATATTTATAAAAATTTAATCTTTCTTACATGGATATGTTATCTAAATATGGCCAAAACATAAAATATATTCCAAAAAAAAAAAAAAATTTCCAAAACATTTTTACATGAATGTATTATTTAAATTATTTTGAATAGAAAATATTTTTATAATGTATATGGCATCATAAGTAGCATTTTTATGTAATGAAATGAATTTCCAGCTAGTACAATCAATTTTATGTTGATGAAAAAGTTGTTGATTCTAGATTTGTATAGTTTCTTAAAAATTGATTATTTAATTAAAAAAAATAGTAGTATATTAGATTTAGAAAAAAAAGTTCATAATTTTTAGTATTATTGTAGTTTTGTCCGTTAAATATGTAAAAATATTTATTTATTTACAAAATATAAAACATCATGTCAAATAATAGTAAAAGAAAGAAGTTTGTATCATAAGAAAAGCAAGAATAGTTAAATTATTCTAATCAATAAAGTTTTATCAATAAAATATTTTATTTCCGATCAAATATCTCATGTTTGTCATATTTATTTAAGTAAAAAAATAAAAGTAGATCATTACTAAATATTGTCAGTATATATATTTATTTATTTAGAATATATACACATTTGGATTTTTATGATCACATATCATTGTGATCAAATTTTTATACAGTAAAATATAAATATTATTTTTAATTACACGAAAAAAACAAGGATAGATAAAATTGTGGATCTACTTTGGTTTTGTAATAAGACGATATAATATTTTATAATATAATTCTTTTAATCGGCAAGTTAGGAAGAAGGGGGTGATGATTGAAGAACATGGTGGGAGGGGATTGGGATACAAGATGTGCCGAAAAGTTTTTTATTTTTGCATTAAAACTTTAGATGTTTATAGATAAAGAGATTAATTTTGATGTATGATTTTTTATATATGCATTATTATTACTATGAACTGGTTTTTACTTAATTACATAATTTTTTGTTATGTAAAAATTTAATTTCCTTACGAATTATTTCTAAATTTACCCCAGGCTACATATCATAACGTACGTAAATACTTTCGTGCATCGTACAGGTGAAATACTAGTACATACTAAAGTAAAGAAGTCTATAAAAATTGTTCCCGCCAATTCTTAGAAAATAAATATAAATATGTTCATTTCTCAACAACTTATTTTCAAAAAATCATCAGAGGCTGAATTGGTCTCAATATTTGCATTAAGTTTCTCTTTCAATTTGAAAGGCTTAAGTTCAAATCCTAACCTTAGCATATATAATTATATTTTATTATATATTATAATTTTCATTCTTATACTAAAATTATCTCTTCCATCAAGAAAATTTATTATTATTTTTATTTAGATACATTATGATTGATTAGTCAATATCAATCAATTATGTCCTATAAATATATCCGATCGTCTTAAAAAATATAAAATATGAGTTTATCAGTTTGATTTCTTATGTTACTTAAAATTTGTATTATTTATATACTAAAATAAATATAAAACATGGGTATACCAATTTGATTTTCATTTAATTTAAATTATGATTTATGTTAACAAAATAAATTGTGGGTGTATCGGGTTAAAAATGTATATCATTTATCATATCCATCAAACAGATAACAATAATATATATAATATATAGTTTACACGATGATTTGTTTAATTATGAAATCAATGCAATTTTTTTTTTTGCATTTACTTAAAATTTCTATATTCATGGAATTTAAAAATATGTGATATTTTTTTCATAAATAAAATATTTTATGCATGATTTTTTTTATAAAAACATTGAATGTCGTTATTTTTTTTACTAAATTAGAAAAGTATGATAAATATTCTTTAATCCGCTATTATAATATAGCAAATTAGTTTACTATAATAATAAATATGCATTTTTTCCGCTCAAAAATATCACACTATATTAACAACAATTGACTTTATTTTATGTTTATGTTATTTCTATTGCGTTAGGTGAGAATATGAATTTCAACAAAATCATATTTGAATCACATTTTCTTATATCACATTTTTTTAACAACACTGGTGCAGCTGAGTTGTGCTCCGTCCGCCGCCGCACGAGTGCTCCGTTGCGTTACGCCTTTGCTAAGTCTCAGGTATGCATTTGCCTCTGCCTCCTCCGCCTTCTTCTCATTTCATTACATTGGTTGCTATCATTCCATTTTTTGCAAGTTGAACTAGAAGTTGTATACTTTATCCAAATTGATTCATAAATTTGATTTTTGCTTTCAAGTTTTAGTGCCGAATTGGAGTAATTGTTTGGTTGGGGTGGGATTAAGGGATGTGGAGAGTAAAGGGGTAATATTGGGGGTTTGTAATGGACTTCTAATTTGGTTACTCTACTTGCACACAATTTTGTTCTAGTTGATGACTTGTTTACCTTTTAAATAAGCACATGTGGATGGTTGTTTATGTATCTGTGCGTTATGTTTTGGTGTTCAAACTCTGCAGCAAGTTAAGAGCTGTAAGTTAGCTATGCATGCCTTGAATGAAGCCAAAATGTAGTCATGTAGGTGAAGCAATGAATTAAGATGAGCAGAAAGGGTTAGAGAGTAGGTTTGGCCAAAGAGAGTTGGGAGGGAGCAGCAAAGTTTATCATGAAATTGACATTGACCCTACTTATTTGTAACATGAAATAGACATTAACCCAACTTATTTGTAACATCATATCAGTACCCAACTTTGAATAATTAGGTATATATTAAGATTACTAGCCATACATTTTTTTTTCTGGATTGAATGAGATATTTTGATGTTTAGCTGATAATGTAAATTTATGAGCAACTTCAAGAACAGAAATTTGTCACCTCTTCCCTTCTATTTATATAAACAAAAAAAGTAGTAAAAACTCAATGAAATACATACATTTGCTAAATGTCAAAAGAGGAGAAATATGAAGAAAAGCTCACTGGATTCATTTTATGAAAGAACAAAGAAGCAGTAGAATTACATGCTGATAAACATAGCTATTATTAGAAACAGTCTGCATCTGATTAACAGCTTAAACAAACCACAGTCTACACTTCCTTTCTGAAGGAATGTATGAACTGAATCACTTAATCCGTTAGCCGAGATCGTTAACATGAATATCAAAAATAAATTGCTATGTCTATGATTAATCCTAGCATGCTCCTATTGATTATGCATAAAGAGGGTTTTTGCAGAATACCTGGATTGTAGAAACCTGAATAACGAGTGCGCAGAGATTTGATCATCAATCATTTTCCCGCGCACGAAGATTTATTCCTAACAGATTAAGGAAATAAATCTTTGAAAATTAATAATAATTTTCAAAAAACAAAGAGGGAGAGAAGAAAGAACACGATATTCCTGATCTGATCTTCTGATCTGTATCCCAACTCTAATCCGAATATCTGGTGAAGATTCCCTTCGGATTCCTTGCCCGGTTGAAAAGCAGAATTTCCTTCTCGTTTCTCAGATCTAGTCGATCACAACAACTCCCAAAATACTGGTTTGCTGTGTTGCAACATATGATCTTGTGGTGTATTATTGTGTATTTTGATCTGAGAACCTGAGGCCTATTTATAGGAAAATACTGGACTTTCATTGGGCCTGAGTTTTCAAGGGCAAGACCAGGGACCAAAATGCAAATAGCAAATAAGGCCTATCAATTAATTAATTCTCATATTCAACCCAAAATATAATTAATTAATTAATATTGATTCATTCCACCAGAGAATCAATATTGTCCTACCTATTTGCTACCACGTTTTGAGGTACGGGTTGCATGAGCTCGGTATATCCCCACATTTAAGGTTACAAACATTCGTTAATTAATTTAAGCTCTGACAAGCCATTTAATTAATTAGCATCTTATATTCCTGAGTCAATCCACTCAAACCTTTTCACTTACGCTTGAACTTAATCAGCCTGCGACACTTTAGCATAATGAACCTTTTGAGCTGCTCAGGGAATGTCACCATCCTATACTGGATGTGGTTACCTAGTTCCAGTACTAGACAGTCATACACAAACTGATATCACCCAAGATACATATATACAAGTTCAACTAGAGCCTTTCACTGCAACTCAAAGTGATACACAATTTGTGTATACTTCTGTACCTTCATATAGGTTTAAGATCTCATCAAACCATAGAGATCTAGATTCTTTTAATGACGTCAGATAAAAGAATAAATCTCGGCTTAGGTCCTTATCAATGTGTGCTCCACACCAGCATACCAAGCTATTCAAGATAAGATGCTTATTATCGCGTATACTACAGCCTACACCGACAGTTTATCCTGGAACTGTCTCAGCTGTGATAACCATTTATATCTCGCTAGGTCAAGCGATCCATACGATCTTCCGTGATCTACTACACAACGTATGATCTCCCTATCGACGAGATAAGAGGATAATTGCGTTTGCGACACATGTTTGTTAATTCAGACAGGAGATGAACATACAACATTTATGAATCTCAATATATTAATCAATCGACCTTATACATAATATACCAATCATAATGTTTTCAGTATATAAATTCATCACTTTGATGGTGCGTCAACACCAACATCAACACCACCAACACCAACAGTTGCTGTTGTTGCTTTTTTCTCCTTTAAACACTACTCGCACTACCACTACCACTAAATTTATGCCTAATAGATTTCAAAGCCTGTTTGGTTTTATTTCCGCTTCACTTTGCAATTTCTATTATATTTATATGTAAATCTGATTCTGATGGATGGATATTTGTTGAGTTGAAAATATGAATACTTCTTGTGAAAGAGATAAATATCTAAATCAGCATCTGTAAAATATACTTTCTAGTGTAAATATATATTTATATTAACAGAAATCTAATACAGGTAAGTTGAGAAAGAAGAAAAACGAAACAATTATCATCATTCAATAAGATTATAAGAAATTTGTCACACACAAACACATTAATAATGGCAAATAAATTTGAAATGAAGGTTTAAAATACATGAGGATTTAGTATTTCTACTATTATTATTATAATGAAATCTCCAAGAAACATTAAGAAATAATAATAATAATAATAATAATAATAATAATAATAGTAATAATAATAATAATAGTAATAAAGGACATGACTGATGATTTTCTTCACTTTTCTCCGAATTGTCTCTGATCTCTTGTTCACTTTTCTCTGCAATCCAATGTTTGATTTTCATTGCACTATTTATTTCATGATGGAACTCATAGGAATTTGAAGGCAAACCCAAGATCAACTATGTGACAGTGTTTGAGCGTCCTGGACTGAAGGAGTTTCTGAAATAACTCAGTGAATTTGCTGATCTTATATTATTTACGGCCGGACTTGAAGGTTTTCTATGCTTTTTTATGCCATTTGTTTCTTGACTTTGAGCTGCAACTGTTTATAGATGATATGTATATGTTGGATTATAATTCTTTGTCTTTAGATACTAAAAATCTATTCAGCTGTAGACTTTATCAGCCTTCCACAATTAGCATGTAAGTTATCTGTTCATGGTATACACCAGAAAGTGTTACACGTTTTATTTGGATCGATTTAATGTATTTTATGAGTAAGTTACTTTCTGCTGGCATTTTTTCTGCTGTGTTAGCCTGTATCTTGTTACTTAGCATTGTGGGGAGAAACATTTTAAGCATGATATCTAGATATATATATATGCATACAATGTGTGTGTTTGATGATGCTATCTTCAACTGTAAGGAAGGTGATATTGTATATAATATTCATTAGGGACAGTGTCATTACCAACTCGATTCCATATGCCTTATGGTGTTAAAGAAGTGCTAAATTGATGAAGTATGTGATGGATTCCAGATAAGTATTTCCTTGGAAATAAAGTAATATGCTGTTTGGAGACTGATTTCCAGAGTTTTATTTACTATAATTGTCTTGTTCACTTTTCCCTGAACTAGATTCATGTACGAGTAGTGACCGCGCAGGCATGCATAGTCCCACGCTTCCAATCCCACCTACAGCAAATCAAATCAAAGGATGTTATAACATTATCGAGTCTACGAGGACCTATAAACATCGAGGAGGTATAAATTGAACCTCTATCTAGCTATTTCTTAAGTCTAAGCATGTTTGTAAATTTTGCCCTAGTTGATAATGGCATGATCTAGGCTTGTGTTGAGTTTATAAGTACGTATGCATGCTTAGCATGTTATATTATGAGCCTAGAAACTATAAATCGACTTAGGAATCGAGTTGTGGTGATTTTGGAGCATGTTCGATATATTTGCCCTATTTGAAAATATTAATGTTTTAATTCGATTCCAACATGTTTTTATGTTAAAAATCATTTCTAGACTCGTTATATTTGTTAGAAAACCATTTGTGTTGTTAGAAATCGATTGGACGAGCCCGGATAACCATTTGAGCCAAAAACCAAAATTTCTGCCAAAGGCAAATAGCCTCTGTATCGGTCGACATGTGTGGTGTCGATCGACACAGAGCACGTCTATCGGCCCAAACCCATGTCGATCGACACAACCGTTCAATTCATAAAATTTGTGTCGATCACTTGTATTGATCGACACGAGCTCTATATCGGTCGACATCCTGAATATCGATCAATACAGACCAAATTCTTTCGACATGACTTCCATGTCGATCGACACACAAGTTTTCGATCGACGCTTTTTCATGTCGATTGACAAAAATGCATATCGGTCAACGTATGTATCGGTCGACACACATTTCAATCGACATGTCTATGTCGATCGACACCCTCCATGTCGATTGACACAGATGCAAATCCAAAATTTCAATTCTTCTTTCTTCAATCAATTCGACTTATCTTTTATATCATTCGACATCTCTTTTATTAATTGTCATAGAGGGCTATTCTTTTCTTTCTCGCTCTCTCCTTAAAACCTTTTCGATTCAAACCAACTTCGATTGTTCGATCCGATTAATCATAACTTAATCTTCTCTTGAAACAATTTGATGAGTTCTCATACTCTCAAGCGATGTACGATGATTTATATTGGATTATAAAATTCTTTCAATCATCTCTTTGAAGTAATGTTCTGTCATTTGACGGAGCCTCATATTTGTTCAATTATGTTGAACCATGAATTATATTTGTAAATTATGCTCGATATTGAACCATGAGCTATTGAATTAACGTTTGACTACCTTGTCCGTCAAACTAGATTGTCAAATCATTCTTTCATATCCTTATTCGATGGCTCAACTGGAGAAGTCCACGATTGATTGAGAGTCTAGAATTATTCATTTTGTCCGAGTGTAGATAATCTATTATCCCATGAGGATTTACTCGAATTTCTTATGTCATAGGAAAGGGCAAGGAAAAAAATGGCAGCTAGAGCACTCATCTGTTACCACAACAACTAAGGTGGACTTTCTTTTACCCCTATATTGCGGGCCAAACTATAATCAAAACAATGTTTTCTTTTCAAAGCATATCATGCATGAAATGATATGTTTTGTTTTCAATTGTTTTGTCATTACCTAGTGTTTTGTGTTTGCTATATGTCCTCTATATGGGGGAACCCCACTTAGAGAAGAAAATGAAACGTATCCAACGTGGATGTTGACTCTGCATACTGTGGGTCTTATCGATTTTACCCAGGTAGTGAAAAAAATATCATGGGTTAGTGCACTATGATGCTGACATGTTAGGGGTCATGCCCTACTCGGACTAGCATCGTGACTGTGGTAGGTGGTCACCTCCCAGTCACATAACCTTTTGCAGATAGTTTAACTAAGTAAAAATGAGCATTCTCTTTCATAAAATGTTTTGGTGTCATGGGAGGATTTCAAACTTAAAACCCCATGTCTGACCCGATTAAAAAGGCATGACAAACTTATATATGTATATTTTCGGGCATATGTTCACTAAGTACAATTTGTACTTAGCCCCTTCCATTATTTCTGAAATGCACAGGTTAAAAGAAGCTTTTGGAGCAAGGTACGAGGCTGCAGTCGAGGTGGAGCTGATGTAATACCCCGTGTTATTTTTCAGCCTTGTAATAGTTGTTTGGATTTATTACAAGGAATTTCTTTTATCGAGAAGCTTTCGAACTTAAATTATTTGAAGTTGGAGAAGTCAATCATGTAATTGAGCTTGGTTATCTTAAGATCTTGACGATGATATCAAACCTATTTTGAAATATTAGTGGTGGGAGAATGAAATATAAGGTTTTAGGTTGAAATTATTATTTTGTAAGGTGGAATTTATCATGGATTATGATTAATCTATGATATTATGTTAATGAAATGAGGTATTATGATATAAGTTATGGAGGGAGTATAAATAGAAGAAACTATACATTATAACATTTTCCACCATATGTTATATTTTAGAGAGAGAGAGAGAGAGAAACCCCCACCTTGTTAAACCCGTCAGACTGTTTCCGTCGCGATTTCCGGCCACCAACGGCGACCTTCCGGCGAGTGACCAACACCATCTTGTAGCTGCCATCGAGAGCTTCGATTTGAGTACTCGTAGGCTTCGAGGGGACGAGTAACGAAGGAGATATTGCCGTTGAAAGATAGGTGAGATTTATGTGGCGAAAATCCAATTCTTTAACTTTAAATCTCCAGTTTCCGGCCAAATTCCGACCTTTTGACCGTAGATTCGTGTTCCTGATATCGTAGGGAGTTTTCGCACGTCAAGAACGGAGCATTTGGACGCCGGAAAACCTCAACCACTGCCGTGAACGGAGAAGCTCCGGCGAGGTAGTTCATGTCATTATTTTTCATTGTTTTTCTGAGTTTCAAGGCCATTTTCGTGTTCCTCATGGTCTGGGGAGCTCGAATATGCAATTGCATGTTGGATCGACCGGCGAAATCGCGAGATATAGCGATTTGCAGGTTCAGCTCCGGCGAACCCGCGAAGGAGACGACTCCTGTCGATCGACAGGAATTGTGTCGATCGACAGGGGGGTCGATCGATGTGGTGTCGTCGAACCAAGTCTATCGATCGACAGAAGGTGTGTCGATCGACAGGATGTTTATCGAAGGAGGCATATCGATAAACCCTTTTCGATCGACAAGGGAAGTGTCGACCGACAAGAAGGAAGGCATGTCGAGCCGATCCTGTCGATCGACAGAGATTATGTCGATTGACAGGGGTGAGCGACACAAGCTGTGTCGACATAAGATATGTCGGTCGATAAGGTCGTGTCGACTAGGGCATGTCGACAGAGTCAAGTCGACAAGGACTGTGTCGACCGACACAGATCCCTGTCGGTCGACACAGGTGCCTGAATTGTTATAAGTTGTCATTCTATCCTAGTTCCTTCGAGTCCTAATTGTTTACGATTAAGATGCATTATCCTAGATATACCGTACTAACGTATAAACCCCATTTGATGGTAGGAATCTGAAAGCAAGGACCGTTAAGCTCAATTTTCAGGAAGCATCTAATTAAAAGCCAATAACGAGGTGGGAAACTATTTCAACTATAAAATAAAATGCGTGTTTTCTTTTTAAAATGTGTAAAATGTTTTGCTTTAAAATGAAACTGCTATGCTTATTTTGTGTTATCATTATCTGTCCTCTGTCGTTTCCCAACGACAAGAGAGAATAACTAATGAGTTTGGAACCAGGTTCTCATAACTGCGCTAGAACTCAATTAGTACATATGGCGTAGCGACTCCATATGATGGGAATTGGAAGATATAAGGTGGAATTTGTTATACGTGAATGAGAATGATTATGGAGATTTAATTGTGGGATTATAAGCGATCGGGTCTCAACAAGGATTTCTAAGACTAGTGCACTCTAGATGACAGTAGGTTGAGTGTTTATTCATTCCTAACTGATCATCGTAACTTGGAAGCCGGCCAACTTCCAGTTACAACCCTGAAACAGATATGATAACATCTAAAATAACACGTGTGAAATAAAATGTTTTGGCTAACACGGTTCCTTTCAACAAAACCCCGTGTTTAGCTGTGTGAGTTGCATAGCATGTTTCCTATATAATGTATGTTTTTGGCATGTTTCTCACTGGGTACGAAAGTACTCAGCCCTCGCGTTATTTTTAAAACGTGCAGGTTAGCAGCTGGGATGGAGGTAGCGGGGTGTAAGCTGGAGAAGTGTAGAGTATCTGTAGAGATTAAAGATCCTGTGACATGTATCTTCATATACATGTCACCATCACGCTACACACACCGTTGCACCGCTTTCTGACTAAACCCTTCCTACATTTGGATGTTAAGACAACTGAATTTCCGTTTTGTTTATTTTGAATCGAAGCACTTATCTTAAACGTTTAATTATCTTTTATTTAAATTCAAGTCTTTTCCTTATTTGAATATCATGAGTACTCATCAAAACCTGAGACATCAATGTAACGTGGCCTCATATTGGGAAGGTCAGATGGGGGCGTTACAGAGGTGGAATCAGAGCTGAGTTTTCAAATTTTAAAATGATTTCGAAATATTTTAAAACTTCGAGTCTTAGAATGTTTTGCTAATCCGTGAGAAGTGATCGCTCATGCTTACGCCCTACTCCATCCTGCGCTACCTGAGGTATGTTTTCAAGTTTTTAAAGTTTTTAAGTTTGTAAAGTTTACAAGTTTCCCTACTTGCAATTTCAGTACGATTTGAAAGCTTTGAAACAGTATGAGTTCTCTGAAAATAATTGAGAATTGAAAAGAAAACGAATGCATTATGGAGTGAAAAGGATGGTTTGATTTGAGGAGGTTGAATTTTATGATTTTGCAAGAATGTTAATTTTGTTTGTTGATGAAAATGGTAAGGAAGTTGTGATTTTGGAAGATGAGAACGTGATGTTTGAGGAGTTTTGATGGTTATATGTTTTGGCACCGGTGAGGTGACCACCTGGAAAATGTGATTTAATTATGAGAAGTACTGTTTTGATATTTGAATAAATTGCAAGTAATCAAACCTCAACGATATGGCTATAGATGTGCTAGATGAACTGAGCTATTTTGAGATGTTGTAAGGATGAGTGAATTAACATTTATGACTCTGGAACTTAGAACTTCAACGTGTATTTGGAAATTGAAAATTTCTGTGGACTGAAAAATTCAGTAATTGGGTGAGTGTGCAAAATGCATGATATTAGTTGGTGATTAAGTGTGCAAAATGCACAAGGATCCTGGCATGTTAGTCGAGACTCGAGTGAGTGTGTTTTAGCATGAGGATTCGTTTAGACCCTCGGCATAGTGTATCGGAGACCAGAAGTTGTTCCGAGACACAAGATTGCGCGTATTGTTATTATGCTGATCATGGACTGATAGTGGTTACTTGTCATGACAGATGAGCCCTAGGAGTGATGCTTTTCGCTTTAGGAACGCCACACCCTTCGAGGAGGAGAACTTGTCTGGCACTTTAACGGAGTTTTGGAGCTTATGGAGACAGGCTAGAGGGCAGGGCATTAATGATGCAGAGGCGATGGAGAGGACCACAGAGCTGATGCCGTCTAGGTGGACCACTCGGACTTTGGAGCTAGCCAGAGCCCACCGTAACCAGAGGACGGGTATCCGAGGAAGTTATCCGAAGTTCATGGCAGCACTGATTCAGGAGGTAGTTTTAGTTGAGGGTGCGTCACCATCATCCTCGTGGAGCACGCAGGCGTCAGCAACAGGCGAGGCGCCGCAGTCAGGACCTAGACGTGCCTCTTCTTCCATAGCACAGATGTTGATACCATCCGAGCATCGATCAGGAGGATCAGTCGGGCCTCATTTTGATCCGGTAGGATCTTCAGGCTTTGTGGACTACTAGGCAGCATTGCAGCAGTCATCGCCGCAGTGGACACCGGCCTTGCCACCAGCACCATCCACGGCATTAGATGCACTTGCCTCCACGTCACACCCGAGGATACGCCCTATATCGAGTACGCCCGTGGCGGCTTATGCGCAGACCCAGCAGGGATCACAGCATGGGTCACAGCACGGATCACAGCAGGGATCACAGCATGGGTCATATCAGGGAGGATCGTATGATCCTTACGCGTGGTGTGACTTCGCTACCGTCTCAGTTCAGTACCCACCACCGCAGCAAGATCCGACTTTGCTTTATGGGTGTCAGGATATACCTGCACCATCAGTTCAGCAGCCGCAGCAGGATCTAGGAGGACCTAGCAGAGTTCAGCCGGTTTGCGATCATGATATGGATGACGACGATATGTGGCCGAGGCAGACTACTAGCAGTTACGAGGATATGTTCGGGGGTCATGGGATCGCCTATAGCCAGGGGACGCGGCAGGCACCTATTTGTCTATCCAGCAACACGGAGAGCAGTCGTGAGAGGAGGAGGACCGCTCAGGATCGGGGTAAGATGCCGATGGAGAGAGAGGATGATGAGAAGGAGGAGGACCCTTTCGAGGGATCCGACTGAGGGTTGTGTGGAGTTGGCAGACTGATTCGTTCCAGATTTGGACATTTGATTTCTATTGTTGTACTTTATTTATGATTATGTTGTGGATGGAGACTGAGATTTGATTATTGCTGAACCTTATTTTCTTGTACCGATGACTTGATTTATACCGGATGTGTGTCATGTGAGACTGTGTGGAGCATTTGATGATTATTGTATGGAACCTTTTGGAGTTTTGAATGAGATGGATGGAATATTTTAAAGCTTTGAGTGAGTAATGAATGGGTGTTGAAAAGAATTGTTGACAAGATGGATGATATACAGTGAAATTTATATGGGATTGTTGAATTAATGTTATTTTGCAGAAAGGTGAAATGGAATATATTGAGCAAGGAAGAGGGAGAGGCCGAGGTCGAGGTCGAGGCCGAGGCAGAGGAAGAGGCAGAGGCCAGAGAGGTCGGGGACGTGGAAGAGCTATTCCACAACAGAATTTTGAGGAACCGCATTGGGAAGAAGTCCCTGCAAATCAGGATTTTGAGGAGTTGGAAATCATATCAGATGATGATGAGACCGCGGGACAGCATGGACCAATTCCGCCACCTCAAAGAAATGCACCAGAATTCCCATCGGTTATGTGGGTAGAGACGTTCAGGAAACAACACCCACCGATCTTTGAGGGTACTGAAGGACCTACCGCCGCTGAGGATTGGGTCAGAGAACTAAAAAAGATATTTAAACACATGAGGTGCACTAAGGAGGAGAAGGTTAATTGCATGTCCTACCAGCTCAAGGGTAAGGCTGATAGATGGTGGGAGACTTATGTTAAGTCCATCGCACCAGCGGAAAGGGATCACATCAGCTGGGAGAGATTCAAGGAGGCATTCTTCGAGAAGTATGTCCCTAAGCAGTATCGGAGGAAAAGGACAATTGAGTTCTTTTTGTTTGAGCAGGGAAAGTTGTCAGTTGAGGAATATGATACAAATTTTGGTGAACTTCTACAGATGGCGCCACATCTGGTGGATACGCCACAGAAGATGGCTTAGAAATTCAGAGATGGGTTGCGTAAAGACATTCGTACGCAGTTGGCCACCATGAAGGGTTTGAGTTACCAAGAACTGCTGAGCCACGCTTTGGATATTGAGGCATCTCAGACTATGAAGGAAATGCCTGAATGGGGAGCGCATGAGGCGCAGGCTTCTGGATCGAACCTGAAGAGGAAATTCGAAGAGCCACCAAAGCAATTCATTCAGGGTCAAGGTAGTCAGAAGCGCCATGACCAGGGCAGACAGCAGAATTTTCAAGGAAGGCCAAATCAGCAGAACTTCCAAAGGTTTAACCCTAACCCTCAACAATTTCAGAGGCGTGATCAAGCAGGGCCACAAAACTGTCAAAGATGTGGCAGAAAACACACCAGAGGATGTCAAGGGAATGTGGGTAGATGTTTTAACTGTGGAGGACAAGGACATTATGCTAGCAACTGCTCTACACCGCCAGCCTAGGGAGGCAACCGCCAGAACTTCCAAAGACCCGGGAATCAACAGTTAAGAGCAATCAGGGGTCACCGCCAGCCTTGGAGAGGCAATGTCAGAAATCGAGGAAGAGGCCGGCAGGGAAATCAGGCACCGCCGAGGAACCAAGAAGGGAACCAGCAAGGTGGAAATGAGCAGCAGAGGAGAGCCAGAGCGTATGCTTTGGATGGAAACCAAGATGATGGTAATCTGGCAGGTATGGGATGCATTAATGATATACCTGTTATGGTATTATTTGATACTGGAGCATCGCATACATTCATTTCATCTGCATGTGTTGAGGCATTAGGACTTAAAGTAGAAAAGAACAGTCAGGACTTGAACGTAGCAATACCTTCAGGAGAAACAACTATTTCTACTTTAGTGTGCCGAGACTTGAGAATCAAGATGAACGAGAATGAAATTCAAGTAACTGAACTGAACGTTTTGGATATTCATGACGTGGATGTAATCCTAGGAATGGATTGGTTGTCAGAGAACAAGGCGACGATTTTATGTCGTGAGAGAAGAGTGATCATTCCTCAACTAGGGAATGAGGAGGCGTTTGTACATGGATTTAAGAAAAGGCAAAGAGTACCCATGATTTCAGCGATTCAAGCAACGAAGTTGTTGCGTAAGGTCGGAAATCAAGCCTTCTTAGTGTATTTGGAAGGAGAAGAGAAACATGAGCTGACAGTGCAAGATGTTCCAATAGTGAGAGAGTTCGAAGACGTATTTCCTAAGGAACTACCGGGATTGCCGCCAGACAGGCAGATAGAGTTCACCATTGATCTGGAACCGGGTGCGGCACCAATTTCTAAAGCATCGTACCGTATGGCCCCGAAAGAGTTACAAGAGCTGAAGGTTCAACTTCAAGAAATGTTGGACATGGGTTATATCAGGCCAAGCGTGTCACCATGGGGTGCACCGATTTTGTTCGTTAAGAAGAAGGATGGGTCGATGCGTATGTGCATTGACTACAGAGAGCTGAACAAGCTGACATTGAAGAACAGATACCCGTTGCCGAGAATCGATGATCTTTTCGATCAGCTCATGGGAGCTAAAGTGTTTTCTAAGATCGATCTTCGATCAGGGTACCACCAGTTGAGAATTCGAAAGGAGGACATACCAAAGACAGCGTTCAGAACTAGATACGGCCACTAAGAGTTTGTAGTAATGCCGTTTGGACTCACGAATGCTCCTGCAGTATTTATGGATTTGATGAATCGAGTATTCCATCCATATCTGGACAACTTTGTTTTGGTATTCATAGATGATATTCTGATATACTCGAAGAGTGAAGCAGAGCATGAACAACATTTGAGAACAGTTTTGCAGACTCTGAGAGATGAGAAGTTGTATGCCAAATTCAGTAAGTGTGAATTTTGGTTGAGAGAGGTGACATTCTTGGGTCACATCGTTTCGGCAGATGGAATTAAGGTAGATCCAGCCAAGATTCAGACAGTGATGGACTGGAAATCACCAACTACGCCGAATGAAATTCGTAGTTTTCTGGGATTAGCCTGGTATTACAGAAGATTCATCGAGGGCTTTTCGAAGATTGCGAGGCCGATGACTCAGTTACTACAAAAGAATGTCAAGCTTGAATGGACACAGGAATGTGAAGAAAGTTTTCAGAAGTTGAAGCAGTTGTTAACGACAGCACCAGTTTTAGCAGTGCCAGAACCGGATAAGAACTTTAAAGTTTATACCGACGCTTCGAAGAATGGATTGGGTTGTGTTTTGATGCAAGATGGAAAGGTGATAGCTTACGCATCAAGACAGTTGAGGCTGCATGAAATGAATTATCCAACTCATGATCTAGAATTAGCGGCAGTGATTCACGCATTAAAGATCTGGAGACACTATCTCTACGGAGTGAAGTGTGTCATATTCACAGACCATAAAAGCCTGAAGTATTTCTTTGAGCAGAAGAATCTGAATATGAGGCAGAGAAGATGGTTAGAGCTCATGAATGACTACGACTTAACCATAAATTATCACCCAGGCAAGGCTAATTCAGTAGCAGATGCCTTGAGCAGGAAAGGAGAAGCACAATTAGGCTGTATGCTTACAAGAGAAGACAGATTGATCAGGGAATTTGAGAGACTCAGTCTCGTAGTGGTTTCGCCTTCTGAAAGGAAGAAATGTGAATTAACAGTCATATCAGTAGTGCCAGATCTGAGAGAGAGAATTGTTGAGATACAGAGAAAAGATGTAGAACTGGAGAAATTACGGCAGAAATTGAGAACTAAGCCAGTAGGAGAGTATCGGGAAGCACCCGATAATGCACTGTTATTTAGAGACCGAATCTTAGTGCCAAACAATGAGGAATTGAGGAATGAAATATTGAGTGAAGCACATGATACGCCGTATACCGCTCACCCAGGAAGTACTAAGATGTACCAGGATCTAAAAACTAAGTACTGGTGGGATGGTATGAAAAAGGATGTAGCCTTGTATGTAGAGAAGTGCTTGATATGTCAGCACGTTAAGGCTTTACATCAACGGCCGTATGGGAAGTTGCAGTCGCTAGACATTCCTGAATGGAAGTGGGAACATATCACCATGGATTTCGTAACAGGATTACCAAGATCACAGAAAGGGAATACGGTGATATGGGTCGTCGTGGATCGTCTAACGAAAAGTGCCCACTTTTTACCAATTAAGGTAAATTATGGATCGGATAAGTTAGCTCAGATTTATGTTCGAGAGATAGTCAGACTGCACGGAGTGCCAAAGTCAATCACGTCTGACAGAGATGCAAAATTTACATCTCGATTTTGGATGAGCTTGCAACGGGAATTGGGTACTCACTTGAATTTTAGTACGGCGTTTCACCCTCAATCGGATGGTCAGTCTGAGAGGACCATTCAAACTCTCGAAGACATGTTGAGAACCATGGTGTTAGACCGAGGGGGCAGTTGGGAGCCAATTTTGCCTTTGATTGAGTTTGCTTATAACAATAGTTATCAAGCAACCATCGGAATGGCTCCTTATGAGGCGCTATATGGAAGAAAGTGTCGTTCGCCTCTATATTGGGATGAGGTAGGAGAACGAAAGATTGTTGGACCGGAAGCAGTAAGTGAAATGATTGAGATAGTCCGACAGATTCGAGAGAGAATCAGAGAATCGCAGAGTAGGCAGAAATCCTACGCCGACTCGAGAAGGGCAGAGTTGAGTATTGAGGTTGAGGATAAGGTTTTCCTCAAAGTTTCGCCTTCAAGAGGGGTAATACGATTCGGGGTAAAAGGAAAACTGAGACCGCGCTATGTGGGACCATATGAAATTCTTGAGCGCATTGGTCCAGTAGAATACAGATTAGCATTACCCCCGAGCATGGGTAATATTCATAACGTGTTTCACGTGTCACAACTAAGGAAGTACGTACACGACCCGAAACACATGATTCGTCAGGAAGAGGTAATTCTTAACCCGAGTTAACAGTATGAAGAGAAGCCGGAGGCTATTGTGGATAGAAAGATTCAAGAGCTCCGAAATAAATCAATTCCGCTCGTAAAAGTACTTTGGAATCACCATGGAAGTGATGAAGCAACCTGGGAGCTGGAAGATAAGATGAAGGAAAGATACCCCTGAGCTTTTCGAAGCAATTTAATTTTCGGGACGAAAATTTTTATAAGGGTGAGGGGATGTAATACCCCGTGTTATTTTTCAGCCTTGTAATAGTTGTTTGGATTTATTACAAGGAATTTCTTTTATCGAGAAGCTTTCGAACTTAAATTATTTGAAGTTGGAGAAGTCAATCATGTAATTGAGTTTGGTTATCTTAAGATCTTGACGATGATATCAAACCTATTTTGAAATATTAGTGGTGGGAAAATGAAATATAAGGTTTTAGGTTGAAATTATTATTTTGTAAGGTTGAACTTATCATGGATTATGATTAATCTATGATATTATGTTAATGAAATGAGGTATTATGATATAAGTTATGGAGGGAGTATAAATAGAAGAAACTATACATTATAACATTTTCCACCATATGTTATATTTTAGAGAGAGAGAGAGAGAGAAACCCCCACCTTGTTAAACCCGTCAGACTGTTTCCGTCGTGATTTCTGGCCACCAACGGCGACCTTCCGGCGAGTTACCAACACCATCTTGTAACTGCCGTCGAGAGCTTCGATTTGAGTACTCGTAGGCTTCGAGGGGACGAGTAACGAAGGAGATATTGCCGTTGAAAGATATGTGAGATTTATGTGGCGAAAATCCAATTCTTTAACTTTAAATCTCCAGTTTCCGGCCAAATTCCGACCTTTTGACCGTAGATTCGTGTTCCTGATATCGTAGGGAGTTTTCAAAAGTCAAGAACGGAGCATTTGGACGCCGGAAAACCTCAACCGCCGCCGTGAACGAAGAAGCTCCGGCGAGGTAGTTCATGTCATTATTTTTCATTGTTTTTCTGAGTTTCAAGGCCATATTCGTGTTCCTCATGGTCTGGGGAGCTCGAATATGCAATTGCATGTTGGATCGACCGGCGAAATCGCGAGATATAGCAATTTGCAGGTTCAGCTCCGGCGAACCCGCGAAGGAGACGACTCCTGTCGATCGACAGGAATTGTGTCGATCGACAGGGGGGTCGATCGATGTGGTGTCGTCGAACCAAGTCTGTCGATCAACAGAAGGTGTGTCGATCGACATGATGTTTGTCGAAGGAGGCATATCGATAAACCCTTGTCGATCGACAAGGGAAGTGTCGATCGACAAGAAGGAAGGCATGTCGAGCCAATCCTGTCGATCGACAGAGATTATGTCGATCGACAGGGGTGAGGGACACAAGCTGTGTCGACATAAGATAAGTCGGTCGATAAGGTCGTGTCGACTAGGGCATGTCGACAGAGTCAAGTCGACAAGGACTGTGTCGACCGACACAGATCCCTGTCGGTCGACACAGATGCCTGAATTGTTATAAGTTGTCATTCTATCCTAGTTCCTTCGAGTCCTAATTGTTTACGATTAAGATGCATTATCCTAAATATACCGTACTAACGTATAAACCCCATTTGATGGTAGGAATCTGAAAGCAAGGACCGTTAAGCTCAATTTTCAGGAAGCATCTAATTAAAAGCCAATAACGAGGTGGGAAACTATTTCAACTATAAAATAAAATGCGTGTTTTCTTTTTAAAATGTGTAAAATGTTTTGCTTTAAAATGAAACTGCTATGCTTATTTTGTGTTATCATTATCTGTCCTCTGTCGTTTCCCAACGACAAGAGAGAATAACTAATGAGTTTGGAACCAGGTTCTCATAACTGCGTTAGAACTCAATTAGTACATATGGCGTAGCGACTCCATATGATGGGAATTGGAAGATATAAGGTGGAATTTGTTATACGTGAATGTGAATTTGTGAATGAGAATGATTATGGAGATTTAATTGTGGGATTATAAGCGATCGGGTCTCAACAAGGATTTCTGAGACTAGTGCACTCTAGATGACAGTAGGTTGAGTGTTTATTCATTCCTAACTGATCATCGTAACTTGGAAGCCGGCCAACTTCCAGTTACAACCCTGAAACAGATATGATAACATCTAAAATAACACGTGTGAAATAAAATGTTTTGGCTAACACGGTTCCTTTCAACAAAATCCCGTGTTTAGCTGTGTGAGTTGCATAGCATGTTTCCTATATAATGTATGTTTTTGGCATGTTTCTCACTGGGTACGAAAGTACTCAGCCCTCGCGTTATTTTTAAAACGTGCAGGTTAGCAGCTGAGATGGAGGTAGCGGGGTGTAAGCTGGAGAAGTGTAGATTATCTGTAGAGATTAAAGATCCTGTGACATGTATCTTCATATACATGTCACCATCACGCTACACACACCGTTGCACCGCTTTCTGACTAAACCCTTCCTACTTTTGGATGTTAAGACAACTGAATTTCCGTTTTGTTTATTTTGAATCGAAGCACTTATCTTAAACGTTTAATTATCTTTTATTTAAATTCAAGTCTTTTCCTTATTTGAATATCATGAGTACTCATCAAAACCTGAGACATCAATGTAACGTGGCCTCATATTGGGAAGGTCAGATGGGGGCGTTACAGCTGAAGACTCTTTTTGTAATAATTAGAGGTTGAAGTATGTATCTTCATATACATACTTCATTGATAACTTTCTGCTACTGAAACTCCTTGTCTTTTGATAACCCTTTTGATATTGTTAAACTTGAATACTCTAATATTCATTCTTGAGAAGCCAAGATCCCTTCTCAAGGAGGCACTTAATTTACTTTCCTTGGGATATATGTGTAGGGTTTGAGTCTATGATGGACAACACGAGTTGCCATTAATTAAATTCTTGCCAAGGATCATTCTTAGGGTACCAGGAATAAATTTCAATTAAAAAAATCATACGAACCTATGCATGCTCTTAACAAAATTAATTGCAGAGGATGGAATTTAGGGAATACCTGATCTTCACCGTTTGATCTACAGATCTAGATCGGAGAATAAAACGATGAAGTAAACTAGATCTGAGATAGAACGCCGGCGATGGATGGTTGTTCCTACAGATCTGATCTTTTGATCTATTCCTTTGCTCCTTGGAAATCTAGTGAGGATTATCTAACAAGTTGAATCCGAGATCTGGAGAAAACGATCTATTTCTCCCTCTGGATAGCCGCCGCCGTTCTCTCCCTCTATTTTCAATGTACTGAAAAGTCTCTCTTGATCTGATAGAGAGAAGGCCTATATATAGTGTTAGGGTTTTGAGAAACCCTAACCCTAATGGCATGAGCATTTCATGGGCCAGACCAGGGACCAGATGCAAATAATAAAGTGGGCCCTCTTTATTAATTAATCCTTTCTTGTTCAACCCAGAACATAATTAATTAATAAAACATTATTTTAACCTTCACCACGGTAACAATGCTGACTCATCCCTTTATTACCACGTTATTAAGAACAGGTTGCACGAAACTAACAATATCCACATATTTAAGGTCTTAGACATTAATTAATTAATTTGGCTTATGACAATTAGCCATAATTAATTAATCTGTTATTTCCTGAGTAATACCACTCACTCCTTTTCACTTATGCCTGAATTAAATAATTCAACCTGCAGGGTTTAGCATAATGAACCTTGTGAGCTCCTCAGGGAATGTCACCATCCTGAAACGGATATGCTTACCTAAACCTCCAGCCTAAGCAGGCCACACAAAAATTGCCACCACCCAAAATACGAGTATTAGAGTACAAGTAAGACTCGCCACCATGGTAAATCAAAGTGTGGTCCATCTGTGTGTGCCCCTTATCCTTCAGTTAGGTTTAAGATTATAGGAAGTATGTTAGGGATCTGGGTCATTCATATGTCAATGAGAATGGCACATCCCACTGTTGATCCCATCAATACATAACCATGTACCTACACATCAAGTAGCTAAGATAAGCCCACTTATGAACCGATGTGCTGCAGCTTAGACCGACAGCCTATCCAGGGACTGTCTCAGCTGTGATACCGTTTATATCTCGCTAGGTCAAACGACTCATATGATCCTCTGTGATCTCCTACACACCATATGTTCATCCCTATAGGCGAGATAATAGGATATTATGGTTCGTTGTATGTTTGTTTCATCAAACAGCGAGCATTGTTGTAGCAACACATATATGAAGACCAGTGTACAAAACACTTAATCATATATGCTTTCAATATATAATCCCAACAATCTCCCACTTAAACTTAAAGCATAACACCATTGCTTTATCAAAGTATTAAGTGTGTCTATACTGTCAATCACTCCCACTGCATTCACGTCACCTCTTGTCACGATTTCTCGTATGATGTGATGCCACACATCCCATGTGTTTCACCACCTTGTGAGTCTTGGGTTCCCTTAAGTTTGTCATTGTACCAAAATAATCACAATTCCGTGTGATTTTATTAGGCAAACTCAGAACACACACCTCTAGAGGATGACACCAGAGTTATACTGCTTCTTGCGAAGCTAATGAAGCTGTCAAAAACTCAGCCTTCATACCAGAATCCATAACACACTTTTGTGTTAGACTCTTGTAACTCCTCCTTCAAGGCCAACACATAGTTAGAGGTTGATTTCCTTTCCTTTTGATTCTCCTGGATATCCGATGCCATTCAACTCACAAGGCTCATTCACTAACCAATGTGCCTATCCAGAGTTGAACTGATATCTGTTTAACATGCTTAAAGCAGTACAGATATCTAACTTCGTTCATTTACAATATAGAAAGATAACAATCTTTCTTGCTATGAACGACTCACCATAGAATCAATTTAAGCGACTTGAGATACCTGAACATCCTTTTCTTGTGACAACACAAGACTTTAGTTCAAAAGATGTTCCAAGATCTCATAAGTCCTACTTCTGAAACTGTTCGGATAACCATCTCTTTAAGCCTGACAATATCTCCACACCATTTCTGAATGTTCAAATACTATCTGCATAATGTGCAAGGAAAACCACGCTTCCGCTGACACATAACTGGTACATGAAACTCTCATTCTCGATAGACAATATCGAAATGTCAGTTTCATGACTTTGAAGCTCCTTTAAGTTCATACTTGAACTTCCTTAGCTTCCAGACATGATGCTTTTCACTGCACATAACTTATCTGGTTGTTGCATACAGATGTCGTCTCCTTTTATCAAGGTTCCCATTTATAAAATACGGATGATGTCATCTATCTTCTAGATATTTAGATTCATATGTGTTGTTATGGTTAAAAGAATTCGAATGGGTTTAACAATTGCAACCAGTGAGAAAGTCTTGTTGTGAAACATACTTTTACTCACTAACCTAGACCTTCGAAAACATACTAGGTTACCATTCGAGAATTTCTTTTCGTGTATATCTATCAGTTACTTATAGTTGGTAAGCTATTTGGCAATCACTGATCCAGATACACAACTATAACATTTACTGATTCATTTCTGAATCCATGACTTGACGCCATTAAACTGCATCATTTGTCTTAACAGCTTCGTTGCGCTTTAAGGGATAAGTACGAAGTTGTTCGTTAAGCAGGGAACAAGTCCAGAGACTTTTTCCACAAATTACTACCATTAAGCCTGTTAAGGCAACCTCCCACTGCAATGATGCTCCTTTTACGTTGCCAGTTAATGGTGCATTAATTTGTGGTTTACCACCTTACACTGGTGACCGTGCAATTGGTACCATACCTTTCCAAGGTATGCTCAATATGCCACGGGGTATTTCCTGATGAATTTGAATTGTCTTCTCTAAAACGTTAAAGAACAATCTCACATTTGGATTCATGGTTTTATCCTATACAACTTGCTTGTATTTGGGATACACAAAGCAACAATCTTTTTCGTTTACATGGAATAGCCCACAAAACAATACTTGCTTAAACCTTTCTTCCAAACAATTTGTTTCCTTTATCAGCTTAATAGCTGAATTACCCATCATTGCACTTTAACAGAATCAAGATCTGCTAGGGTATTTGAAACTGATTTAGAAGACACTAGATTAAGCAAACATACAACTGCTTTTGGCGCTCTTCCCAAAAATGAAAATTTGGCAAAGCTGGCATAACTTATAAACTTTTAAAGAATCTTATTTTGTTTTACCTACACTATCCCAATCGAGGGATAATAGGTGTAGTTAACTGGGATGCAATCCCTTTGCTCTGCCAGATACTGCCTTAGTCTTGAACGCTCTTGATTAAAGCAAGAGACTAAGACTTGTAGTGAACTAGATAAACATATCCAAATCTTAAATGATTACAGTATCAATGCCTGTTAAGGCAACTGCGGAAGTAGACTCAAACCAGCAAACCAGAGCAAACACGAAATAACAATCGCCTATTAAAAGGCCTAGTTACCATCTTGGACCTCTAAGTAGTTATTATAAGTATCATTCTTAGGAATACCTGGATTGGATCCATAATTTCATGAATTACTTAAAACTACTTAGACTGATGTAACCTATCTTTATAGAGATTCTTTAAATTATACCTTAGAACACTGATAGTTTATGTAATCAAGTAATGAAGAAACAATCATCCATAATAGAAAACATTGTTATTCATTGTGATAGAAAAACTCTATCGAATAACTGATAATCCAATAGATGAAAAATATTGTTTCTCAAAACAAAACAACATTTCTTCAGAAACTTGAATTAAAACATAGTTTTAACATAAACTCAAAGTAAAATCTCCATCAGCTGAAGTAGCAACTTCCAGCATCAATCTTGGAGATGGTAATTCCGCCATCTTCAAGCCTTAAGCTTGATTCCCTGCAAAGTGTAGCAAACACGATTAGTGACTTCAGTTACCACTACCCACTAAGGAGCAGAAAACCGATACTAAACATGTTTCAACAAGCAATTCAAAAAATGACGTACCTTGTCTCTTAGTTACCAAACTTGGACAATTTACTTTCCAGTGACCCTTCTTGCCACACTTGAAACATTTGTTCTTCTTGTTATCTTTCTTTCCTTTGTTCTCCTCTTTACCATTCTTCTTCTTCATGCCATAATGACGCGATTTAGAAGAACTTTTAGCAAGAGATCTGGAATGAACTGATAAGGCAAGATTGCTCCCACTGCTTCCTTCATTCCTCTTTTCTCTGCCATCACTCTTTCGACTCGGAAGCAAATCAGAGTGATTCACAGAAAAGACTTAGGAAGCTTCTGTTGATACAAGATCCTTGAGAAGACTGTGAACAGTATACTCACTCTTGTTTTTCTCAACAGAATTTTTGAAGTCATCAAATGACTTCAGTAACGTGTTGAGTATCAAGTCAACTTTGACATCATTGTCAATTTGACCACCCATTAATGTATACTCATCTATGAGCTGGATGAGTGATTCCACATGTTCACGTACCGAACAGTTCTGACCCATTTTCTGTCTTACAATACGCTTGACAAGACTGGATCTAGGATGTCCATCGAGTCCGCCATATGCTACATGAAGACGTTGCATAATGTCACGTGCAAGCCATACATCACTATAACGAGGGCGCAGTGCATCTGACATACCAGCCAAGATATATTGTCTGGCCATGCCATTCGATCACATCCACATGTGATACTGTGCACGCTCCTTATTTGAAGATGTATCAGTCGGCGAACTCGGACAGGGAGTTTGCAGAACAAACAAATGTCCAAATGAATCCAAGAGCTTGACAATGTCACTTTTCCATCCAGGAAAATTCGGACCAGTCAAGGAATTGTGTACGATTGAATTGATGAACGATGCAATAATAGATATATCTGAAAACAAATGAGCGAATTAAAGTAAGCACATACTACAAACAATTGAAACAAATATGCATAGAACCTTTAGATAAAACAATGCAATTTGCTTCCTCCAATTGCCCAAGCTAATCTACCGCAAGCTGCTGAAGTAGACGTTTACGGCAAACGCTCGACCAGACTAAAATAGGTCCTTTAATATCTCTCCATGCCAAGTATCCGCCGGCAAAAGAAATTAATATTAGAGATCTTTAGACCATGTTCACCTATCTTGAGCAGGGATCTCATGCATGAGTTGTGCTCAGGCAACATCTAAGCCAAAGTAACCACAATCCTAACTCAGGAT
Organism: Plectranthus barbatus; assembly: GCA_026898455.1. Classification (NCBI taxonomy): domain Eukaryota; kingdom Viridiplantae; phylum Streptophyta; class Magnoliopsida; order Lamiales; family Lamiaceae; genus Plectranthus; species Plectranthus barbatus. The sequence goes on from JAPKLW010000141.1 coordinate 790,865, forward strand.
GTTAAAAGGTGATTTAGCATACGTACTCGACCCATACCGCATGCCCCTCACATCCTTCGTTATCTCATTTAGATTAATCTTAGAGACCAGTGAAAGTTGTCTCAATGTAAGCTACTGAAGTAGACGTTTGCTCAGAGGCTCCCACTTCTCATCTTAAACTAAATGTTTTATTTAGAAACCTCATCGCATTAGAACTAGTAAATTATTTCTAACGCAAGCTATTGAAGTAGATGTTTACGCTTCGAAATGCATTACTTCCAATGATAGGCCGTATTTGTGGAGGTCTAATGATCTTGGTTAGAAAAGAACCAAAATCCAGCTTAGTGTTTTTTAATTCTAAAGGTTTCATGCGCACATATTATTTTATGTTGCCATAAATTATGTCATATCTAAAATTCCATCATAAATTAATATGAATCCTGGAATTTATAGACACAATATAAAACATAAAATAAATCACATAAAGCATGTTTTAAAATTAAATTGCAACATGCTTATAAAAGTAAATAATTTAAGCAAATAAACATGCTTTTCTATTATTTACTAGTGCGCACATAATAAATCACATAAGTATGAGAATAAATAAATAAACAGATAAATTCTCGTGGCCCCTCAAATGCGATTACATGGAAATAACTAAATCTAATCTATTACAAGATTAAATTCCAATACAGATCTTCAAACTGGGCCTCCGTTTCACTTGAAATCTGATTTGAACTGCTTTAACAGCAACTGGGCTTCAAACTAGGGTTTCTGGCCCAAAACAAGAACCAAACCCTAATTCCGGGAATGCGGGCTGCATCCGGGCTGAGAAGCCCGATTTTCAGCCCGGGCTGGAAACCCTAGGGTTTGTAAACCCTTGTTGCAGCCTTCATACCTCAGCAGCCGCCGTCGCCACCGGTCGCCACCGGCCAGCCACCCAGCCCAGCCACCGTCCGACGCCGTCGCAGCCTGCCGGCGAGCCTGAAAAGATCACAGAACAATAGCAAGACGCAGCAGAGCTGCGCTGCTTTACCACCGCCGCGCGCAGTCACGCGCGGTTCCTGCAGCTCTGCCTTCCCCGTCGCGCCCCCAGCCCATCCACCATCGCCGGTCGTGGCAGCCAACCGCGACGCCGCTGGAGCTGCTCCAGACGTCTGCACGAACCAGGACAGCGCCGCACGCCTCGCCGGATTTGTGAGCAGCAGCAGTGAGATGGACGCAGCCCAGCTGCAGGGAAAAACCCTGCTGCCGCCACCCACCATTGCCCCCGCCGATGCTGCCTCTCCTGCGCGCATATCCTGGACCACCATGCTCGCTGGAAATGCGAGCTGCAGCGAGCAAAACGAGCGCAGCCCAGCCACATGACTGAAACCCTAGGTTTTAGCCTACCGCCGCCACTCGCCACCGCACGCCGCCGTGGTTGCCGCCACCGGCGGCTGCGGGCTGAACCCTAGTTCATGTCGCTTCTTTGTTCATCGTTCTTCCTCGGATCTCAATTTCTCCAATTTTTTTTACAGATTTGAAATAAGAAAATACAAAAATAGATCTAGATCTATTACATGATTTCCTATCAAAACTAACAACGAATTTTCTAGAGGTGAAAAACAGATCCAAAACGAGAAGGCCACGAGAACAATAAAACATCCACGACAATTTAAATCCATCCATGAACATAAATATTTATTTAATTTCAATCTATCCAACATAGAGCCTAAGAACATCAACCTCGCTCTGATACCAATTGTAGGGTTTGAGTCTATGATGGACAACACGAATTGCCATTAATTAAATTCTTGCCAAGGATCATTCTTAGGGTACCAGGAATAAATGTCAATTAAACAAATCATGCGAATCTATGCATGCTCCTAACAAAATTAATTGCAGATTATGGAATTTAGGGAATACCTGATCTTCAACGTTTGATCTACAGATCTAGATCGAAGAATAAAATGATGAAGTAAACTGGATCTCAGATAGAACGCCGGCGATGGATGGTTGTTCCTACAGATCTGATCTTTTGATCTATTCCCTTGCTCCTTGGAAATCTGGTGAGGATTATCTACCAAGTTGAATCCGAGATCTAGAGAAAACGATCTATTTTTCCCTCTGGTTAGCCGCCGCCGTTCTCTCCCTCTATTTTCATTGTACTGAAAAGTCTCTCTTGATCTGAAAGAGAGAAGGCCTATATATAGTGTTAGGGTTTTGAGAAACCCTAAACCTAATGGGCTTGAGTAGTTCATAGGCCAGACCAGGGACCAGATGCAAATAATAAAGTGGGCCCACTTTATTAATTAATCCTTCCTTGTTAAAACCCAAAACATAATTAATTAATAAAATATTGTTTTAACCTTCACCACGGTAACAATGCTGACTCACCCCTTTATTACCACGTTATTAGGAACGGGTTGCACCAAACTAACATGATCCACATATTTAAGGTCTTAGACATTCATTAATTAATTTGGCTTATAACAATCAGCCATAATTAATTAATTAATCTCTTATTTCCTGAGCAATACCACTCACTCCTTTTTACTTATGCCTGAATTAAATAATTCAACCTGCAGGGTTTAGCATAATGAACCTTGTGAGCTCTGATAAGCTCATTATTTTACTCGCTTATCTATATTATTTTCTACTATTTTATGTAGTTTTATTGAGTTTATATATATATTATGTGCATGAGTCTATATTAGATGGTATTATGCGCGTTTTGGTATTTTTGTAGGGTTTTAGGCCTAAATTCACGAGAAATTCGTTCCGGAAGCAGTGACGTGTAAGAGTAGCAGTGACGATTTCGTCCACAAGAGGAATTCGAGCTATTGGCACATGGCAATGGATGATCCTTTGAGTTAGCTCTCCAACGCAACTGGAATCGAGTCAATCGGAGTTCGGGAGAGAAAGTTATGGCCAAAACCGTGAGACCACGCAGGAGGGGCGAAATGTTGCGTCGACAGATGCCAATTGGCATCGGTCGACGCCATCCAGGAACTCACGTCGATCAACGTGGATCAGCCACGATTGACGCGAGATGTCTGCTGGAGCGGAAATTCTAGGAAATTCGGATTTATGCATATCTTTAGCCCTAGATTTGATAGGATACACATCCACCACTATAAATACCTATGTAAATTCGATTTTTCAGCATTCCTTATCATATCAATCATCATAGTATTCAGTTTTTAGAGTTTGAAGACTTGGGAAACACAAAACCCTTTTATTTTCTTGTAAGTTCTTTAAGTTTATGCAATTTAATATGTTTTCTTTTGGATTTCTATCTGCGATGAGTGGCTAGAAACCCTAGCGGGTTCTAGGGTTTGAATAATATTGTGGATGCATGTTAGGATTAATTAATTAGGTTCATGATTCCTGTGATTATTCTATAATTCTAGATTAATTCAAGGACCGAGAGGTGACGATTAATTTAGATGTCTAGCTATTGATAAAAGGACTGAGAGGTGAATATTAATAGTGGGAATAGGAATACTTGATACGATCTACACTATCCAAACAGATGTACTAGATGTAGGAATTGAACTGATTTGCTTATCAGATTGACTAATTTGGTGTACTTTGAGACCGAGCGAAGATAGTCACTAGTTAGTAATCTAGGTTATATTTGCCAAACAAGGAAATATAGCATTGTTGCAGTATTCTACCTGTTAAATTAATTGATTCCTACATGTCATCCATAATAAGAGTTCTTCCCTAGAATCTGTGTTCCTTTAAATTTGCTTTCAAAACTACTTTAATTTTCTGCATTGTTTTCTTTACTTTTATAAAACCCTGATTTTGGATTTCTCAAACAATGAATCTTAGGATCATAGCTAGTATATGTGATAGTTTCCCCACACAATTCCCCTGGATCGATAACCTTAGGGTTTACAAATTTATTTGCCGCTGTTATTATAATTAATGTGTGTGCCTCTTATCCTTCAGTTAGGTTTAAGATCATAGGAAGTATGTTAGGGATCTGGCTCATTCATAGGTCAATGAGAATGGCACATCCCACTGTTGATCCCATCAATACATAACCATGTACTGACACATCAAGTAGCTAGGATAAGCCCACTTATGAACCGATGTGCCGCAGCTTAGACCGACAGCCTATCCAGGGACTGTCTCAGCTGTGATACCGTTTATATCTCGCTAGGTCAAACGACTCATATGATCCTCTGTGATCTCCTACACACCATATGGTCATCCCTATAGGCGAGATAATAGGATATTATAGTTCGTTGTATGTTTGTTTCATCAAACAGCGAGCATTGTTGTAGCAACACATATATGAAGACCAGTGTACAAATGTTGGTCCCGGTTTATCAGAGTGAATAACGTTACGCAGCGGAAATATTGAACTTATAAGTCTAACTTGCACTCTGTCCTGCTGGTTGCTCAGCTGGCTGGCTGACTGGCTGGTCAGCTGATAGCTCAACACTTAGAATATTCTAAGCCTAGTTTGCACAGTTATCAGTTTTCAGATATACACCAGCACTTGAGTGCTGGGTTTCAAATACAAATTTAAATACTGAAAGCAGAAAAAAGGCAAAGGATTTTTATAGTGGTTCGATCAACTGATCTATGTCCACTCTCCAGTCGACTCACTGGAAATTCACTATAAGAGCAATCAGGTACAAAGAGTCCTACGATCTATCTCCAGCTGGTAGATGCCCCGTCTACCAGTCCACTGGATCAACCGCTCCCGGTCCTTGTCCTTCTTCAGCTCTCGTCAGATGGATGGAGTGCGAGCACGTCACTTCAACCTCCTCCTCTGACTGGTTGGGTGTTGAGTTCTCCCAAGAACGTAATTCCTCTACGGCAAACTGCCCGTAATAACTCAAGAGCTGGCTGGCTCTAGAGCTGCTATGTTCTTCCTCAGAAAGAGAAAGAACACCAAGCGAGGTCTGTAACTTACAAGCTGGAAGCTTGAAGTCTCGTGTTTGAATAAATCAACACACGGATAGCCTTTTGAGAGGCCTCGAAAGTTGTAAGCTTTTACTTGCTTGAGCGTAATAAATTTCAGTCTTTCGGTAGGTGAAGAGTTGGCCAAGAACATTGAATGTTGATGGATCCCAGGTATTTATAGCCGAGGGATCCTATTCAAATATTCTAGCCGTTTGGACACATCCGGAATGGTCTCTGTCCCCGCATGTCCTTCTGACGGCGGCAGGTAGGAATTTCCGGAAAGCGCCATGCTTGTGTCCGCTTTTTCTGACACAGACCTCTTTGTGTCAGAACGGCTCTATTCGTCAGTACGAGGAATCGGAACTGGTGTCTTGAACTGATAGACTTTAAGGATATCCTTCCATAAAGTCTTACTTTGTCAGTATATTCCTCAGACGAATCTTCCTTTTGTCTCTAAGATGCTGGGAGAGTGACTCTTGAATTCTGCTGGTAACATCCGACTGGTAGATCATTCTGGTGATCTTGTGCTGGCAGTCTCTGCTGGTGACTTACGCTGGCACAATCTTAGTCTACCAATATGTCTGGATGTTAACTCTTGGAATCTCCCATGACTGGTGGCTTCACCGCTGGTGAATAGTGTCAGCCAGAACACGTATTCTGCTGGTAGGATTTGTCAGCCTCCTGCTGGTGAAATCCTTCCAACTGGTGAACAGTAGCCAGTCATTAGCTCTTGACTCCATGCTGATGAACAGTGTCAGCATGGGTCTGTCAGTCGTTTGCTGGTGAGACTTTTCTCAACTGGTAAGCACATCTCATGCTGGTGAACAGTAGCCAGCATGAGTCTTGATCAGCTACGACTTACAACTCAAAAGACCTAAACAGGACTTTACATTTGAGACTAGAGCTATTCTAGAGACAAACTGACGCTGGTTGGACTTAGGATTTGATCCACCAAAACACTTAAACACCAAATCAAAGATCTAAGTTATCAACTGGGGAAGGGAAACTTAGATAATTTTCCCAACAACAAAACACTTAATCATATATGCTTTCACTATATAATCCCAACAATATGTGTGATGATTCATATCTTGAATTTCTTGTCTTTTCTTCTAAATTGATATCCCAAATGTATGTCTCGCGCCCGACGTGTCTCAATTCATTGATTTATGTCTTGTTTATAAATTAGGGCGTGACAAATTTCTAAGTATTGAAGTGTATTACTGTGAACTGAAATTTAAAACTATCAAAGACTATGTTTAGCTAAATCTTATTTTCGGAACATAAAACATAAAACTGAGTTTTAATTTTTAGAGTGCAAAAATCAAAATTACTTCCGCTACATATAAAATCACTTTGATCTCGGGACTAACAGAGGTGTTGATAAGTTTGTGTTTTCACTAACTTATCAATAAGTTTTCAGGTTGTTTTATTTGTTTTTGATGCATTTTACATGTTTTGTCGTACATAGAAAGGCTTTTATGCTTGTTATGTTTGTGGTATGTGTGTTTTGCAGATTTTTGGGTAAAAATGAGTGGAGTTTAAAGAAATCGCGTGGGATGCAATTATGTGTCGACCGACATGATTTCATGTCAGTTGAGGTTGCTTCCTCTAAGTCGATCGACGTGAAGGTAGACACAGACCACCATCACAGCTTTTGTGTCGACCGACTTGAAATCCACGTCAGTGGATGCGACCTGATTAATGCTGAGGTGGAGGAGTTCAAGTGTGTCGATCAACACAAATTGTATGTCGATGGATGCAGACTCGGAGAAGTAAAAAATTTGGCCCAGAGTGGAGATATCCACATATCTATTCCTAGATTTAGTAGGATACATCTACCACTATTATATAAAGCCTTGTACTTCAAAATTTAGAGTCTTATGCCACTTTTGAAGAGTTTTAATTTAGGGAACTCAACAGCAATTTAGTTTTCTTTTCAAGTTGAAGAATGTAGTCCATATTGTAGAATTCTGGCATCAAATTCTACAACAAGTTTATTTTATGCGTTATTATTTCAGCTTTTATCCCTCTTTGATAAATTCTCTTATGTCTTTGTGTAACTAAATTTCTCATCAGATTCTAGAGTTATAAAACTATCATGCTTTCATGTTTTTGATTAATTGAATTTGTTTTCCTTTTCTTACAAAGTTTATAGAATTCTGTGCTGATTTCTCAACTCAAATCTGTTGGCCACTTATTTAGGTTGCTACTAAATAATTTGAGATTCAAAAGAATAATTATTAATGGAAAAATAATTATGCAATATAATTTTGATTTCTTATCTGAGAAGAAAGGAATAGACTGTAGGAATAAATCGGATGTTTTCTCGAGTTAATTAAATTACTGTTAAGACCGAAAGGATAGAGGGATTTAATTAATAAACTTTATAAATTGTCTGATCTTGAAGTTTACAAAAATTTTCACATGTTCTACTTTGTTAGGGATTAAATTAGTTTTCAATTGATTTTTCATTGCATGTTAGGCAGGATAGGAATTAAACCGTGGAATATGTGTTCTTCACTGCTTGCATTAAAAACTTATACTTCTCTGCTTTTGGTTTTAGTTGTAATTTTAATTCTGTTTTTGCTTTTAAATTATAAAACCCCTGATTTGTCTAAACAATATTTCAAGAAATTATGTTTCAATACTTAAGATTATTTGTAATTTCATTCCTTGGGGATTGATAATTTTATTTGCCACTATATTATTAGTATTTGCTAAGTTTCTCTTTTCCCATATGCTATTTTGATTTATTTTTTAATTAAATTGCACTTGATTTAATTCTTATTCCATAGATCAATCAAATAATTCAAACCCAGAAAAGAACATATGGTGGAAAATCTGTTAAAGTTGAATTAATTCTTTGGTCGGGCAATTAAAACCTAGATTATTAATCAGTGATTATCTCCTCTCGATCTCAAAAACACAAATTAATTTGTCCCGACAGGATTACATGTCACTATATAAAAACTATTGTGACACATATTACTATGCTGACACTATTACATTCAGTTGTCCAAAGAAGTGTCACTATAAAGTAGATACTTATAACAACAGTTATGGTGTCAAAATAATTAATATATTCTAATATATTTTTGTGTTGGAAAAATGAATTTAAAGTTACAATCTTCCACTGCGAGTAATTATAGTTTACTTCACAAATTAATTTGTTGGGATAAGTTATCTTTGCTGACACTATGTAATGCAGGTAAAAAAATACTTAAACATTCATTGTTCCCTGTTAGGAAAAGCTTAAATACATGCATAAAAACAATCATATAATGGTTATACTCATCAAATTCATATTTTATATACCAATTCACTGTCAACACCAATAAGCAAAATGAGTAATCAAACAAATAACTTTTAAGCAACATATTGAAAATTTAAATTTCTAATTCTCATAAATATATTTAACGTTTACAATTAAAACAATTAGTTATTCATCTAGCTAGAAAAGTACCACTATAAACCAAAAGATTTGCCAGCAATTCCCTATCTTCTAATAGTGTATTGAAGTTACTACTAAACAATTAGAAACCATCTCCGATCTTTCTCTCCAATATTTTCTGACTATCTTCATCATTCATCAATATAAATTTAAATCTGCAAAGAAAAAATAATAATGCAACATTAATTTCAATATGTTTAATAGTTGACATATTGTCAAACTTTAATAATAAGAAAATTAAATTGTTCAAAATGATTTAAGGGAAAAAAAGTTTCCGATTCAAAATTAACTTGTTTCATAAATTACTAAGTTTTTTATACTTCCAATAATTCAATAATCAAGAAAAGCTGAAAAAGTAAGTCAATTTAGTTAAGTACCTCATTTGCGTGCTTTACCAGCCTTGCAATCTTGTCGAGATTCCAAAGCTTATTAAAATAAGCATTAGCTTGAATTTTATCAACAAAACTTGTAGATAGTATCATATTATAACACAAACATCAGAAAATTAATAGTGAAGATTGAGATTGAGGAAATTAACAATGAAGTGCTTGATGTGAAAGTAGTGTGTCTCATGATTTGAAGACTCAATGTTACAGATGCTATAATAACGCTTGCATTAGATACAAATAAGATATGATAAAAGTCATGTAAAACAACCTGCTCGATTGAGGTATTATTTAATCCTCATATAAATGGTTCATAGAATTCCAACCACATCCTTATTTTGCCAGATATAATGAATCTAAACAACATCATGACTAACAAAAATGACAGATAGCAAGTTGAAAAATTATAAGAAATTCACAATCAGCTAATTGATAGTTATTTGATGCGATTTTTGATACCATAACAATATTTTATCAACTTACCGTAGACAGATACAGGTCGACCTCTGCTTCTTTGTAGAAGTTCCTCATCGCTGAAACCATGAAACAAATATTAGGCATTGAAGAAAATTTGAAAAGCTGAAAGTGGGTCATAACCAAGAAAAGTAAAAAATAAGCAATAAACCCTCTGAATCACATGGAAGCATCTTTCCCTAAAAGAACACTTTCAAGTTGCTCAATGAACAGCTGAAAATAAGTAGATAGATTCAGGAAATAATTAGCTTCAGGGTACTAATTAAATAGGTAAAACAAAGACTTCTCCAAAAAATTGTTGTTCTCCTTCTCATTTTTTCCTATTTCAATTCTGAAGGAAAGTCATGGCTCTATTGCATCAAAGTGCTGGAAACTGCACTGCTAGGACTCTCAACATTTTCAAAAGTAAAGCTCGAGTTTAGCTCAACATCTTCTTGTCGACCCTTGTCCCTGTTGATTCCTTCAGACACTTTCCTTGAAATAGGTTTCAGTTCTTTGCAACATTATATGAAGATGAGATTATCTTGTCCCTGGAGTGTCCAAAGCTGTCAGAAGGGCATCAAATGCCTGCATAAAGCAATAAAAAAATAGCTATTAAATAGAAAATAGAACTGGAAGTAATATAGTTGATGACATTGGGATAGAATAAAGAAAAGTGAAAAAAAATGTGAATATAGTTAAAATACAAGCCAAAAATTGCCTCACAGAATTTCATCCTCTTACTCAATACAAATGAGGACTTCCAAAGATAATTCAACTAAAACTCTACCAAAATTCTGGGGAGAAAATTTTTCAGGACATATATATAATCTCAAGCTTAAGCAAACACAAAATCATTGTTCACAGCAGAAGGCCATCCTCGTTAAATTTATCTCCGGTGAATATCATAATAAACACAGAACCTCAACCAAATATATCATTCAGAAAACCCTCCCTGGCTTCTTTCACAACAGGAAGATTGTAAAGCAACAATAGTAGAGCAATTACCAAGAAAGCGAAATGATTAAACAAAAAAGGAAAAAGGTGATGGAAAGGGCTGAACAAATTTGTTATTACCTCCCCAGAATCAATAAGCCTCCAACAGCCGTTGGGAGTTTTAACAAAAATTCTCCCCGAACCAGGATCAAGGCAGGAAGATGAAGCTATAAACTGCCAATTACAATTTCTTCTTCTATCTTGACCCAGAGGCAAGGAGAAGGATGAGAGGAATAATGACGAGTAGTGAAAGGCATAGCGATAATGGTGAGGGGCGAGCGCAGTAATGGCGAGGGGAACAAGAATAGAGGGAGGGTTACAGAATTGACCCATCTCCCCCAATTTCTTTTAATTTTGAATGGGTTTTTTTTAGGGAAGAAAACTTTACATAATACTCCCTCCGTCCCACTTCAATTGTCCACCTTTCCTTTTTTGTCCGTCCCATTTAATTGTCCACTTACTTAAAATGGAAAAATAATACCCACTCACTAATAAAATACTAATTTCCTCTATCTCTACCCGCATTGGTTATTTTGCCAAAAGCAAAGTGGACAATTCAAATGGGACGGAGGGAGTAGTGAATTAAAGAATGGTGGAAAATTATTTACACAAAAATTGAATAATTTTCATTATAGAGGGTTATTTCTCCTCACACTTAATATCTAGTGTCATATAAAATACTTTACAAATCATAATATTATTTATTGATTTAAAATAATTAATTATTAAATATTAACATTACTTTTTTGTTACAGGTGTTATGATTTATATTATATTACAACAATTTTTTAGGAATGAGAGGAAAATAGTATCAAGAAAAGCAAAATTTATAGTAGTAATCAATCTCACTAAAAATTAGACTTAATCTTATCATTAATATATTCTCGGTCGGACAGAAAATTAATTGTATTAAACTCTCTCCTCCTGTTATTAATTTTAACCTCTTACTCCTTTAATTAATAACGATCGTCTATTTCAATTTTCATCTTTCGATCCTTCAATTTAAATTAGATTTAAAAAGTAAATCAAAGAATTTAAACCAATTTAGGGTTTCAATATTTGAATCAAACATGTACACAAATCGAGAAACCCTGTAACCTGCTAAGAATTCTAGTCTAGCATATTGAAATAAAACATCGAAACAAAAAGTAAAGATTGCATTAAATAAAACTTACTGGAAAACATAGTACAAAAATTAAAGGTTTGATCCATGTCTCTCCAACTCTTGGAAACTTCAAAACTAAAAACCAGGATAAAAACTAAATAATAAAAACACTCTTGAAAATAACTTAAAACATGAGTTTATATAATAGTAGGGTTAGGCCTTGAGGTCTTGAACTTTAGGAATGACGTGGATATGGAAATATCCTTTAATTATCGCCCAAAACAAAGAATTGCTTTTTTGCCTTCCACAAGTTTGCGTGGGCCAACACAGTCTTGCGTCGGTCGACTTGCCTCCTTATACATCGCCCTCTCCTTGGATTGCAATCTCTCCCGTCAAACATCTCTACGTCGATCGACATGGATTTGTTTGGTCGATGCAGACATCTTTCATCACATCTTCACTGTACACATGTGCATCGATCAACACCTGTGTATGTCGGTTTGTTGGGAAATCTGTCTAAGGTTTCCTCCCTCAGTAGCTTATTTGTATAGATTGTAGTTTTGGTGGATCAAATCATAAGTCCTACCAGCGTCAGTTGTCTCTAGATAGCTCTAGATCTGGTCTTAAATGTAAAGTCCTGTTTAGGTCTTTGAGTTGTAAGTCGCAGCTGATCAAGACTCGTGCTGACACTGTTCACCAGCATGAGAAGCGCTTATGACTGGCTACTATTCACCAGTCAGGAAGGGTTTCATCAGCAGGCGGCTGACAAAGACTCGTGCTGATACTGTTCACCAGCATGAGAAGCGCTTATGACTGGGTACTATTCACCAGTTGGGAAGGGTTTCATCAGCAGGCGGCTGACAAATCTTACCAGCAGAATACGTGTTCTTGCTTACACTATTCACCAGCGGTGATTTCACCAGTCAGGGGAGATTCCAAGAAGAATTAACATCCAGACATTTGGTAGACTTAGATTATGCCAGGGCAAGTCACCAGCAGAGACTGCCAGCACAAGATCACCAGAATGATCTACCAGTCAGATGTTACCAGCAGAATTTCAGATTCTCTCTCCCAGCGCCGTAGAGACAAAAAGAAGATTCGCTGAGGAATCGACTGACAACCTTAAAGTCTATCTATCACAAGACACCAGTCTTATTCCTCGGACTGACTAATAAAGCCGTTCTGACACAAAGAGATCTGTGTCAGATAAAGCGGTCAAAGGTATGGATCCTTTCCGGAAAAACATACCTACCACCGTCAGAAGGACATCCCAGGTCTGACACCTTTCCGGATGAGTCCAAACGGCTAGAAAGTTTGAATCAGATCCCGCGTCTATAAATACGTCGGAACCTTCAACATTCAACCCCCCCCGAATGACCGAAATTCTTACGCACGAACTAGCAAAAACGCTGTCAAAATACTTACAGAACTTTCGAGGCTTTCCATAAGCTTTCCGTGTGTTGATTTATCAAACACGAGACTTCAAGTTTTATACTTGTAAGTTAAAGATCTCATTAGGTGTTCTTTCTCTTCCGAGAGAGTTCACAGCAGCTCCTGTGCATCCCAGCACTTGAGTTATTACGGGCGTACCTTGCCGTAGTGAGATTTACGTTCTTGGGAGAACTAAAACACCCAGTCAGCTGAGGAGGTTGAAGTGACGTGCTCGCACTCCGCCAGCTGAGAAGAGTTGAAGAGGGAACCAGGACCGGGAGCGGTTGATCTAGTGAACTGGTGGACAAGGCATTCACCAGCTAGAGATAGATCGTAGGACACCTGTAACTGATTACTCTTAGTGGAATTTCCAGTGCTTCGACTGGAGAGTGGACGTAGATCGATTGATCAAACCACTATAAAATCCTTTTGTTATTTATCAGCTTTCTGCTCTTCAGTCATATTTTAAACCCAGCACTCAAGTGTTGGAGTATATTCTGAAACTGATAAGATAACTGTGCAAACAAGGCTAAATATTCTAAGTTTTGATACACCAGCTGACAGGTCCCAGTCAGCGGTGTAACCAGCGTGCAAGAAAACATTTACTTTATCATTATTTCCGCTGCTAACGTTCATACTTTGAAAAACGGGACCAACAAGTGGTATCAGAGCCAGGTTGGTCTTTCTAGACTGATCGCATATCTGAGTCGCTTAGGACCGAGATCCACGTTTCCTTGCACTCTACTCTTTCTTTCTGTTGATTAGCTCAGGTACACAAGATGAATATTCCTAAGCTACTCAACTACAATCCTGACAAGCACGCAATGTGGCGAAAGAGGTCACTCATTCAACTGAAAAGTTTCCATCCGGAGATGATAGACGTGCTGGAGAAAGGGCCGATCCAGATCACCAAGACACAACACCAGCTAGGAGATCGCCCAGCTGCTGAGATCCCAAAGCCCCCAGAAGAATGGAACACTGAGGACAGGAAGCGGAATCAGCTGGACTCCGTTGCTCACGAAATGATCCTGTCATCTCTTCCAGATCCGCTGATGGAGGAAGTCCTCCAATTTGACAACGCCAAGGAAGTCTGGGATTACCTTGACAGTCTCTGTCAGGAGACAGATCAGATGAAGCGCAACAAATTGCAGGTTGCAGTGGACAAGTACGAGTCCTTCCAGATGCTGACTGGGGAAACCATCAAGGAGATGGAGGCTAGATTCAACGCCATCGTCAGCGAGCTGAAGTCATTGGATAGGAAATACTCAAATGCAGATCTTAATGCAAAGATCCTGTCCAAGATGCCCAAGGAGGACTGGTTCGTGAAGACTACAGCTCTTAAGGAGAAGGATCTGTCCAAAATGACTCCCAAGGAGTTATTTGCTCAACTGCAGGCACATGAGTGGGACATCCAGATGGTGAACAAGAATGAAGCCATCCGGAATGTTGGATCTCCCAGCATCAAAACACAAGACGAAGCCTACTTCGTCAAGAAGGACTTCAAATGGAAGCCCAAGAAGCCTTTTCACACTGACAGATCTGCTGGGCCGCACAACCAGCAGAAAGAGATCCCATCCACATCGGGATCTAACTCCAAAGGCAGTGAGAGCTCTATCGCAGATCTTGAGCAACAAATGAAGAGACTGGCTGTTCTTCTGGAGAAAGCCAAGTCGAAACAGGGAGTATCTCTTAGCTCAACTGATGGAAAATTCGTCAAGAGAACTCCCCGCGTTTGTTATCAATGCCAATCCCCTGATCATCTTAAATTTGAATGTCCACAGGTGGATAAAGATGAGCGGGAAAGGCTGAAGAAGCTCTTTGAAGAGCGTGCATCAAAGGCTGTTGCAAAGGCCATGCTGACCAGGACAGAGGTTCCTGATATACCTGACCATGACGACGGAGAATACGCGTCAGATGAAGAGTCAGAAGAGGAAGCTCTACTGGCACTTATGGCGGCTTTCGGAGAAGAATCAAATGAAGAATGTGCTGACAGTGAGGAAGAACGAGCACTTGCCGCTGATGATCAGGTACAATCTGTTCCCCCAATGCATATCATGTCTGCACGCATTCTAGACGATTCTGAGTCGCATTGCTCCGACTCAGAGGTTGTCACCATAGATATTCTTCAGCAAGAATTTTTAAAATTTTACGAAATAAAGAATATCTTGGCTGGCGAAAACACCTCGCTAAAAGATCAGATTTCTATTTTGACCAATGAGATTGAAAAATCTAGGTCACTCGGTGTAGAGTTAGCCACTCTGAAAGAGACTCACTCAGAATTGCTTAAGAGTTTTGAAATTTTAAAAACTGAGAGAGATACTTTTCAAAAGGTCGTCCTTGAGCAAGACAGTAAAATAAATCATTTAAATAAAGGCTCCAAGAATTTGGAAGAGGCTCTATCCCATTGGAGAAAGCCTACCGATAAATCCGGGTTGGGATTTAAAACAGATTTGAGCACAAACCAACCCGAACAACTCACTGCTGGTAAGGGCAAGGGCAAAGTGGTAAATGCATCAGCACCAGCTGGTAATACCAATCAGTCCCGTATGGCTGATCAGCATAGGAATCATAAGACCAGATTCATAGGTGAGTCATCACGACAAAAACCTCAACTGGCAAAATCCTCTGCTGACAGGACGCCAGCACACCCTAGGACGCAGACTAAGCCGAATAATTCTAAGGCAATGAAGTCCGCATCAGCTACCAGTGGAATCCGACAGCCAGCACCAACTGTCAA
This sequence comes from Plectranthus barbatus, assembly GCA_026898455.1. Taxonomy (NCBI): domain Eukaryota; kingdom Viridiplantae; phylum Streptophyta; class Magnoliopsida; order Lamiales; family Lamiaceae; genus Plectranthus; species Plectranthus barbatus. Next base: position 806,314 of record JAPKLW010000141.1, read on the forward strand.
GAGAATCCACACACAACCTCGTCAGTATGCCAATCACCAGCATACTTACAGGGGATCCCAATCTCAGAGAAACTCTGAGAGAAGGATAATGCCTGATAGGAGGAATACCTATCAGAGGCCTGAGCCCAATCACAAGTTTTCTCAAAGGGCTGTGAAGGCTAGCCATGGTGGTCCACACTCTCAGAGACCACGAAGGCAACACAATCAACCGGAAAAATATTTCCGAAACTCTCAGCGGAAGAATACTTCCAAAGGAGTTACACACACAGCCACACCTTCCCAAACCAAACTCACGCATTACTTCAAAAGGAAGGGAAAGGCTACTAATGATATCAGCAAGGGTAAAACCGAGCTGAAAATCACTAAAGTCTGGATTCCAAAAGGAATAATTCAGCGATCTAACCCTGCAGGACCCGCAGATGATCGGGGACCTAAATAAATTCTATCTCTTTCTTGCAGGCGCAGGATCATGCATCACAGCTTCAGAGATCGAGCGAGTGGATCCTAGATAGTGGATGCTCGGCTCACATGACTGGTGAAGAGGTTTTGTTTACAGATCTCACCAAGGTCAAAGGACCTCCAGTTATATTTGGTGATAACTCAAAGGGCAGAGTTATTGGCAAGGGCTGCATCGAGAAGAACGATGTCAGAATCATAAATGTATCCCTCGTTACTAATCTCAAGCACAACCTCCTGAGTATCAGTCAACTGAGCGAAAGTGGATACACAATTTTCTTTGAGGAATCAGAGTGCCAGATCAAGGACAAGAAGACTGGCGAGATCAAGCTGAGAGGTATTCGGAAAGGAGGGCTATATATCATCGACTGGCAAAGCGGGAGGACAGATTCATGCTTCGTGGCCACCAGTTCTATGGAAACAAACTGGATGTGGCACAAAAGGTTGAGTCACCTGAATTTCAGAACTATCAACTACCTGGCCAAGCATGATCTTGTGGATGGACTTCCCAAGGGAGCGTTCAAGAAGGAAGGGATTTGCAAAGCATTCCAGCAGGGCAAACAAACAAATAAGTCCTTCAAGAACCAGGCGCCAGTCTGCCCCAGTACTAGCCGGGTACTCGAGTTGCTACATATGGATCTCTTTGGACCAATAGCACCTCAAACCATTGGAGGAAGACGTTATTCGCTGGTGGTAGTCGATGACTACTCGCGCTATACCTGGGTAAAGCTTCTCAGAACCAAGGATGAAGTGAAGATCATTCTTCCAGATTTGATCATCAAAGCACAGAAACAGAGAGAAACTATGGTAAAGCGGATACGGTCAGACAATGGGACAGAATTCTGCAACAGTCTGCTGATGGATTTCTGCGCGGAAGCCGGCATCAAGCATGAAAGATCTACACCAAGGCAACCGCAGCAAAATGGACTGGCAGAACGTAGGAACAGGACGCTAAAAGAAGCGGTCCGATCCATGCTGGCAGAATCCGGATTAGGACAGAGTTTCTGGGGAGAAGCGTTGGTGACGTCCTGCTACACTCAGAATAGAAGCGGGATCAACGATAGACTCCAGAAAACTCCCTACGAAGTTTATTTTGGTCGTAAGCCTTCTATAGCTCATCTCCGTGCTTTCGGTTCACCATGTTATATCCATAATAATGGTAAGTCAAAGTTAAATACTTTTTCGCCTAAGGCTGATGAGGTTGTCTTCGTCGGATATGGACATCCCTCTCACAAGGGCTATAGAGTATTCAACAAGACCACCAAACTTGTGGAAATAACATGCAATGTTGTTTTTGATGAAGCTACTTTAGTGCGCAGGACATTACGACAACTGGCTGAAGATGTTCCTGAGGTCAATGATGTCATTGATCAGCTGGGCAGGAATCCTTCCAATGCTCAACCAACTGGTTTGACTAGACCTATGACTGGATCATCTTCACAACCAGTTTCCTCGGTTGCCCATCAGCAATCCGGGAGGGTCGGTGATGCAATTGACCTTGCTGAGACCTTACACTCAATCTCCCTGAGTGGAACTAGCAATAATCCAGGGGGAATTCTGACTGGGATCTTTGAGTCAGAAGACAGCGATGAACCAGCTGGAATGGATGCACCAGCTGACGGTGACAACATCACAGAAGGCTCAGGAAATCAGTCAGATAGTGGATCTGATGAAGAGATTATTCCGCCTGGTGAAGGTCAACCACCAGTTACATTTACAGCTCCGACTGGTGAAGATCTGGAAGCACCAGTCATCAGGACAGAAGACCCAATCTCACAGCCAACACCAGCAGACTCTCATCTTCCCAAATGGCTGAGAGATCACCCATCCGATGCTATTCTCGGTGATCCGGAAGGTTCTGTCCAGACTCGACACGGCAGAGCGCTTCTGACTTGTTTTATTTCTCAAATGGAACCTACTTCCATAGGAGTTGCGCTAGAATCTGCCGATTGGATCAATGCCATGAACGAAGAGCTTGCGAAATTCACTCGCAACAATGTTTGGGACTTGGTAGAGAGACCATCACATCAGTCAGTGATTGGCACCAAGTGGGTTTTCAAGAACAAGCGAGATGAGGATGTCATTGTAATCAGAAACAAAGCTCGATTAGTCGCCAAAGGTTACAAGCAGTGTGAAGGCATCGACTTCGACGAGACCTTCGCACCAGTTGCAAGAATGGAGGCGATACGGCTGTTCCTTGCGTATGCAGCGTATCATGGATACACGGTATTCCAGATGGACGTGAAGAGCGCCTTCTTGAATGGCGAGTTAAAGGAGGAGGTATATGTCGAACAACCTCCAGGCTTTGAAGTAGGCACCAAAGTGTACAAGCTGAGAAAGGCCCTGTATGGATTGAAATAGGCGCCCAGGGCTTGGTACGAAACGCTGTCACAGTTCCTGATCCGTAATGGATTTCGGAAAGGAAAGATCGATAGGACTCTCTTCCTCATCAATGATGCTGATGATATGCTAATGGTGCTGATATATGTCGATGACATTATATTCGGGTCAAAGAATATGTCTCTCTGTGAGAAGTTTTCTCAATTGATGCAGAACTCATTTCAGATGAGTATGATGGGCAAATTAACATACTTCCTAGGACTCCAGGTCCAACAGTCAGCTGATGGGATTTTCATTAATCAGCGGAAGTATACCAAGGACTTAATTCAGAAATATTGCCCAGAGAAGACTAAGACCCTCAGAATATCGATGAGCCCCAGTTGTCAGATCTCTCTTGATGAACAAGGGGAATCGGTTGATCCTACCAGCTACAGAGGTATTATTGGATCACTTCTCTATCTGACAGCCAGCAGACCCGACATTTCATTCTCAGTCGGAGTGTGTGCCAGATTTCAAGCCAATCCAAAAAGGTCACACATGGAAGCTGCTAAGAGAATAGTGAAATACCTCAAGGGGACTGAATCTCTTGGTATATGGTACCCCAGGCATGATGAGCTTACACTCATTGGGTATTCCGATTCAGATTTTGCTGGATGCCGTATAGATAGAAAAAGTACCAGTGGTACGTGTCAGTTTCTAGGACACAAGCTAATCAGCTGGTTTAGCAAGAAGCAACACTCTGTTGCTACATCTACCACTGAAGCTGAATATGTTGCCGCTGCCAGTTGCTGTGCTCAAATTCTTTGGATCAAGCAACAACTGGAAGACTATGAAGTGGACACTGGTTGTGTATCCATCTATTGCGACAACAACAGCACTATGTGCATAACGAGGAATCCGGTTCATCACTCTAGGACCAAGCACATAGATATCCGACATCACTTCATACGTGATCATGTCGAGAAGAAGGATATCAGCGTAGAGTACATCAGAACCGAAGATCAACTGGCTGATATTTTCACCAAACCTTTGCCAGAAGCAAGATTCAAGGAGTTGTGCATCAAACTCGGTCTTTTGGAGATTGATGCGAGCCCTAGTGTTGAGGAAGAATGAGTCCCAGCTCTCATTCCGTTCTTGATTTTCTGAAGAATGCTGATTACGACTAAGTCCAAGTTCTTAGTCTTGATGTTTTCTTTAAGTGGTGTCTCAAGACCACAAGTGGTACCTACTGGCAGAACTTATCCCATAAATGACTAAGGAAATGAGTCCCAGCTCTCATTTCGAATTTGCCAGCAGCCAAATACCATCAGTAGTCGAAGTAAAATTGGGTCCCAGCTCCCAATTCCAAGCGATGACTGATGACTTCTACTGAAATTCACTGACATATATCATAACAACACTCACGTTTTTAAAATGGTGAGGAAGTGAATTTCTTAAAGAGAAGATTATGCGGAATAAATTGAGTCCAAGCTCTCAATTCTCTCGATCTTTCAAGTTGTCAGCAGACAACTGGTGAAACTTCAACGACTGGTGAACATTGAGTTCCAGCTCTCAATTTGTCTAAGTACACGGGAACCAGTTGTCGACTGGTAAGAAGGCCATACTGACAGGGAGAAGTATGCGACTGTTCTATACTACTGATGACCAGTAGAGTCCCAGCTCTCAACTGACGATCTCTTGAAGACCAAGGGTCGTGCCAGCTGTCGCAGAAATGGTGGGATTGTTCAAAATTGGTCTTGCGTGTGCATATCTTCGCATTTAATATGGCATTTAATGCCACATTTAATGCGCACAGTAACTGCGCAACCAAACACAGGCACGCGACCAATCAGCTTGTGCCATGTCAGCTACACGCAATATCTCTCGTCACCACGACCACGCACGTCGCTACAGGGAATCGGGCCTGCTGATGACCATTGATTCTTACTTTCTACGAGTTCATCTCGTCCGTCTATTCTTGCATGGCTAGAGTATTTATATCCGACTTTCTTCATCGAATAAATCTTTATGATTCCTCAAACTTTCAGAACATTTGTTTTGTTCATCTTTCCATAACATTCCCTGCATTCATGGTATCTTCTTCCAACCCTGCTACTGATAATCCTTCTTCATCTTCCTCTGAGTCCTTAGACTTACCTTTAGCCGAATCTCACATGCCTACCTTCACAGGCATTGTGAAACAAGAAGACATCGATTACTCCTATCCCTTTAATAAACTTGTCCAGTTAAACAAAAAGGCCACCCAACATCTCCTTTCCAACTCACAAATCCGGGCTGCCCAAGTCCAGAAGGAGAAAATTCTAAATGATAAGTTAGCCGAGAAACACTTTGGCCAAGAGCTGATGGAGATGATTGACAGGGAGCAGCTCCGACCATATCTGACAGCGGCTCCCAGAGTTTTCCACCCGCACATGGTTGCCGAGTTCTATGCTCGCGCAGTCATCGCTGATGACAGGAAGTCCTTCACCACGTCGGTGTTAGGGAAACTGATCACCGTGGACGCAGAGTACCTGGCCAACCTTTTTGGGCTGAGGAGTACTGGTGAGGAGGTGGCGACGTATCACAAGGATGATACGGTGGAGTTCAGGCGGAGGTGGGCTGAATGGAAGAAGAAGGAGGTAACTATCTTCAAGACTGGCATGAAGAAGTCGGAGATGCGCGACTATTGGCAGATGGTCTGCGATATTGTCGTGTGCATGCTCCAGTGCGAGGTCGGTTCCTATGCCGAACTGAGCTTAAAGAAGTTCTCCGTCATGTGCGCACTGGTGGATGGCGTTTGTGGCAACTGGGCCGAATTCATATTCGGGCGCCTACTGGAGAACGTGGAGAGAAACAGTTCAGTGAAGGCGGAAGGGAAGTTCCTTCACGCCGTGTCGTTTGGGCTGCGGGTCAGCCACATCCTCGAAGTGGAGATGGGGGATATGATCGACCAAGGGGAGCAGCTGGTTGGATCCGACTTCATCCCGGTCACAAGAGTCAAGCTTGCTGACCCGGATTACAAAAAGCCCCGATGACTGAAGGGCAAGAAGGCCGTCGATCCAGCTGAATCTGTGTCTGAGGAGGAGCCAGAACAGATATGGGAGGCAGCGCCAGCAGTTGCTCTCCAACTGACAGCTGAGGCCAAGACCGAACTGAAGAGGAAATTTGAGGTTGAATCTTTATTCACCTCAATGGAGCAGGCAGTGGCTGAGGAAACCAGTCAATTTCCATCTGCTGAGCCATCAGCACAGATGCCAGTCACCAGGTCTTCTCCAAAGAAGAAAGCCAAGGTTCACCAGCCCCAGCTGCCCCAGCCAGCTACTACCTATGATCCAGCATCAAAGAAGATATCTATACCAGTCAAGAAGTCCATCCTTGGACTGACTGAGGAGGAGACGATAGATAAAATGACCAGGAAAAGGAAAAGGGTCAAAACAAAAGCTCAAAAGCTGGTTGAGCAAGCTAAGAGGGACCACAATGCTTCTATTGTGAGGAAGAAGCAAGCAAAGGCAAGGCTGCAAGCCTTAGCCGACCAGCGGAGAAGGGAGGCACAACTGGCAGCCCGCGATGAAGCCTTTTGTTCGCATGTAAAACACACTAGTGCAAGTATACACTATCACAAGTAATATAAAACGGAGTATTCTCCGAGTATCGAATCCACAGGGAAGGGGTAAAGGTGCACAAACACTCAACTTGGTTTAATTGACGAGGAAAAATGATTTGATTTGTTTAATTATCCTATGCATGATTTAAATGGAAAATAAACAATAAACATGAAACAGGGGGTGGTTAAAAACGAGGGAAAAATGAGCAAAACGGATCAGACCAATTCCTTTTTAAACGACGAGAAAAACAAACGGCCTAGGCTATGGATTCGCTTGCTGTAAAAGTCATGCTACAGCAGTTGCAACAGCACAGAGTAAATTGCAGCCAAATTACTATTCCCAGCTAGATTTTCCAAAATAGATGAGGTTGCTTTTCTTAAATTAAATTAACATATTCCTATGCCCAAATTCAATTTAAGACCAGCACTATTCATAGCTCTCATAGGCATTTAAGCAAACACAACATCTACATATTCCTATGCAACATATTGTGGAGCAATTGAGGTTTCTACTCATAACCTTAATTTTTCCAAACCAAGATTAAGCATAAATCACAAATTCAAGCTTCCACAAGAATTGCAATTAAGAGAATTAAACCTTCAAAAGCTCAAACTCCATACCATTAACAACCAAGTAACATATCAAAGTAAGAACATGCAAGCTTCGTCCATAGCCCAAGGCCTACTAATTTAGCTCATATTTACAAGGGTGAGAGCTAGATTCATGGTTTGGAAACTGAAATTCATAATTAAAAACAGGAAATTAAAGATAAAGAGGACAAGGATAAGTTCCCCCCTTCGATCGATCAGCAAGAGGAACGATTCCTCAACCCCGAGCTGGCCTCTCGTCGGCGGTGATGGAGCTGCAGCTCGTTCCTTCTTCTGTCGCGAGTTCTTCCTGCTCCCAGCTGAAAGTTCCAGCTCGATGTGTGGCGTTGGAAATGATGTGAGTGTTGATCCCCCAGTCTCTCTCCTTCGGCTTTTATATCCTTCCCCAATTTTAGGTTTCCACTTTTAGGAACATTCCCAAATTGTCCTTGAGGAAAGTAGGTGAATTTCTGCTATTTTCGCACACCCAGCTCAGCAACAGTAACTTTATCCACGTCATTCCCGAAGTTTGACCAATTTGACTGGGACTAAGTCAGCTCAGCTTTGCTACAGCATCTTCGTGCATTGCTCCAGCATAACCTTCGAAAATCAAGCAATTCCTGCACGGCAAATTCACTCCAATTCCTCCAAAAACAACGTTATTTACTCCAAAACACGAATTAAACATGAAAGGACTCGAACAACTAAATACAAGACCAAAACAACACTTATTTGGGTAAACATAGACGAAAGACTCTCTAAAACGAACTAGAATATAAGAGAATATAACTCTTTTTCAAGAGTTATCACCCCCCCAAACTTAGCCCATTGATCGTCCTCGATCAACAAAAGAGACAAAACGACTCAAGGGACAACCAAGTTGGAATTTCCAGTCATGCTAGCTCATACTCATACACTTCTCAGCACAGTTGAAACTGAATCTAGGATTCAATCATCACAATAGTATCAACTCATCTCAAAACCCTTCCTTCTAGTTTAACAAGTCATTTCCATCATGCTTCAGCATTTAAATCTCAAAACAGCACAGCACATCATTACAATGCCAAGTCAAAATGATCAAAATCAACTCCACACTCAAGTAATGCTTATGATCATCATGCTTACTTATTTTGACTTCAAACCACTCATAGCAACCTCTCCACTAATGGAATTCATACCACAAGGGATCATTAGGACTTTATTAGCTTGTAATGTGGGCTAAGGTTAAGGTGGGAAATTTTTTTGGATAGAGTGACTAAATCGAGAGCACTAATGAGTTCGACTACTTATTTAGAGGACTTAAGAAATTAGAACTACAATCCCAAGTAAGAAAGAGAATGCCCCTATTATTACACAAGATGAAACAACAAAAAAAACAAAGACAAAAATTCCTCCCCTATTTTCACTCTTTTTTTTTTTTCGAATTTCTCTCGATTTTTCCTCTCTTTTTCTTTTTTTTTTTTTTTCAATTTTCTTTTCTTTTGATTTTCTCGATTTTTTTTTTCTCTTTTTTTTTTTTTCTTCTTTCTTTTTTCGATTTTTTTTCTTTTTTTTTTTTTACGCACGCCAAAATAAAAAAGAAATGAGATACTTGCTACATTCCCATAGTAGAGCGAAACAAAAATCCTAAACAAACCCGAAACGGGAGCACATCCCCCCAAACTTAAGGACACACATTGTCCTCAATGTCGAAAGACCGAACTCACATAGGTGCTCACGATGAGGGTCAAGAAAAAGAGAATAAAGGATAATAAGGCTAAAAAGATCGGTAAAGAAAGAAACAAAGCTAAGGCTCAAAATAGGGTGCAAAGGTTAATTAAAATTGAAAGAAACAATAAAGGCTCAAAATGAAACAAAGATGGCCTAAATCATATCCAAAGTGGTATAAAATCTAATTTCGCCTCAAGGCAACTACAAGCAATCGAAGGTAAACACTCACACTTGCAAAACCAAGGCATGAAACCAATAAAAACCAACCGACCAAGCAAGGTAATGAAGTTTTCAAAACAAGAATTTTCACCCCACGAGATTAGATGGAAAGCATGTCAAGAAATAAAATTTTAAACCTAAGGAACAATCGAGAGATGAGAATCAACCAAAGCGACAACCAAATCCACATGCGCAAGAACGGAAGAATTCATCATCGAAGCAAGAGTTAAGCAGCACTTACAGAAAAGCCAACAAGACATGACACAACAAGGAATAACACCGGAGAAACAAAAACCACCAACAACATTAATAAGCAACCGCAAAACAACAAACTACCAGCACGAGTGTAAAGTATATAAGTACAGACCCAAAATAAAATAGTATCAAAAGTAGTCATTATTTAGGAAGATAAGTGGAGGAGGAACCATGGGCGATCACGGTCGTGCAGCCGGCAGCAAGGGCTTCTTTGAGCAACTCGGCAGGTGGATTCAACAATCTCTTGAAAAAGTCTTGGGAACCGCAATGGGATAAATTGTAGATGGCATAGATATCATCAGCATCCACATGCACCAACACACCGCGCACCAAGGATTCCACTACACCCTCCTTGTCTCGAATCAGATTAGCGTAGAACTCGCGCACAACATCAATCACAGGTGCAGGCTGGGGTCGGGCAAAATCCTCCCACCCTTGGAAGGTGATGACAGATTCCACGAAATCAGGCAATGTGTCTGAATCAACATCAAAGCCTTTTTCTAAAATCAGCTCCCTGTCCATAAAGGCTTCCCATCGGTTGGCAGGGCAGTGCGGGGCGCGGCGTGGAATTGCAGCAAACTCTTCCGGAGTCAGAACAGGAGGGTCGGCAGCTAGCTTCCGCTTCTTGCGGGAGACCTGCTTCTTAGCGACCTTCTTCATACGCCGCTTAGGGGCAGGTGCAGCAGCGGCAGATGCAGCGGCTGGGGTGGATGTAGAAGGTGGAACATCTGCTGGGGGCGGGGCTGCAGACGTTGCTGCAGCAGCAGTGGCAGCAACGGGCTCAGAAGGTCCGGTGGGTGGAATAGGGCCATGAGGGGTGGTGGCTTCAGCAGAGGTAGCAGTAGGAGTAGCTGCCGAAGAAGTGGTGTCAGAGGACGTGGTTTCAGCGACTGGTGGTGGGGATGGCGGAAGGGATGCTGCAGCAGTGGACACAGCAACCGGGGTGGAGTCGGCAGGAGGGATGGTTTCAGTAGTGGGAGAGGTATTGGATGGGATATCTGCAGCTTGTACTTGGGTAGGTGGTGGAGTAGGGGGTTTAGGCTTCTTGGAAGTGGAAGCATGAGGTTTCGTAGTAGTGGTCTTTTTAGGAGCAGCCTTTTTGGGTGTGGTCTTCTTGGAGGGGATCGGGGGTGGAGAGGATTGGAGTTGCACAAGAACAGAAGCGGCAGTGGCTCGGGTAATACGGGCACTGGCGGTGGAAGGAGAGGAATGAGAGGTCGAAGAAGAAGGTTTCCGGCTAGGTTGAGGGGCTGGGGTTTTTCCTTTGCTCGGGCTCGGACTTTTACCCTTACCTTTCGTGGCTGCAGCAGATTTGGTTGATTTCTTGGGAGCCATATTCAGAGTACCTAAGCATAAGAATAAAGCACGAAGTAAGCACGAGGTGATAGCAACCCAAAAATACCGACAAAAACCAAAACAAAACAGAGATCACCCAGGGCAATTAACAAAATCAGAGATAACCCAAACCACAACTAACAGGCTGGAACCTATGTCAAGGACCCAATTCAGACCAAGAGCAAAACCCACCCAAAATTGCAAACGGCAAACAACAACTCAGACTCCCAACCCAACAACCCATGCTGTGAATCGATTCGTCTAGACCATGGCATAGCAAAACCAAGACCACCATATGTCCGACTAAACAGAGAGACAGTGTGAAATAGAAGTACGGAGAAACACATTCAAGTATAAAAAAGAAAAATGCAAGTAAGCACAGGGAGAGGAAGAAGCATGTCGAGCAGACAAGGGCGAGAAGGCCCAAGGATAAATGCAGTCAGAATCTCATGCGATAAAGCGGAAAAACAAGAGTAAGCGAGCCCTAGAATGACGAAATGCACTTGGGAAATCCCCAGAACTACACCATACAGGACACTCATGATTTTATTCGCAAACAGCACCCCGACACAAAACACCCAGCAATTCGTGTGGAACAGGAGTACCCGTGTCGTAATAAGCTTCGAAAAGAAGAGGGAAAAGGGGTTACCTGAACGACGGCGGCGGAGGTAGAAGGGAATCGGCGGGTGAGCGTGCACAGTGGAGGTAAAAAGTGAAATGTGGTGAAAACCATTCCCTCCCCTTCGTTTTATTAGTAACTTTTTGAATAAAATAAAAAAAACCGTTCGACTTCCCTCCCCAATTTTTTTTTCTCTTTTTTTTTTTATATTATAAAACTATTCTCTTTTTCGCTTCTTTTGTTTTTTTCTTTTTTCTTTTTTTTTTTTGTTTTGTTTTAATGAATAGATATATATATATATATAATTGAAATAGTGAGCAAGAGATACCTGATATTTCAACTTACTGCTCTCCTTCTTCGGATTGTTGCAATCTTACTCCCCCCCCCAAACTTGAAATGAGCCAGCTCCGACTTGACTGACCACATCAACACTTAGACACAACAATACAAATTGAAACAGAATGCTAAATCCTAGAAAAGTAGGTAATTAACTAACTTGAATAAAGACGGTTACACTAGGCACAAATGAAAAGGAAGCAACTAAAGTATGTACAAAGAAAACATGGCCTGCTGAAGCAGACCATGGGTACCTCATGCTCCAGCATCTGGTAGGGCAGTGACACCTCTCTCTCGGTTGAGAGTGCCACCAAAATATTCCTTGACTCGATGTCCATTGACCCTGAATGTGCGGCCAGATTTCTCCTCCTTGAGATCAACAGCTCCAAATGGATATACCTTAGCAATAGTGAAGGGCCCAGACCACCGAGACTTGAGCTTCCCGGGAAAAAGCTTCAACCTTGAATTAAAAAGAAGAACCTGCTGCCCCTCTTTCAAGGTTCGAGGTGCAATTCTCTTGTCATGCCACTGTTTAGTCTTTTCCTTGTAAATCTTGGCATTCTCGTAGGAGAACAATCGGAGCTCCTCAAGTTCATTCAGCTGCAAGAACCGTGCTTTTCCAGCATCATTCAGATTCATGTTTAACTTCTTCAATGCCCAAAAGGCCTTATGTTCAAGCTCCAGAGGTAAGTGGCAAGCCTTGCCAAAAACCAATCGATAGGGCGACATTCCCAATGGAGTTTTGAAAGCAGTCCTGTAAGCCCAAAGAGCGTCGTCTAAGTGTTGGGACCAATCTTTCCTGCTTGTGTTGACCATTTTCTGGAGAATGCTCTTCAGTTCCCGATTTGACAGTT